>OY856414.1:807631003-808098503 GCA_963693085.1 Alisma plantago-aquatica | reverse complement strand
GGAGGAATTTGATCTGGAGGTTATCCTACATATTTGTATTTGGAGGAACTCGAGAACAAGAAGGAGGAAAGGAAGAGACCAAAGCAACCAATCAAGAGTTCTTTATGTATTTAATTATTCTCCTACCCCCCTTATTTTCATTATTTATTTAGAATGAGGAGCTAAACCTTCATTCTTTAGGACTCGGCAGTAGCTTGATATTAACTCTATGAATATTTATATTTTATTTCAATATAATATTATCTTATGCTATGGATTTTGCTAATGGAAATGCCAACTGTCTTATTTATGCCTGATCACCATAAGTTTGTTATTGATGGTTTAAAAATAAAAAATGGGGTTAACAATTAGAAGAGTCATTATAATCACAGTCAGTAATGTGCTGAAAAAAGGGCTTAACACTATAAAGTAATTGTGCATAGATAATTCTTATCATTCAGTCACTAATAGTGATGCTCTAAGGCCCCTAAACTTGCTTAATGAGTTGAATAAGCTTAATTTACATAATTGAACATGTAGAACCTAATATAACCCTTTAATATGCTTTGAAATCATAATACATGATAAGGTTTCAAATTTGGTCCAATTTGGACATTGTTTGAGCAAGTTATGCAATTTTATGCACATTTTGGACTTTTTTGCAATTTACCCAACTGAGAGGTTTTCTTTGTAATTTATCACTTGAATTATGTTCCTTGGATATTCTATCATCATTATTGAGATTTTTGAGCCATGGGGAACTTATGTAAACCTTGGTTTAAAGGTGTTTTCTCCAAGGTATTTTAGGATTTACCCCTTCATGGATGAGCTACCTTTAGTAGCTATCAACTAATGAGTTATTTGTTTAACTTTGAAATTCAAGAAACGAGGGATAAGAATATCTCTATTGATGGTGGGGGAGATTTTTGTGTGTGTGCTTGTATATTCTTAATAGTTTAAGGCTATGGACACTTAGAAAGATACTAGAACTTCAACTTTTTCTTTTTCTTTATCTTAATGTTTCATATACTTATCCCTAAGCACCAAAACGAGCCATTTGCTCTCCACCACTTCCCTCCTTCTACCAAACTCGTTCTCCCTATGTGCTTCTATGAATTTTCCTATCCAAGGAAGAAGAAAGTGGGGACCTTCTTGGAAAAAGAATCTAGGGTTGTAATTTACTTCCTTTTAGGGTTTGAAAAGCTTCCTTCTGGTGATCTTGACCTAAAAGAGTAAGAATCCCCTTCTTTCCTCAATTTATTTCTTTTTTATCCTTCCTTCTAGCTTTATCCAGGTCAGAACCATGTTGTTCCATGGTAGAAACTACTCTAAAGCTCTAAAACCCTACCTTTCTTGCTCCTTATGCTTAGGGTTTGCTCATTTGATGAAGAAAGGTGCTAGATGGATGAGTTCATAGCTTATGCTTGGATTTTCTACCCTACCTACTCGAATGTTCTTCTATTTGGGGTTTCATATTCTCATTAGAGGCAAGTTTTATAACTTTCTCGATGTTTATTGCTTACCATAAGCTTGGTAGCTCACGTTCTTCCTTGAAAATGATGATTCATGCACTAAAAAGCTATGCTTGACTTGGATTTCAATTTTTATAATGTTCCCTATTCTGATTTCAGTTCTAAATGAACCTATGATCATTTGTATGTTATTCCTAAGGTATAATATGACTTGGATCAGGTTGTTTTGACAACCTATGGTTCTATGCACCTATCAACCAATGGTCAATTTTAGGGTTTTAAGTTGATTTCTTCTATAAACCCATGATCTAATGATGGTACCATTGCAACAACCCTATGGTGTTGTCTTCATGACAACTGATGGTCAGGATCAAAGGTGTAAGATGATGGTGACAACCTATGGTCACCCCCTTAGGTCAGATTTTGGATCAATTAGAAGTTGAATGATCAACCATTAAGTACCCTACTGATGTTATCAATCAATGATGACATTGGCTTAATATTTGATGTTGATTAATGAATATAGTGTTGATCTAACAACCTATGGTGATTTAAAGGTAACTAATGATGGTGTATGAGTTCTCTACAACCTATGATGAGTTTTGAATTATAGTTGTAGCATCAATTAATCCTTAGACCAATGGTTTCTTGGGTCACTTGATGCAATTGTCGGATCTATACTATAATTGATGGTTTTAACATATGAACTTGACCCAATGGTCAAGATCTAATGTTTATTCCTCCAATAAAGTGGAATGATGGATAATTTAATATTTTTGTCCTAATAATGTGATTTATTTGGTTTCTTTTATACGATCAACTTAAGGAACTTACTTTTTGACAATGGATGGCTTATTTTAACTGAACATTCGATTATGGGTTTTACCCTACTCTCAATGGAATTTTTTGTGTTGTTAATCAAGGGATGTCCAGGGTTAGATGGTGACTCTTTCTAGAGAACAAATAAAGAACTTCATAGGACGTTCTTTATCCAAGGTGTTTACTTATGTAAACGACCAATGGTCTTACCTTTTAAACATCCAATGGTTCTGGGTGACATAGTGGTATAGAGATATGGGTTGAAAGATGATGGAACAAATGGAGGGTTACCCTTAATAAGGTAGTTTTACCTATTCAATCAAATGAATGGAAGGGATGATAACCATATTGTGTTGATATGTAACCCTAATGAGGTATATCTTTATATACCTAGATTTAATATAACTAAATGATGGTATTCAAATATGAATAGTACTTGAATGACTAATACAATCATGGAGTACTCTGTTACTGTTGTTGTAACCCTAGTCTGCTATAACCCAATGGTTACACCTTGATTTATGTGTGGGTTCATACTTGAGAATAGTATGGAATGTGACTGTTATGCTTCACCTTATGCATCCATGATCCAATGGGGATGCCGTGAGTTAGGGTTTGGGTATAAATGTTGATTAGTAACATTGATATAATTTATCATGTTGAACCTAACTTTGATGAAATTAGATAAAGATGAGTATTCATGTTTAACATTCTTATATGATGAAATAATGGGGGAATAACCTCCTTAATATGATCATAACCTTAATATGTTAATTGGTGGTTATCATAGCCACATGGTTGATACTTTCTTATGCTAAACATGTGCATTATGAATATGATGAGGGTTAATCATATCTAGATTCATTTCATGTTGATGTAATAAAGGAATGTTCTTAATGTTAAAATAACCCCGCTATGATTGTTTATGAATATATCCTAGCTCATTAATGCAATATTGTGTTGATCCGATGTATTATATGTAAGTGATGTTGTTGAGCCTTGTTATAAAGCATGCAAAGATAATGATGATCTTGCAGGGATATGATGGTCTTAATGACCTTTGGGCATGGTTGAGCCCTAAATGAGGTGTAATCCTCTTGTGTTCATAAGGGTTGATACCCTGTGATATTGTGAAAAGGATTTATATCCTGTGATAGTATGATGGTCTTAATGACCTTTGGACATGGTTGAGCCCTGAATGAGGTGTAATCCTCTTATGTTGATAAGGGTTGAGAACCTGTGATATTGTGAAAAGAATTTATATCTTGTGATAGTATGATGACTAGTGTGGTCTCATGAATGGCAAGTGAATAGTACTATGTGATGATGAGATGAGAAATTGTGTTTCACACATTTTATATCTTTTCAAGTTTTGATATTTACATGCTTCTTAGAAGT
This sequence comes from Alisma plantago-aquatica, assembly GCA_963693085.1. NCBI lineage: Eukaryota > Viridiplantae > Streptophyta > Magnoliopsida > Alismatales > Alismataceae > Alisma > Alisma plantago-aquatica. The sequence goes on along the minus strand of OY856414.1, from coordinate 808,094,835 downwards.
GAATTAGGGTTTGTATGTCCACTTGTTTGATGCATCCTTAATTCACCAATTGGCATAACTAATCAAGTGCAACTCTAATCATGTAGTGCCCTGTGTCGTAGAGCCATCTTCAGTGTCAAAACTTATTGGATGGTAAAATGAGTATTCCTAAGGGAAACTCAGAGTGCATATGATGTGATGATTTTGAGTTGCATTTATAGACTTGTTTTACTTGCAATTTATGTGTTTATTGGTCACTTTGGTGGTTAATATTGCATAATTCACTTACTTTAGTCTATGATCCTTCTCAGTGTCAAATCTCTCTTATTTTATGATTTTGAGCATAAATGATTATAATTATAGGTTTTATCTCGGCTGATTTGGTTTTGTTGTGCAATTTTAGGAAAAACACATATTTGCAGTTGTCGATACCATCGACATCAGTTGATACTATCGACACAACCATAGGTAGGCAGCCGCAAGGAGCAGCGCAAAGTCGATACCATCGACTGGGAAGTCGATGGTAGTGAGTTACCATCAGGTTGCTGGTGACCAGCCAGTCGATACTATCGACACCAAAGTCGATACTATCGACACTTACAGCTTCAACGACGGAAAAGGGATAAAACTGACACCTAAGGGTGTCGATACCATCGACCCGCATCGATGGTATCGAGTCAGCATCAGGCGGGACGACAACAAAGAAATAAATCTTGCCGATATCGTGAGGGGTCGATACCATCGACCCGCGTCGATGGTATCGACACCGTCAGATCAAAGTTTGCTTCAGATCGACCCAAATCCAACGGCTGTGATATTTTGGCAACCTAACTCGGTGTTAATATCTAATGACGGCAGCCAGGAGGGAGGTATCATGTCATTAGCCACTGCACACATCCCGAGAAGGTGTGAAGAGAAGAACGGAGCCCAGAAGCACGCCCCGACCACTCCGGATGTCGAAGAAGACGTTTTCGACTACCGAAAGGCTGTAGATCGCCCACTCTACGCCGAGGAACGATTGGATCTTCTCCGTTCTTGGGTTTCATCACTTTATCCACGTTTTTATCCATGTTCCCCCTTTCTTCAATCATGTCTTGCTCTGAGATGAACATGCGGGGCTAATTCCCTTCATCTTTAGGACCGATAGTAGCACGGGGAAGCATTGTATGACATTTTTATCATAGTAATTTATAATTTGTCTCTTAATCCCATGGTATGATTTCATTTTCTCAATTATATTATTATGCTTGATCACCATAATGATAAACTAATACCCTTAATTACTTTGAAAGAAGAATTAACGGTTGAAAAGAGACGAAATTCACATTAATTAACAAATCCCTTGAACAAGGTGATGTACGGTTAATGGTGGAAACCCAGTGGTCGATTCTAATGCACCTAGTTTAGGGTATAGGTTACTATGATGGTGGAACTGACCTAGACTTAGGTAGTGAATTGTATCATGAAAGTGAATAATTCTGACTACAGACCACTACTCGGAATAAGAGGCGAATTTGATTAACTATGTGGAAATTCATACAATGAAAACCCGCGGTGAAACCGCAATCCTAAAGATCTCCATTTGAATTGATTAAACTAAACACTTAATCGATTGCTCTGTTTTATTTTATTTTCTTTTATTTTACAACAACTCTCATAACCTTTTAATAGGTCTAGCTAATTACGAGTAGTTAGTAGTAGTCTACCGATAATTTAGTGTCCCTGAGTTTGACTCGGGCCTCACAAGGGCCTATACTACATTGACGCGTGCACTTGCGTTATACACATGGTAAAATCATGTCAAGTTTTTGGCACCGTTGTCGGGGACACGGCAATTGTCGGCACTACGAGTGCTGCAAGTGGCCATTGTAGGCCACTTTTTATTTTATTATTTTATTATCACTTTTGAAATTCATAGTTTATCTTTCATATTTAGTAATCGTCTAGCACGGTACTGAACCTAAATTATTATTTTGCAGGTACTAGTGCATGGTGAGGACACGTAGCACAGACTACGCACATCCATTACCAGAGGTTCCACCATTGGGACCATACGACGAACAGAACAACATTCAAGACCAACCTGAAGATATAGATTCAGACTCTGAACCAGAAGCTATGGCTGAGGAACAGACAATCTGGGAGAAGATTAAGGCGTCTTCTGCTTCTGCATCAAAAGGGCCGATCAGGAGGCAGGCTATCAACATTCCTAATTATAAAATTGACCCTGGCCTAATCAATTTCGTCAAATCTAATGCATTTCACAGGCTCAAAAACAAAGATCCAGTGACTCATATAAGCCATTTCGTGGAGAACTGTGATATGATCAAGATAGACAAGTTCCTACAAGAGACACTCTATTTGAAATTATTTCCGAGCTCTCTAGCGGGAAATGCTCGAGAATGGCTGCATAACTTGGACGACGAGTATGTGGAGTCGTGGGATCATATGGTCGAGGTGTTCTTTGAGAGATTATTTCCGCCCGAGAAGACCAACGATCTGATATGGAAGATCCACAATTTTAGCCAGAAGGCTGGGGAGACTTATTCGGAGACCTGGGAACATTTCCAGATAGTGCTGAGGAGGTGCCCACATCATGGGCTTGACAAGGAGAAACAAGTCAAGATCTTCTATTTTGCTCTTTCTGAGCATGATAGAAGTAACCTAGATTCCGTAGGTTCGGGGTTCTTCCTAAACAACACAAGCACAAGGTGTTGGGAAATTTTGAAGAACATGGCTAAAAAGCAATCGTGGGGCGACAGAGACGTAGTGGAGCAGGTTTGAGCTGCAGGTGAGTCAAAGGCCATCAAGGAGCTGAATGAGAAGATAGACCTCCTAGCCAAGAAAATACTTGCAAAAGAAGACACAGAATTTGAGGATGAAGCTCAAGTGAAATTTATGCGCCAACAGTAGCGGTACAGAAACAACGACTATTCTTGGAGAAAAGACAAGAAATTTTCATGGAAAAACCCAAATAATTTCTTGCAGGACCCTGACGCAAAACCCCAACCATCGCTAGAGGATAAGAGAAATGAGTTGCTCAACCAAGTAATCAAGCAGAATCAAGAACTCATGAGCACCTTTGGCCAGCAGATTAAGCAACAAGGAGAATTTATGAATCAATTTGGGCAGACCTTACAAAGTCACGAGGCACAAATGAGGACTATTGAGACATCTTTAGCGTAGATGGCAGCTGAGATAGAAAATCTAAAGAAGCCAGCGCAGTAAGGTTTTCCCGGAAATACAAACATTCCAGGAGGAAACCAACAAGCTAAGGCAATTTTACTACGGAGTGGTAAGTAGATTTTAAATTCCAAGGTTGATGAACTGAGCACACCCCAGCCAGAAACCACAGGTGAGGCCACTAAGGAGGTTCCAACTCCGATCACAGAGCCGGTAGAGGATGTGGTAGAGGATGTCACAGCAGAACCAGTTGTTGAGGAGGAGACGCAGAAGAGGACACCATATGTGCCACCACATCAAAGGGCACAGACTGTCTCGATCCCATATCCAAATAGCATGAAAGCCAAGACAGTGGATGCTCAGTTCAAGAAGTTCCTAGATAGCTTTAGGAAGCTTTCTATCAACATTCCATTATTGGAAGCAATAGAGCAGATTCCCTCTTACGACATGTTTCTAAAAGACATAATCACAAAGAAGAGGAAGATTCTTGATACCGAGGTCGTGGTTCTTAAGGAACAGGTTAGTGATTTCATTATGGGTACATTGCCACCTAAAAGGCAGGATCTGGGCTGCTTCAATATTTCATGTTACATTGGTAAAGTGAAATTCGGTGAAGCACTGTGTGACTCCGGGGCAAGTATAAATCTGATGCCTCTCTCTACGTTCAAGAAGCTGGGACTGAAAGAATCATGGCCAAGCAATATGATGATTCAGTTGGCGGACAATTATGTGGTGAAGCCGTACAGTATTTGTGAGGATGTGTTGGTTAAAGTAGATCGGTTTGTATTTCCAGCAGACTTTGTGGAAATGGAAATGCAGGACGAACAAGAAAATGAGTTACTCCTTGGAAGACCCTTCCAAGCTACTGCAGATATGATACTCGAGATGGGAAGAGGCCGTTTGACCTTGGGTATCACTGATGATCGGTTTGAAATGGTTATGCCCTCAAGCACAACACAATCAAAAGCAAAGGTGCAATGCCGCATGGTGAAGCACTTTGATCAGAATATTTCTCTCTGTCTAGGGAAGTTGTTTCTAGATATGGCTCATGTAATGACTAAGGTGGAGAAGGGGACACTGGCTGTAGACATTATGGAGCAGACCAAAGTTGTTTCTCTTAGCAAGGCTGTGGGTTTTCCGAATGATGAAGAGGAGGACATCCCTCCTTCTACTACAGATGATGCCATAGGAAGTTCTATTCTCGATGCATATCCAGAACTGCCTCTTGAAGCTTTCCTGGTCAATATAACACATGATTGGATGAGAAGCAAGTCACTACAAGAATGCGTCAAGATGCTTCAAGTGTTGCCGTGTTTTTATGCTAGGTACTATGAAGATCCTGGGGAACTCCCACCACCACTTCAGTCATCCTTGATCAGTCCGCAAGAGTTAGACTTGAAGCCACTTCCGCCTCACTTGAAATATGCATTTCTAGCCGAGGGTGAAAAGCTACCAGTGATTATTTTGGCATATCTGAGTGCCGAGGAGGAGGATCAACTGATGATCATGCTGAAGAACCACCGAGGTGCATTTGGGTGGTCGGTCGCGGACATCAAGGGTATCTCCCCTACATTGTGCCAGCACAAGATCCGGCTCGAGAAAGGAGCCAAACCTATAATCCAGCCACAGTGCAGACTAAATCCAAGCATGATGGAGGTCTTCAAGAAGGATGTGATCAAGCTCCTCTCTGTAGGCATCATTTACGCTATCTCTGACTCGATGTGGGTAAGCCCCACACAGGTAGTCCCTAAAAAGGGGGGAATTATTGTTATGCATAATCTGTTAAATGAGCCGATCACGACCCGTCTAGTAACCGGGTGGCGTGTGTGTATCGATTACCGTAGATTGAATGCTGCTACGTTGAAGGATCATTTTCCTCTTCCATTCATTGATCAGATTTTAGAGCGATTAGCAGGTCGATCTCACTTTTGTTTTCTAGATGGTTATTCGAGCTATAATCAGATTTCCATTGATCTTAAGGACCAAGAGAAGTCCACCTTCACTTGTCATTATGGAACATTTCCATACCGCCGTATGCCCTTCGGTTTGTGTAACGCACCAACAACCTTTCAGCGTTCCATGCTTGCCATTTTCTCTGATATGGTTGAGCGTTGTTTGGAGGTCTTCATGGACGATTTTTCCATCCATGGTGCATCTTTCGATGAATGTTTATATAACTTGGATAAAGTTTTACAACGATGTGAGGACACACATTTGGTTCTCAATTGGGAAAAATGTCATATGATGGTTAGTGAAGGGATTGTACTTGGACATAAAGTGTCTAGCAAGGGGTTGGAGGTAGATCCGGTTAAAATTGAGGTTATTTCCAAATTACCCCCACCGAACTCGGTTAAAGGGGTACGATGTTTTCTCAGTCACGTACGATTTTACCGCCGCTTTATAAAAGATTTCTCAAAAATCGCTAAACCATTATCTCAGCTGTTGGAGAAAGATGCAGTGTTTGATTTTAATGAGAAGTGTTTGCATGCTTTTAATGTGCTTAAAGAGAAATTAGTTTCTGCACCAGTTGTGCAAATACCAGATTGGACAAAGACATTTGAATTAATGTGTGATGTGTCAGATTTCGCAGTAGGGGCTATTTTAGGACAACGTGTGGATAACAAACCCACTGTGATTTTCTATGCATCCAAAAATTTAAATGAAGCACAACTTAATTACACTACAACGGAAAAAGAGCTTCTCGTCGTCGTTTTTGCATTTGAAAAATTTCAGCAATATCTTGTAGGGTCAAAAGTAGTGGTATGGACGGACCACGCAGCCATAAAGTATTTGATGGAAAAGAAAGATGCCAAACCTAGATTGATTAGGTGGATCTTACTGTTACTAGAATTTGATATCAAAATTAAAGATAAGGCGGGAATAGAAAATGTGGTTGCAGACCATTTGTCTAGGTTGGAACGGGTAGACGAGAAGGACATTCATATACCCATTACTGAGACGTTTCCTGATGAACAACTTCTTTCTGTAAAATCTAAAGATCCATGGTTTTCTTATATTATTAATTATCTTGCCTGCAAAATTATCCCAGTTGATTGGACATATCAAGAGAAAAAGAAAATTTTCCATTCTTAGAGATATTATTTCTGGGATGACCCCATTTTGTTGAAGCACTATAGGGATGGCGTGTTGCGCAGGTGTGTACCAGAGGTTGAATATGAAAGTGTCCTTCGTCATTGTCATACTCTACCAATGGGTGGCCACCATGCTAGTTCCAAAATGGCGGCCAAGGTACTTGAGAGTGGCCTTTACTGGCCTACATTGTTCCGGGACACATATGACTATGTGCGACGCTACGATTCCTGCCAATGGGTAGGTAATATTTCAAAGCGATAGGTGATGCCCCTCAATGTATTTCAAGAGGTTGAGGTGTTTGATCTGTGGGGTATTGACTTCATGGGACCCTTTGTGTCCTCAAACTCTAATTTGTACATTTTATTGGCTATTGACTATGTATTGAAGTGGGTAGAGGCAATACCCACTAGGACCAATGATGCTACTGTAGTGTGTAAGTTCATAAAAGACTATATTTTTTGCAAATTTGGTGTACTGAGGATGATTATCAGTGATGGAAGTACCCATTTCAGAAATCAAAAGTTCGTTGCATTGTTGAGGAAGTATGGGGTAAAGCACAACATTGGTACCCCATACCACCCGCAGACACAGGGGAAAGTCGAATTCTCCAATAGAGAAATTAAGAAAATCCTGGAGCGCACAGTGGCTTCGACATGAAAGAACTAGAGTACCTTGCTACCGGATGCTTTATGGGTGTATAGGACGGCGTTTAAGACACATATAAGCACTACACCTTTTAGGTTGGATTATGGGCGGGCCTGCCATTTGCCGGTAGAGTTGGAGCATAAGGCGCACTGGGCGCTAAGGAAGATGAACTTGAATTATGATGAAGCAGGAAAGAAACGCTTGCTAGAGCTTAATGAACTCGAAGAGCTGAGGATGAATGCATATGAAAGCTCGCGGACTTACAAAGAGCGAACAAAGCTGATTCACGATCGACACATTCAACTGCGTGTCTTCAAGAAGGGAGATCATGTGCTCTTGTTCAACTCAAGGTTGAAGATGCATCCCGGGAAATTGAAATCCCGGTGGAGTGGACCTTTCATTGTAGAGGAGGTCCAACCACATGGAGCAATCATGGTGTGTGATGGAGAGACAACATTTCTGGTTAATGGACAGAGGTTGAAGTTGTACTTCGGCGGTGATTACACGAGGAAAGTTCATGAGGTCAAACTCATTGCACTCAAGGATGTGTGATATGCTTGATTTCGTCTAGCCTACGACATTAAATAAGGGCGCTTGTTGGGAGGCAACCCAATCATTGGTAGTTTCATCTATTTTTGTTTGCATTTACAAGATAGTTTGGTTTAATTTTGTTTTCTAGTGTAAAAAAGGTACCTTGATCATTAGTTTAGTGTGCAGGTCTGAGGCAGAGTCGATACCATCGACCATTGTGTCGATGGTATCGACATGGGCACAGTTAGGCAGCTGCAAAAATTTCTCTGAGTTGATACTATCGATGGACTCGTCGATGGTATCGACCTACCATCAGTAACGCCGAGGAAATCGCCAGATCGGGGTCGATAGTATCGACATGGGTGTCGATACTTGTGAGATCCCTAAAGATTTTCAGACGATATTTGTCTCAGTGAAGTCGATACCATCGACGGTCCTGTCGATGGTATCGACCCGATTACAGGCAGAAAGTGGCGGCTGGGCCTCGTGAGGGTGTTTGCACTAAGAAGAGTGGATACTATCGACACCCGTCGATGGTATCGACGTGACATGTCACCAATCCGCGAGAGGAAATCAACGGCGATCACTACATCAAGGAAGTCGATCTGTGGGATGGATCGATACCATCGACACCCGTCAATGGTATCGACACGTCATCGATTCGGGCCCCCACATCAGGCTATCAACTGCCGTCGATACTCGCGAAGACCGGATTGTGCTACAGGTGTCGATATCATCAACCTGCGTCGATGGTATCGACGGGTCCGTAGCAGCGATGGCCGCGGTTATAAAAGAGAGGGGTGATTGTCAATTCTATTCACACTTTTAGAGCTTTCTTCATCTAATTGTGCACTGAGCATTGCTGTGCGACCGGAGGCCTGTTATGAGCATCCAAAGATTGTGATCTTCACCGAGTCTTCACCAAGCTCCATCTTCTATTCCCTTTTCTTGGTGACAATGGTGTGGACAGCCAGAGCATCTTCTTCGTGCGCGGCCCTTATGGAGATCCCTGAGTTCATTCCTCTGCCAACTGCATCGATTCCTCATCTGAGGATTGTCCATCCCTCCGCGGAGATCTCGAAGGTGTACGAGGAGATGTTGAAGAGGAAGATTGAGCCCACCCGCTACGTCGACCGGGACATGGTTCGTTACCTTGGGTTCGAGCCAAATCTTGCCTACTTCCTCAAGGGGTAGGCAAAGCATACGACCAGAAGACCCGACAAGATGGAGTACCACACAGACGACCAACCATTCTTTGGTGAGTGGCCGACATACAAGGAGATCGTAGCAGAGTTCATGGCATCATTGGACATCAATGTCATGCCCAATGACTTGATCGCCACCAATAGAGAGTGGAAGAAGGGACGTGTGTCGTTTAGACTCTACAGCAACAACTACACTCTCACTCTCGCCCAGTTCAATTTGGTGTATAACTGGTATCATGACCCTTACCAGCACCGGAGGCCAGATAATCGGATGAACTACGATGATATCTTCGCCCAGCTGGTGACTGCACCTCCCGGCAAATCCATGAGCAACCACAACACTGCAGTCGCCGACTTCGAGCATACGTTTGTCCGGATTCTGCACTGCATGCTTTGTACCATGCTTTTTGCTCGCGGTGACCTGTCTCTTAGCAAATTCCAGGAGATAGATTTGTTCTTTCTACATAAACTGTTGAAGTGCGAGGAGTGCAACTGAGGCACGTTCTTCTTGACGCGCGTGTTGGCTATGAGGAGGAGTATGCAGAAGGCTCCTATCCACTTTGGAGGGCTCATCACACAGCAGGCCCTCTACGTTGGGTTAGATTTCTCCCAGCTTACTCCACTTTCCAATAGGAACAAGGTCAACCTCAATCATCTGCACCGTTCCAACCTCCTCCTGCTCTGTGATGGCTTGGCTTATGCACATTGTCACGTCAATCAAGAATATCAAGAATGTGCGCTTCCCGACGCCGTCTTCAACATCGAGGGAGCTCAGCATTTTCGGTGGCCTATCATCGCCATCAACGACTCTGATGAAGACGGTGGTAATGATGACAATGATGATGACGGCGACGAGCATGAAGAGGAAGAGGAGGCTTTCACTCCTCTTCGGGTACGAGTAGCACCCCGGAAGCGTCCCCGCATGCATCCAGGTGCATCATCTTCTTCGCAGCCTCTCCCACCTCAGCCCTCTCATCAAGGAGAGGATGTCTATTCTATGCAGGGCATGTATACAATGTTGCAGGATATTCATCAGAACCAGCAGCAGCATACAACTTCATTCACCGGTATTCAGGATACTGCAAACCGGCTTTTCGAGAACCAGCAGGCTATTTACGAGAATGAGCGTCTCCTCTTCACCAACCAACAGAACATGCATGACAAGTTGCATAGGATGGAGATGCAGCAACATCCTTTCTACAACAATTACTGGAGCCAGAATTATTTTGGGGGGTATCCACAACCTCCACCGATGCCCCAGTACGATCCGAGTTTCCAGGGGCAGTACCCATCATGGGACCCCACAGCTCCGCAGTACCCTCCCCCACCTGTAGAATGATCGGTATCACTGTTCCACCTTTTAAGGTTGTTTTTGACTATGAGGCCATAGTCGAATTCAAGCTTAGGGGGGGAGTTGGAACATCTTCTATCCTTTATTTTTCCTAGTTTTTAGTTTTTTAGTGCTTTGTCTTTTGTCATTTATTTCTCTTAGTTATTTGTTTGTTTTTAGGATCCACACTCTATCTAGTGTAATTGTGGATGTCTAATGTCATATGTCATCTCGTTGTTTGTACATGGGAATCAGGGGTAAATTTAAAAAATTTTAGTGCTTTTGCAAGCTTGTGTTGTTCAACTTTGAGCACATGACTTAAGGAAATAATTGGGTTTGTCAACTCTAAAACAAGAAACCACAACTGTACGTTCCTATGATTCATGAAAAGTGGACGGAATTGGTTGTTTGAGCCTAAACTGACCAAATGATAATGAGACCTTAATTTGAAATAAGAGAGAGAAACCTCTTAATTATTACACAGGTCAGTAAGGAGGGACACATAATATTTTTCAAAGGTTCAGTCAATTAATCTTGTGATCTACCCACCCCATTGTTTTCATACTCTACCATAAGAACTGGAAGCACATTACAGTTTTCATCTCTTTGATTGCATCCGAGGTAGATAAGTTTTGCATTGCAACTATTTTCACATATTTGTGCATGAAAATGAGAAAAAGATAGAATAGTTATACATGCACATTATCCTTAGGTGTGTGTCATTTAGTTGCATAACTATCATTTTGTAGCTGCATTCACATTTTTTGTTCATATAGTACATCCTGCATCTTATGTCTTCTGAAACATTAAAGGTGATGAACTTGTTCCATACCTTCTGAATGCTTCAAATGTATAAGTTATGTAGCAATAAGTGAGCCCGACAAATAATTCATTGTCAGGTATGAAAATGAGGGCTTGAAATTTTTTTTTTGAAAAAATAACGAAGAAGAAAAGAGAATTGAGAAGTAAGTAGGAATGAGAGGGAGAAAGGAACCTGTTCTCACTTGCGTACTAAGAAGAATAAGCACATGGTGTAGTTTCTTAGATATTCCATCTCCCCTTGAGATGGAATGATAGTGCATGCATCATTCCACCCAAATGTAAGCATTAGGGCATTTTCATTTGCATATGCATCATTTAGATCATTTTTGGTTATTTGTGCATGTTAAAACTATATTGTGCTTCCATTTCTTCCACAACCACCTATTCCATCTACCCATTGCTCGAATTGGTAGGTCACCGTGATCATCTCTTCACTCATTAACACCAGGAGAGTTGCTTCCATCTAGATGGTAGTTAGGACGAGCAACGTAGATAGAAGATCACAAGATGCACCGAGTCTAGACCGAAGGATTTTATTATGATAACTGCCTTATGTGATAGTGTTCATCAATTTTGAGGTAGATATCTTTTATGAATGATTATTGTCACCTTTAGGGTAATTATCATTCTGTGGTTAGTAAGGGCCGGAATGTGATGGTCTGGCGGGGATCATATGGCGAAGTCTGTTGTGATAATTTGTTCTTTAGATGACCCTCACAATTCTATTCTAGAGTTTTGTTGCTCAAGGATGAGCAATGTTCAAGCTTAGGGGAGTTTGATGCGATGATTTTGAGTCGCAATTATAGACTTGTTTTACTTGTGTTTTATGTGTTTACTGGTCACTTTGGTGGTTAATATTGCATAATTCACTTACTTTAGTCTAAGATCCTTCTCAGTGTCAAATCTCTCTTATTTTATCATTTTGAGCATAAATGATTATAATTATAGGTTTTATCTCGGCTGATTTGGTTTTGCTGTGCAATTTCAGGAAAAACACATATCTGCAGCTATCGATACCATCGACATCAGTTGATACTATCGACACAGCCACAGGCAGGCAGCCGCAAGGAGTAGCGCAGAGTCGATACCATTGACTGGGAAGTCGATGGTAGTGAGTTACCAACAGGTTGCTGGCGACCAACCAGTCGATACTATCAACACCAAAGTCAATACTATCGACACTTATAGCTTGAGCGACGGAAAAGGGATAAAACCGATGCCTAAGGGTGTCGATACCATCGACCCGCGTCGATGGTATCGAGTCAGAATCAGGTGGGATGACAGAAAAGAAAGAAGGCTTGCTGATATCGTGAGGGGTCGATACCATCGACCCGCGTCGATGGTATCGACACCGTCAGATCAGAGTTTGCTTCAGATCGACCCAAATCCAACGGCTGTGATATTTTGGCGACCTAACTCAGTGTTAATACCTAATGACGGTAGCTAGGAGGGAGGTATCACGTCATTAGCCACTGCACACATCCCGAGAAGGTGTGAAGAGAAGAACGGAGCCCAGAAGTATGCCCCAACCACTCCGGAAGCCGAAGAAGACATTTTCTACCACTAAAAGGCTGTAGATTGCACACTCTACGCCGAGGAATGATTGGATCTTCTCTGTTCATGGGTTTCATCACTTTATCAACGTTTTTATCTATGTTCCCCCTTTCTTCAATCATGTCTTGCTCTGAGATGAACATGTGGGGCTAATTCCCTTTATCTTTAGGACCGGGAGTAGCCCGTGGAAGCATTGTATGACATTTTTATCATTGCAATTTATAATTTGTCTCTTAATTCCATGGTATGATTTCATTTTCTCAATTATATTATTATGCTTGATCACCATAATGATAAACTAATGCCCTTAATTACTTTGAAAGAAGAATTAACGGTTGAAAAGAGACAAAATTCACATTAATTAACAAATCTCTTGAACAAGGTGATGTACGGTTAATGGTGGAAACCCAGAGGTCGATTCTAATGCACCTAGTTTAGGGTATAGGTTACTATGACGGTGGAACCGACCTAGACTTGGGTAGTGAATTGTATCACGACAGTGAACAATTCTGACTACAGGCCACTACCCGGAATAAGAGGCAAATGTGATTAACTATGTGGAAATTGATACAATGAAAACCTACGGTGAAACCGCAATCCCAAAGATCTCCATTTGAATTGATTAAACTAATAACTTAATCGATTGCTCTGTTTTATTTTATTTTCTTTTATTTTACAATAACTCTCATAACCTTTTAATAGGTCTAGCTGATTGCGAGTAGTTAGTAGTAGTCTACCGATACTTTAGTGTCCCTGAGTTCGACTCGGGCCTCACAAGGGCCTATACTACATTGACGAGTGCACTTGCGTTATACGCATGGTAAAATTGTGTCATCATACTATTGAGTATGTGCGGGTGGCAGGTTGAAGATATATCCTTGTCATCCACAATACAGATTGTAGAGGTTGGCTATGGTCATGACTCATACATCTGATGTGATTGAGAACGGCTACGGTCGTGTCTTGGTGATTGTGACATGATGTGATTAGAGGACAACTGTGGTTGTACCTTTGTGATTGGGTTTGAGTACCCTGGTTTCTAGTGTTGTGATCTATACTAAGGGTGGACAAGGGGTTAGAAACTTGACTATATGTCACTGTGGTGGTAGCTTTGACTAATAGGTCACTACCGTTTTACTCGTACTGACCGAGGGGAAGAGATCTTAGGATACCGACACTCCTAGATCTTGTATGGAACTGAATAGTTCTTCGCAGGGGTCGGTTGGACTTTGAATGGTACGATTTAAATTCACCATAGCATAATAAAAGATGTAATACAACCATGTAGTGTATTTGTTTAGGGTTATACACAATGTTTCACAGTGGATGATTACCCTTGTTTGTTATCTTTACATAAAGATGATTCTTGGTGCAATTAAGAGATAGTAGGTATACTTAGGTTGTGGATATGCTTAAGATTGTAGATGCGTACATATAGTATCTATGCTTATTTTGATAACTATACGGCTACTACTAATTATAATCATGATGCTAGCTATCTCATGTTGTTAGTTATGTTTAACATGCTATCCATGCCTTTGTAACTAGAGATGCATATAATGCTAATTTTTCTTATCCAGATAGTTGTACTTATGATGTTAGCTCTTCTTATGATGTTGATATGTTCATCCTATCATAATGTTAATATTTTTAGCTATGCTTATGTGTCTAGAATTATTCATATTGATAGAGATTCTATGTTACTAGACTTGCTCATGATGCTAGATATGCATATGCTACTGAATTGCTTATATTGTCAACAAATTAAGGATGATAGTCTGGCTAATGATGATAGTTATTCTCTACTCCTTTATATATTTTGTTAATCATTAAATTTGTTGATCTTATTTGTTATTGAAATACTTAACTATTTAGTTACTTAAAAATGTTGTAATCAATAAACATTGTTGGAGGTTATATCTCTTGCACATGGGTCTCACCCTTGTGGTTCGCCATATTTTTTTAGGTAATCGGAAGTGACGAAAACAAATATTTGGCAGAAAAGACGAGCTATAGTAATGAATCTTTGAGAAAGTTGATTAGATGTCTAGTGTGTCCTAGAGTTGTCCCTGTACTCTCAGGTCCGGGCAGGAAAAGTTTGTATATGGTGTTTCAAACAAATCAAACTTTTGTTAGCATATCAATGCTTGTTTTTGTGGCATATACAAATATTATTCTCTTGTGTATATTTGTTGTGGATAAGGTGATAGAGAAATTTGTATCAAATTCTTGGCATAGTATGGATAAAAGAAAGACGTTGGGCTCTTATGCAAATGTTTTTGTGAAGGTGTTGATGTTGAAATCAGTTTTAATTTACCCATATTTTTGGGTATGTGATTAATGAGTGATCGATTGTGCTTTATGTTTTGAGTAATCTCGTTTATTATAATGGGTTCTCACAAGTTGGTATTAGAGCTTTAGGTTCACTGAGTCTACAGGGACACTAGGACTTAGGACTAGGATGAGGTCAAAATTAGGAATATGACATAAAATATGGTGCATACTGCCTAATCTCAGTATTTGGGTGCCCTGGCCAGGTATTCAATTATTGAAAAAAGGTAAGTACAGAACTATTAGATTGTTATCTTTCTGAATACTCTGATCAAGTAGTCTTTTTGAGACAATCTAAAGAGCATAACAAATAAGAAATCATGGTGTGAATATTTCAATCCTACCTTGACAAAGATGAGAATTGCATCATTATCTATCAAAACTTGAATGTTTGGTAGCTAAATAGAAAGACACAACACCATGAAATTTAAATCTAAATACAAATAAGGAAAATAGGAGTTTTTGAAGATGTGATTCAAGAAGATAATAAAGTAAAAGATAGGAAAGTCTATGCTTATAAAGTGATTCAAGGTATGAAATCCACATAAGATGGAGAGAACTTGAATGATAAGTATAAAATGAGAAGATAAATGAGAAAAATGAAAAAGGAATAAGGTGGAACTTGAGTTAATTTCAGACCAACCTATGTGTGTAAAAAAGTGTTAATGTAAGATAAGCATGACGTTTGAAAGAAATTAAGGCAGATGATCCATGTTTAATGAAGAAAATGTGGAATATGATGATTTACCTGTTGATAAGTGGTTGAAAAACATAATAAAATAAGAGAGCATTCCAAGTGTGATAACTAGTCATCAAGGAAGGAGTAATGAGATATGTTAATCATGATGATTCCTATGCTAATGGCAAAGAACCAGAAATGAGAAGGGTAAAATGATGGATAAGAAGCTATAACTTGCATAATGAAAATAGAATTGGTTATCCTTTTGCTAGTGACCCTTGAAAAATGTTGCTATATGTGGGAAGTGTGTTTCCCTTTGTGCCTTTCCTTTCTAGGGCACATCTTTCAAGTGGATCATTTCTACTTGGTATGTGTATATTCGTTGCAAACATGAGGGTGGATAGCTTATTATGGCATAAGGTTGCTTGGACTACGGTTCCAAGATCATAAAGTTTGTGATGAATTTTCTTTTGAGCCTTCCAATAATTTGGGAGACTCCTCTTATATGTTTTGAAATTTTTTATGTTGGTAAAAGTGGATGAGAAAAGGATGTGAGTTCCTTATAGAATATGAGGTGGATACCAAGGTAGTGAATCCTAGTATCCAAGATGTATCAACAATATGAGAAATATGTGAAGGGTGGAGATGTTTATTAAATGAACATATCAAGTATTATTTTCCCTTAAATAGGGGTAGAGAGAGTTGATGATGACCCTCTAAATGTTGTTTGGAAGGAAAAACAAAAGTGATTCTATAATGTTGTGTATGGTTTAGTGATAGATGGGCAAGAATACTATCAAGGATAGATGGTTTGTTGGTCAATAGATATGTGATTGTTCCTTTAAGATAAACCTATGATCAAACATCAATGCATAAGAGTTAGATTGGATGACATAATTCACATGACCATGATGAGTTTAGAGTTATGTCCTTTAGACTAACCAATGTACAAATAGAATTTATGAATAGGAGCAATAGAGTGTTCAATTATTGTCTTAGAAGTTGTCGCAAGCTTTGAATGATGGCATGTCAAACTATTTCAAATATGGTCAAAAATATGACCAATATTTCTTCAACAACCTTAGGGTTGCCGAAGCAGCAATAGCTATGAGACAAGTTAAACAAGAGTGGGATGGAGTTGATTAAATTTCTTTATGGGATCATGATATGTCTTCTAAGTAGGTTGTGTAAATCCTAGTAAGGTGAAGATAGTGTTGTTGTTTCACCCCTAACAAGGTTGAATAGGAATGATGTTTCCTTGTATGGAATGATAGGTTCCAGTGTCATCATTTCTTTTGATGCTGAAAAAGAACTGACAAGTGTTCCAGTGTTAGTGTATCTAGAAAAAAATAAGAGGATGGATACATTGCCTTTTTTATGCTTCAAGGAATGGTATGGGACACATGACATGATTGTTAAAAAGCTAGAAAGTATGACTTTTGAGTAATGTGTTGATACAATAGATATAATTTTTGGATGATGGCTAGCATTCAAAGTTGAACAATACTAGTAGAGTTGTACAAATGACACAACAAGTTTCTACATTCCATATTGAGAATGTCTTCTTAGGTGGGGGTTTTTGTGCTGACCCAAGATGAGATATGTATGAATGATGTGACACCACCATGACATGTAAGTAACCATTTGAAGGTAATATAATGAGATGCAAAGGAAGTACCCATCTTTGTTTACCTTGGATTTTGGGGGCGAAATCACTGTTAGGGGTTTATAGTTGTAAGGCCCCTAAACTTGCTTAATGTGTAAGACTAATTACTATAATGGAATTCTTAGAACCCTAATATAACCTTGTGATATGATTTGAAATCATAAGACAATCTTTAGTTTCAAATTTGGTCTAATTTGAACATTGTTTGAGCAAGTTATGCAATTTTATGCACATTTTGGACTTTTCTGCAATTTACCCAATTGAGAGGTTTTCTTTGCAATTTATCACCTGAATTATGTTCCTTGTATATTCTACCATCATGATGGAGCTTGTTGAGCCATGGGGTGCTTATTTAAACCTTGTTTTGAAGGTGTTTTCTCCAAGGGTATTTTAGGGTTTACCCCTTCATGGATGAGCTACCTTTAATAGCTATCAACTAATGAGTTATTTGTTTTGCTTGGAAATTCAAGAAAAGAGGGATAATCATGTCTCTATGGATGGTGGGGGAGCTTCTTGTGTGTGCTTGTATATTATCAATAGTTTAAGGCCATGGACACTTGGAAAGATACTAGAACTTCAACTTTTTCTTTATCTAGAAGTTTCATATACTTTCCCTAAGCACCAAAAGGAGCCATTTTCTTTCCACCACTTTCCTCCTTCTTCCAACCTCGTTCTCCCTCTATGCTTCTGTGAATTTTCCTGTCCATGGAAGAAGAAAGTGGGGACCTTATTGGAAAAAGAATCTAGGGTGGCAATTGACTTCCTTTTAGGGTTTGAAAAGCTTCCTTCTAGTGATCTTGACCTAAAAGAGTAAGAATCCCCTTTCTTCCTCCGTTTATTTCTTTTTTATCCTTCCTCCTAGCTTTCTCCAGGTCGTAACCTTGCTTTTCCATGGTAGAAATTTCTCTAAATCTCTAAAACCCTACCTTTCTTTCTCCTTATGCTTAGGGTTTGCTCATTTGATGAAGAAAGGTGCTAGATGGAGGAGTTCATATCTTATGCTTGGATTTTCTTCCCTACCTGCTCGAGTTCTGTTCTGTATGGGGTTTCATCTTCTCATTAGAGGCAAATTTTATAACTTTCACCACGTTTATTTCTTACCATAAGCTTGCTAGCTCATGTTCTTGCTTGAAAATGATGATTCATGCACTAAAAAGCTATGCTTGACTTGGATTTTGATTTTTATAATGTTCCCTATTCTAATTACAGTTATAGAGGAACCTGTGATCATTTGTATGTTATTCCTAAGGTATAATATGACTTGGATAAGGTTGGATTGACACCCTATGGTGCTAAGAACCTATCAAACAATGGAACATTATAGGGTTTTAAGTTGATTTCTTGTATAAACCCATGACCTGATGATGGTACCATTGCAACAACCCTATGGTGTTGTCTTCATGACAACTGATGGTTGGTATCAAAGGAGTTAGATGATGGTGACAACCTATGGTCACCCCCTTAGCTCAGGTTTTGGATCAATTAGAAGTTTAAGGATCAACCATTAAGTACCCTACTGATGTTATTAATCAATGATGACATTCGATTAATATTTGATGATGGTTAATGAATATAGTGTTGATATAAAAACCTATGGTGATTTAATGGTCACTAATGATGGTGTATCTGGTCTCTACAACCTATGTTTATTTAAACATTGTAGTTGTAGCATCAATTAAGCCTTATCCCAATGGTTTCTTGGGTCACTTGATGCAATGGTCAAATCTGTACTGTAATTGTTGGTTTTATCATATGAACTTGACCCAATGGTTAAGATCTAATGTTTATTCCTTCAATAAAGTAGAATGATGGATAATGTAATATTTTGGTCCTAATAATGTGATTTAGATGGTTTCCTCTATATGATCAACTTAAGGAGCTTACTTGTTGATAATGGATGGCTTATTTTAACTGAATAGTCTATTGTGGGTTTTACCCTACTCTCAATGGAACTTTTTGTGTTGTTAATCAAGGGATGTATAGGATTAGATGGTGACTATTTCAAGATCACAAATCAAGGACTTAATAGGTTCTTTATCCAAGGTGTTTACTTATGTAAACAACCAATGGTCTTACCTTTCAAACATCCAATGGTTCTGGGTGACATAGTGCTATGGAGATATGGGTTGAAAGATAATGGAACAACTAGAGGGTTACCCTTAATAAGGTAGTTTTACCTATTCACTCATATGAATAGAAGGGATGATAACCATATTGGGTTGATATGTAAACCTAATGAGGTATATCTTTATATACCTAGCTTTAATATAACTAAATGATAGTAATTGGGCATGCATAGTACTTGAATGACTAATACAATCATGGAGTACTCTACTACTGCTGCTGAAACCCTAGTATGCTATGACCCAATGGTTACATCTTGATTTATGTGTGGGTTCATACTTGAGAATAGTATGGAATGTGATGGTGATGCTTCACCTTATGCATCCATGATCCAATGGGGATGCCATGAGTTAGGGTTTGGGTATAAGTGTTGATTAGTTACATTGATATAATTTATCATGTTGAACCTAACTCTAATGCAAATAGATAAAGATGAGTATTCATGTTTGAAATTCTTATATGATGGAATTATGGTGGAATAACCTCCTTAATATGATCATAACCTTAATATGTTAATTGGTGGTTATCATAGCCACATGGTTGATACTTTCTTATGCTAAACATGTGCATTATGAATATGATGAGGTTTAATCACATCTAGATTCATTGCATGTTGATGTGATAAAGGAATGTTGTTAATGTTAATATAACCCCACTATGATTGTTTATGAATATCTCCTAGATCATTAATGGAATATTGTATTGATCTGATGTATTATATGTAACTGATGTTGTTGAGCCTTATTATATGGCATGTGATTGTCTTAATGACTTTTGGGCATGGTTGAGCCCTAAATGAGGTGTAATTCTTTTTGTGTTGATATGGGTTGATACTCTATGATATTGTGAAAAGGATTTATATCCTAAGATAGTATGATGGTATTAATGACCTTTGGGATGGTTGAGCCCTGAATGAGGTGTATTCCTCATATTTTGATAAGGGTTGATACCCTGTGATATTGTGAAAAGGATTTATATCTTGTGATAGTATGATGACTAGTATGGTTTCATGAATGGCAAGTGAATAGTACAATGTGATGATGATATGACAAATTATGTATCACATGTTTTATATCTTTTCAAGTTTTTATATTTATATGCTTGCTAGAAGTAAATTAGGGTTTGTATGTCCACTTGTTTGATGCAACCTTAATTCACCCAATTGGCATAACTCAACAAGTGCAACTCTAATCATGTAGTTCCCTATGCCGTAGAGCCATCTTCAATGTATGAACTTGCCAGATGGTGAAACGGGTATTCCTAAGGGAAACTCAGAGTGCATACTATTGAGTATGTGGGGGTGGAAGGTTGATGATATATCCTTGTCATCCACAATGAAGATTGTGGAGGTTGGGTATGGTCATGCCTCATACATCTGATGTGATTGAGAACGGTTGTGGTCGTGTCTCGATGATTTTGACATTATGTGATTAGAGGACAACTGCAGTCGTACCTCAGTGATTGGGTTTGAATACCCTAGTTTCTAGTGTCGTGACCTGTACCAAGGGCGGACTACTGGTAAGCAGCTGGACTATATGTCACTGTGGTGGTAGCTTTGACTGATATGCCACTGCCTTTTTACTCATACTGACAGAGGGGAAGAGATCTTAGGATGCTAACACTCCTAGATCTTATACGGAACTGAATAGCCCTTCATAGGGGTCAGTTGGACTTTGAATGGTACGATTCAAGTTCCCCAAGGCATAAGAAAAGATGTAATATAGCCATGTAGCATATTTGTTTAGGGTTATACACAATGTTTCACATTGGATGATAACCCTTGTTTGTTATCTTTACATAAAGATGATGCTTAGTGCAATTAAGAGATAGTAGATGTACTTAGGTTGTGGATATGCTTAAGATTGTAGATGCGTACATATAGTATCTATGCTTATGTTGATAACTATACTACTACTGCTGATTATAATCATGATGCTAGCTATCTCATGTTATTAGTTATGTTTAGCATGCTACCCATGCCTTTGTAATTAGAGATACATATACTGCTAATCATGCTTATCCAGATAATTGTGCTTATGTCTTTAGCACTTCTTATGATGTTGATATGTTGTACCTATTAGACATGCTAATGTTGTTAGCTATGCTTATGTGGCTAGAATTATTCATAATGATAGATATTTTATGTTGCTAGACTTGCTCATGATGCTAGATATGCATATGCAACTGAATTGCTTATATTGTCAACAAGATAAAGGATGATAGTTTGGCTAATGATGATAGTTATTATCTGCTCCTTTATGTATTTTTTTAATCATCGGTACTGATGATCTTATTTGTTATATCTGATTGAAATGCTTAACTGTTTAGTTACTTAAAAATTTTGTAATCAATAAACGTTGTTGGAGGTTATATCTCTTGCCAGGACATGGGTCTCACCCTTGTGGTTCGCCACATTTTTTTAGGTAATCAAAAGTGATGAAAACAAACATTTGGCTACAAATAGGAGCTACATTAATGAATGTTTGAGAAAGTTGATTAGATGTCTAGTGTATCCTAGAGTCATCCCTGTACTCTCAAGTTCGTGTAGGAAAAGTTTGTATATGGTGTTTCAAATAAATCAAACTTTTGTTGTCATATTAATGCTTATTTGTGTGGCATATACAAATATTGTTCTCCTATGTATATATGTTGTGGCTAAGGCGATAGAACAATTTGTATCAAATTCTTGGCATAGTATGGATAAAAGAAAGATGTTGGGCTCTTATGCAAATGTTTTTGAGCAGGAGTTGATGTTGAAATCGATTTTAATTTACCCATATTTTTGGGTATGTGATTAATTTTTGGTCGATTGTGATTTGTGTTTTGAGTAATCTCATTTACTGTAACGAGTTCTCACAGATACTATGAAAGAAAATTAGTAACTAGGCTAAAAAGTGTGTTATGATACACAAGTTTATAGTACTAGCTACAAATGCTTAAACGTAGGAATTAAATTAGTTGTTTTGATATTGTAGAATGCATGTATAGGTTGGCATTGTGAAACTAGTATCCTAAAATATCTATCCATCTGATCTTACATTCTATTTACCTTCTACATTTGTAGTTATCATTCTTAGTTTTTAATTCCAAATTAGTTTCTTTACTAGGATTAGCTGATATGTTTTAATTATTAATAGTTTCTAACAATCTCAATATCCTGAGTTTGGCATTCAAGCCTAATTGAGTCCCTTTACTACTCTAATGTGTACACCTACATTTGACACACACTCTTAAGCCGTGTCAAGTGTTTGGGGATATTGTTGGAGAATCGATGATGCTAGCACATCATGTGTTGAAATCGACCACTCAAGGATACTTTTTTTTCCTTTTTCAATTAAAAATAATTGTGTAATACATTTATACTTTTTGATAGTTTTTTTATTCTAACATTAAGTTCACTTCAGGCACTTGTTCTGGTTTACACATGGTCTACAGATGCAGTGAGTCTGTGCCATTACCTAAGAGAAATCTAGAAATCGAGAATGAGCATGAGCTTGAAGCGCATGTGGTAGAACTAGACTATATGTCTAACCACAGGGAGAATAATGAGGATGTGGTCATGCATATGATGATCAAACTACTTGGGAAAATATGAAGGCTTCATCTATTACAAGAAAATGGGTCCTACAAAGAGACAAATTATTAATATATGAAGCTTCATGATCAATCTCAGAGTTATTGTACTTGTAAAGTCACAAGCTTTCCATGGGGAAAATAATTAGGAACCCATGCAATAGATATATTACTTTGTAGAAAGTTGTGATATGATTAAAAAAGATTGCATCCCTACTACTATCATCTATCCTAAACTATCTTTGCATGCTTGAATAAATAGGGCTAAAACATGGATCTTAAGTTTAGTTTCTGAATCTATAGGTCATGACAAGAAATGATAGATGCATTTATCGAAAAATGCTTTTCCCCTTAAAAGACCATTAATTTGGTCAGTAACATCTATTGTTTTGAAAAATTTGTTAAAACAATCCTATTCAAATACTTGAGAATGATTTCAAAACATGTTGATAAAGGTTCCACATCATGGGATAGATTTTTATGGATAGGGAAACAATTTCTATTATATTTTGCATATAAAAGGGTTGATCACACTTGATAGCGCTCTTATAGGATTTTTTTTAATAACAAAGCAACCAAGTGCCATGATATCCTTAATTATATTGCTAGAAATCAATCTTGGGGTGATGAACGTTAGTTTTCCACCATAAACAAAAGTTCTAAGGAATCACATGAGGTTATATACTTAAAATACATGTGACAAATATGGTGAAGACATTTAAGATAAAGAACAAGCGTTCTTCGGAAAAAAATTCAAAATCTTCTTGGAATGATCCCACTAATTTCTAGGAACAATGACACCATTTGCAAGAACAATAATTGTAACAACTGGGCCCACTACCCATGGCTTCAGTAGAGTTTCATGAATGATGATTGGCCCCACAAACCACCACTAGCCTTAACTGCGCACTTTGTCCACACTGGCACGCAAGCCAGGATCAACTTCCCGACTGGTCACCCATCCTAGTACTACTCCAAGCTGAGCACGCCTAACTATGGAGTTCTTTAGTGATGGGATCCCAGAAAAGGAGGTGCACCTTGGTGATATGGGTAGTCTAATCATTCCTTTTAAGATCATGTTATACAAGGCCTCAAATCCTGGGACGTTACAATCTCCCCCACTTAGACTATTGATGTCCTCGTCAAGGCTCAACTATATGGCCTCATAATCATTCCCCATTTCAGTGCTGACCCAAATGACCCATGTACACCCAGCTCCCGATCACGGCTGCCAACGCAAGGGCGGCTCCATCAACTCAGATTGCCCTTTCCAACATGCCTGGACACTACGAGTGGATGGGCGACTTCATCAACTCGGATAGCCCTTTCCAACATGTGTGGACCGCACGACTCAAAGACTGGCATGCCACAGGCCCATGTGGGCCCCACCTACTTGAGGGGAATTGGCTCTGATACCATTTGTAACACCCGGGCCCACTGCCCAAGGCTCTAGTAGAGTTTCAGGAATAACGACTGGCCCCATAAACCACCACTAGCCTTAACTGCGCGCTTTTTCATCGCTCATGCGCAAGCCAGGATCAACTTCCCGACTGGTCACCCATCCTAGTACTACTCCAAGCTAAGCACGCTTAACTATGGAGTTCTTTAGAGATGGACTCCCGGAAAAGGAGGTGCACCTTGGTGATATGGGTAGTCCAATCATTCCTTTTTAAGATCAACTTATCCAAGGCCGCAAATCTTGAGATGTTACAATTTTTGTAACGCCCGAGCCCACTGCCCAAGGCTCTAGTAGAGTTTCAGGAATAACGACTGGCCCCACAAACCACCACTAGCCTTAATTGTGTGCTTTTTCCTCGCTCATGCGCAAGCCAGGATCAACTTCCTAACTGGTCACCCATCCTAGTACTACTCCAAGCTAAGCACGCTTAACTATGGAGTTCTTTAGAGATGGGCTCCCGGAAAAGGAGGTGCACCTTGGTGATATGGGTAGTCCAATCATTCCTTTTTAAGATCAACTTATCCAAGGCCTCAAATATTGGGATGTTACAATCTCCCCCACTTAGACTCTTGACGTCCTTGTCAAGGCTCAACTATATGGCCTCATAATCTGACCCCATTTTAGTGCTGACCCACAATGGCCCATGGACACCTAGCTCCCGATCACGGAATACCAACGCAAGGGTGGCTACGTCAACCATAGACAGCCCTTTCCTACATGCCTGGACTGCACGGCTCAAGACTGGTATGCCATGCCCATGTGGGTCCCACCTAATGGAGGGGTTATGGCTCTGATACCATTTGTAACAACTGGGCCCACTGCCCACGGCTCCAGTAGAGTTTCATGAATGACGACTGGCCCCACAAACCACCACTAGCCTTAACTGCGGACTTTGTCCACACTGACGCACAAGCCAGGATCAACTTCCCGACTGGTCACCCATCCTAGTACTACTCCAAGCTGAGCACGCTTAACTATGGAGTTCTTTAGTGATGGGCTCCCAGAAAAGGAGGTGCACCTTGGTGATATGGGTAGTCCAATCATTCCTTTTAAGATCATGTTATCCAAGGCCTCAAATCCTGGGACGTTACAATAATGGTCTATAGAATTTCAACAAGAATGGGATGATGACTTGAGAGGTATATTAGAAAATTTATCAATAAAATGATGCATATTTTGAAGAATCGAGTAATGGAAATCATGTCATGGGGGCCCATATAAGGAATCTAACAGCTCATGTATCATATATGGCATCACAGTTGGCATAATTGACGATACCATCTCAACTTAGGGTGAATGTATTGGAAAAAGAAGTACACATTTATCACATTACAAGCAATCTTATTGCTACAAGTAAAGGGGAGAAGGAGATTACATGTCAAACCAAAAAATGGGGGAGGTGAAGTTCCATTAACTTAAACCTAGGGGTTAAGAACCATATAACAAATTTTACATCCCACCACACCATAGGAAGATTGTGGCACATGTACCTTTCCCGAATTGCCTTAAAAATACTAAGGAAAACTAGTAATTTCATCAACTTCTAGATGTCTTTTGCAAAATCCATGTGAATATCATGTTGGTAGAAGCTCTTGAACAAATTCCCTCTCGTGGAATTTTTTTTGAAGTATTTCATAATCAAGAAGAAAAGGATTGTAGATTCTGATGTAGTGATGCTTAACAAAGAATTTTGTATGCTAATTCAAAGAAAGTTACATTGAGAAAGAGAAGACATGGGGTTCTTCAACATTAGGTGCACTATTGGCCAATACCATCTTAGAGATGCTTTCTACAATTCAGGATCAAGCATCATTCTGATGCCATTAAAGACCTTCAAGAAGATGGGGTTTCCATATAGTAGGATAATGAATATGACTATTAAACAATCCAATAAATCTTTTGTTCGACCCTATTATATTTGTGAGGATTTTTTGCTTATAGTGTATAGACTTATATTTCCTATAGAATTTGTAGTAATGTATATGCATGAAGGTCATGGATCAGAGTTACTCTTGGGTAGGTCGTTCCAGATCAAGACAAAAGTTATGTTTGGGATGGGGAGAGGAAGAATGACACTTGGCATTGAAGATGATAGAATAGAGTTCAACCTTAAAAAAAACCCAACAATATAATAAAAATGGACACAACAACCACATTTCTTACAACACAACATGTAGACACTCCCTTTCTTTTGGGGAAGCCTTTTTATGACATGGAACACACAATCCAAAAAGTTGATAATGGTTGTCTCCAAGTGGAAGCAATAGATGAATTTTATACATTGTCACTTATTGAAGTCATCAACTATCCACAACAATCACATGATCTCCGTATGTCTATTCATATTTCTATAGGAGTACATGATACCATACATCATTCATACCCAACACATCCACTCATTGCATTTCTGATAAACTTCATAGAATTAATAGTTTGTGAGGATCTTATAGAAGAATGTCCATTTTTTTTATGGTGTTATCAGTACACTGTAGGAGGAATATTGAGGATCTGTATCCACCACCACCTCATTTGATGATGTCTTCCTCTAGTAATATTAGAATATCATTGAAGCATGCACTTTTAAGAAGTAACAAGAGGAATATTCAAATTAATACCATTGCCACCAAATACTAAAAAAAACATTCTTAGTAGTGGAATAAAAGATTCTATGATTATTTCTTCATCCTTGATCATCTAAGAAGAGGAGCAATTGATTGTTCTCAGGAACCACCACACTGTATTGAGTGGTTCTTAGTAGATATTAAAGGGATCACAGGAGCTATATGCCAACAAAAAGTTCACTTAGATGAGGGATCTATGGTAGTAGTTCAATCTAAGAGAAGACTATATCCAACCATGATAGATGTATTGAACAAAAATGTGACCAAAATCCTATCAATAGGTTTAATTTTTGCAATTTATGATTCTAAATGGATAAGTACAATGTAGATTTTTCCGAAAGGTAGTGTCACTATTATCACCAATTATGTAAATGAGTTAGTGCCTACTATGCTAGTGTCAGGTTGGAGTGTTTGTAGAGACTATCGTCATCACAATACTAGTACACTTAATGAACACTTTCCTTCACCTTTCATTAACCAAAATTTGTAGTGACTCATCGATTCTCACACTTCTTTTAGATGGTTACTAAGGATATAATAAAAATTTTATAGATCATGTAACATACTGATATCTAGGCACTTCTTAATTTAGCCCTTTTCCTAAGTTTTTCCTTTCTATCCTTTTTGGCCTTGATGCTGAATTTGTACGAATTATTAGTGGTTTGGAGTATATTTGATTACTATTCATGCAAACGTATGAGTTTGTGCACAAATACCTTAGTTAGTGCTTCAATCAGGGTCTAAGATGCAAATTTACCACTTGAGTGGGATATTGATAAAATAATTTCGTTCTAGAACTACCCTTAGTCTTATGAAGCAAGAAAGAGAAAAAAGGATAAATGATAAAGCTTTAAACATGATAATTGGCACTAGATAATTTAATGGGGAAAATAACGAGAATAATGTTTAAAGATAATAAAACTCATAATAATAAGGCTCATTGGACAATAATAAATTTAGATTGGAATTCCTTAGTTCTCAGTTGATTTGAGTGCCAAGTTTCACTTTATTTGCAAAACAATGCATATCTTAATTCAATTTGGAAAAGAAAATAGGAGTAAATCCCAATACATTAAATAATGTGATAATAAATCCTTAGAGAGAGAGTTTATGACAAAATCATGTTTAAGATGTTTAAGTTTAGTCGAGGGTGAAGTTTCACATTTATTGGTTGTTTCTAGATGTCTCTAATGTGATAGGAAATAAAAATATAATTTACTTTAATAGAATTAAATAAAATACTAAGAGTCTCCAAAACTAAAAGCCAATGCCGAAATCAGGTTCTACAAGTCCTAATTATGCTAGGTGTCAATTTTCACTTTATTTA
This sequence comes from Alisma plantago-aquatica, assembly GCA_963693085.1. Classification (NCBI taxonomy): domain Eukaryota; kingdom Viridiplantae; phylum Streptophyta; class Magnoliopsida; order Alismatales; family Alismataceae; genus Alisma; species Alisma plantago-aquatica. The sequence continues at coordinate 808,066,713 of OY856414.1, read as the reverse complement.
GTCTTTGTTTGCATCCTCATTTGATGAAAGAGAAAAGGAAATAATTATATCCACACTTTAGTAAAAATCAGATCAGGAATGACATAAATGTCACATGTCACCTTAGAGGATGTGCCCATTTATCATAAAAAGCTCTATTCACCCCCACTTAAGAACTTTTAATTGGTATCAGAGTAGGTCTTCAAGGAGCCCAAACAGATCTTGAAAAATGGGGGACCACTAGCTTTGCAACCTCAACCTTTAAATCAAACATTGTCAGTCCACTACCCAATTGTCTCCAATTGAGATATCTAAAGGGAGTGAATAGATATTTTTTATACTTTTAAAATAATTAAACACTCAACCAAAGATGGAGGAGGTAACAAGGAAGACACTTCAATGTAGAGTGGTTCCAACCGTTGAATCAAAGGTTGTCAGTCCACTACCCTGTTGTCTCTAATAGGGATTTTGAAAGTGACTAATTACATTTACCTCTTAAGGATGTTACAATAAAATACAGTCACTTTCCTTCAAGTAGCCTTCTCCTAGAAGTAGCCTCAACCTCCTTGAAGCAACCTTCTTTGAAGTAACTCCAAGCCCTTGGTGCATCCTTCTCCTAGAGATAGTCTTCACCTAGAAGTAGCTCCAACCTCCCTTGAAGTTTCCTTCTTGAAGTAATCTCAACAAACCTTGAAGAAGACTTCTCCATCAAGAAGTATCTCCAATCAAGCTCCCTTAAGAAGCCTCCATAACTTGGAGTAGCCAAGGAACGCAAGTAGCTTAACATGTGAATAGGGATTGGGAGAAAGGAAGTACACCAATAGAGTATTTCTCTTTGATCCTATATCAAACTTTATACGTCTCAAACCACATAGGATGGACACGAATTTGGATTGTGGCTAAGAGGGTATGGCTATAGGACACAAATTTGGATCTTGAAGAACAAGATGGCAAGTGTCGCTCAGCTTTGTTGCTCACTAAAATGGATTCTCAAGTGATTCGTAGGTGCTTTAGGTGCCCTAAGGCCTCTCCTATTTATAGGGATGGTTTGCAGGCATTTAGGGTGTTCTAGGGAGTCTCCAGAATATTATTAGTGCTTAACTAGCAGTTTAGTAGACAATAGTTGGCTAGCAATGGCTAATATGTTCGTGCTTGGAAGAACAATGCAGAACCCTGCTTGGTCGACAAGTTTGTCGACCAAACTGTGTCTCAGTTGAACATTTCATCGACCGATCCTGGGTTTAAGGCAATTTTGTATCAACATCTATTTCCAACTCCCAACCACTTGGTCTAACAGTCATAAGCTTTGGACTGAGGTTGTATCAGTCGACAATATTTTTGACCGAAACTCATTTTAGAGCACAAATTTGTAAGGTTTTGAACAATGCTCAGATGTTCAACCAAGGTGGTTCTCGATCGACAAAAACTTGGACCGATGGTGTCTTGGTCGACTAGTTTCTCAACCAAGGATGTTTCTATGTCAACCTTTTGAACTACCTAATAAATGTGTGTTCTAATGGATTCTAGTGACTCTAACTCTAGGGGGGTCCTAGCTAAGGGTTATAAGTGGATAGGGAAGATATAACGCTGGATTTACATGATGTCTAAGTAGTTGTGTATTATATCACTTTTTAAGTGTTTACATTTGAGTAAAATCATGAAAACATATTGTATTAATCTTCAAATTTCCACTTAGGAGGATCTCCTTATTTCCTGTAACCCTGAAATACTCAAGTAGCAAGTTGGATCCAAAAGTATGAAATGTTTTCCATCATCAAAATTAAGGATATGTTAATGTCCAATTTAGCCAAGAATCCCCCCCTTTATGAATATGACGAACATTCCTAATGTATAACCAAAATAATTGAAATAAAATGAGTTTGATACCTTGGATATACCTGAGATGAATAGATTCCCTTGTTCTCATAAAATGTGTGCTAATATTCCTAAAGAGATACATAACATAACATCCATCTCTTAAGGGAATGTAGCACAAATTAATGTCAATCCAAGAGATCTTGAAACTCATGCAGGTATTTTATTTATCCCCCTTTGTCATTTCAAAAAGATAACCATGTAATCATTTTAAACTTACTCCCCCTAAATGGAATACTCGCCCTCAATAACATACACAAGTTTTAGAAAGAAAACAAAGTGATGAGTGTCCAATGAAGGCCACAAGATAAATATTTATTATCATGAAAAAGTGAACACAAACAAGCTCAATTTCATTGATAATAAATTGATTACATAAGCCCTAATACTCACAACAAAGGATAACATCATCACTTTAAAGAGTTAAAGGTTACATAAAATTTAAGATATTTCCCAAGGAATAGAGTATCACCATAGTACCTGACAAGTGTCTTCCTGTCAAGTGAGCCTCTCTATGTAAGAGAATATGCTTCCAAAAATGTAGGTGCTCGATCAAAGCTGAAGTGAGAAACTATGTCCTGGAGTTGCATAGGTGAGTATTGGGTATGGGAAAGATCATTTGATGGCAGTGGTGAAACTGTGGTGTTTTGGATGTAAGGGTTAAAAAGATAGATGCTCTCAACATATAACGCATAAGGGTATTTGTTGGGAACATTAGGAGATAAGGCTTGCATTCTTTGGTTTAGATAGGTCATGGCATGGTTTTTGTAGTGTAGATGTCTCCCAACTTGATAGGTGGCCCCTTTAAAATAGGAAACATCATTGGCTACATTTTCTATGGAATAGCTAGGAGGAGTAGGAGGTGGATGATTTGCTTCAATGGATGTCTCCCCTTCAGTCCTAGCTCTTTTATGCCCAAAGTGAATTCCAATTTTATGAAAAGTGTTTTGGGTAATTCTTTGGGGACGTCTATCACACTTGTAGCCTAAGTCCTCTCAGTTTTTGTCAAGAGAATATTGGATTATTTGGCAAACAAAATCATCATAGGGAGGATTTCTAGAAAAATCTACATATTGGATAGGATTATGCAAATGAAGTTCACATGAATGCTTTGAAGTATGCATAGATAAGACACATCCTAAATTTTGGAATTTTAGTTTTATTTTCTCTAGGATAAATGTTATGAGAAATAATTTATTTCACTATCCTGGTTTCAGGGGTTAAAGAGGTAGAATAATGGGTTCCCATATGCTCTTGTGATTAGGTGTTGAGAAGAAAGATAACCTTTTCCATATCACAAAGGTGAATGGTGTTTTCTTTGGTGGAGAATTTTGAGATAGTATTTCTAGTGGTTAGGTCTACAAATTCTCCATATTCTTACGCATGTATATATAGCATTTTGAGGATGTCATTTTTAGAAAAATGGAAGGATAACCCATCAACCATGGAAGTAAAAGAAAATGGGTCACTGGAGTCCTTAGTAAGGTTGGTATAGAATTCAATAATGACATTTGTGGACCAGAAGCGAAAGGAGGGGACAAGAAACTCTGGCAATTTTTTCACCTTGAAAAGTTGGGAGAGGTCGAGAAGAATGACGAAGTCATTGAGGTCCACTGGCCATCAAGGAGGAGGAGATTTTGAGGTGATCTTTAAGTAGAGTTCTCTAGTAGCAGCATCATTGAAGGGGATTTCATTGATGATGCTTAAGGATGAAGCAAGCATTCATACCTTCCTTGTGGCAACTTCCTTCTCCCACCATGAGATGAAGAAGAAGCCATCTTAATCAAAGAGTGATGGACCATTAGGTAGAGATGGTAGGGGATGAATGTTGTTGGAGGATAGCTCTAAGAAACACTAGAGAAGTGATGGCAACGAGAGCACTTGAGTTGTGAAGGAAATGGGTGGATTGGGGTGTTATTTATAGATACACAAAACCTTATTCAGTCGACAAACTCGTCAACCAAGACCCCAATGGCTCTTTTCTAATGACATTTTATAATGGCTAGTCGGTCGACATTGGAAATTGAAATTCTGGTCACAACGGTCGAGGACTCAGTGGAGAATAATTTTGACTGAGGGACCTATGTGTAATTTTTTTTAGTCCATGAGGTTTCTTGAAGAATCTCAGCTAAGATTCGCATAGTCAGACAAGGGTCTCACCGAGTGAAACTCAGTCGACTGAGGACTTTGTCAATCCACTAGTTTGTGAATCAAATATGGTACTGTGAGTAGTTTTGCATAATTAAATTGAGCGTGTTTAAGTGCTTGTTCATGATAATAAATTATTGTGGATAAAGAAAAAATTCTAAAATTATATGCACTAAAAGTCATGTGAAATTCAATTCAGAAAATTATCAAGAATTTTGAGAACATATATCAAAGAAAACAGTTTTAGGGGAGTAATGAGTAACTACGTTTTGATATATTTAAATTGATCCAATGGAAGAGGTTTGGTAAAGATATCAGCTAATTGTTCTTCTTTATCAACATGATGAAGAGATATATTATTTTTGGAAATATGATCTCTTAAGATATGATGTCTAATCTCAATAGGCTGGCATGGCTATGTAAAATAGGATAATGAGCCAAGTTTATAGCTCTAGTATTATCATAGAAATTCGGCGTATAAGAAAATGCAAACCCATAATAATTTAAAAGTTGTTACACATAGAGCACTTGAGCACACAATGAGCTAGTAGCCACATATTCGACTTCAGTGGTAGATAAGGAAACTATATTTTTTTTCTTACTAAACCAATATACTAAGGCTCTTCCTAGTAAGAGACAACCCTCACTTGTGCTTTTTTGGTCAATGTGACATCCAGCGTAATCAGTATTAGTGTAAGCTTTTAAATCTAATGGTTGACCTTTAGAATACAACAAACCATAGTCTATAGTGCCCACAAGATATCTTAAAATTCTTTTTACGGCTTGAAAATGAGAATGCATTGGTTTTGATTGAAATCTAACACAAAGTCTAACGGTAAACATGATATTCAATCTAGAAGCAGTCAAATATAGCAAGCTACTAATCATGTCCCTATATAAGGAATCATCAATGGGTTCACAATCTTCATCCTTGTCAATTTTAGTAAAAGCGGCCATGGGTGTAGAAGAATGTTTGTAATTTTCCATACTAATTCGTTTTAAGAGTTCCTTGGTGTATTTCTATTGGCTTAAAAAAAATTCGGTGGGTATTTGTTTTATTTGAAATACAGAGAATAATGTTAATTCTCCCATAATACTCATGTCAAATTCTTTTTGAATGATATAAGTGAATTGATTAAATAAGGAATCATTTGAAGCACCAAAAATGATGTCATCAACTTATATTTCAACAACAAGAACTCTTGATTCATATGTTTTGAAAATTAATGTGGAATTTGATTTTTTAATAGAGAAACCATTATCAAAGAGATAATTTTTAAGTCTTTCATACCAATTTCTTGGTTCTTATTTTAGACCATAAAGATCTTTCTTAAGTTTATAAATGTGGTCAAGCTTGTTAAGAATTTCAAAACAAGGTGGTTGATCAACATAGATTTCTTCTTCTATGATTCCATTTACAAAGGCACTTTTTAAATCCATTTGAAATAGTTTGATGTCTTCATGGGAAGCTAGAGCTAATAACATTCTAATGGCTTCAAGTCTAGCCACGGTGCATAGGTTTCATCAAAGTTTATCCCTTCTTATTGATTATGTCCTTGGCTAATCAACCTAGCTTTGTTTCTAACTACTTCCCTAACTTCATTAAGTGTATATTGAAGAACCCACTCAGTTCCAATGATGGCTTTGTCTTGTGTTCTAGGAACTAAATCCCATACATTGTTCTTAGTATATTGATTTATCTATTCTTGCATAGACATTATCCAATACTCATCTTTTAGAGCTTCATTTATCTTTTTAGGTTCGACAATTAATACAAAGACCATGTTTGCAATATCTCTATAAGATGATTAGGTTTTTAATTTATCAAAATGATTTCCAATGATTAAGTCTTAAGGACGATCCTTTATTAATCTAGGAATAGGTTGTTGTACCTCATTATTAGGTTGTTCAATTTTAAAATTTTGATAATCTTTTGTTGATATGATTAGGTCCTCAATTTGATGAGTAATATCATTTAAGTTTCCATTTCCATTTTCATTTTTAGCACTTTGTGTTGTCATTTCATGAAATGCAATATCAACTGATTCCTCAACTTTTCTATAAATAGTATCATAGTTTCTAAATGGCTTACTAGAACTTGAATATCCCAAGAAGAATCCTTTATGTGATTTAGGGTCAAATGTTTCTCTATAATCCTTTGTATTTAATATGTAACAAGGTGTGCCAAAGGTATGAAAGTAGTCAACTCTTGGTTTATTTTTGAAGATGAGTTCATAAGGAGTTTTCTTAAGATGGGAGTGAAGTGACACTGTTTAATATATAACAAGTTGTATTTACTGCTTCAGCCCAAAATGTTTTAGGTATATTATGTTCAAGTAACATTGTTCTACCCATTTCTTGTGGGGACCTATTTTTTGTCTCTACTATCTCATTTCATTGTGGGGTTCGTGATGAAAAATTATGAGTATACCCTTGGGATGTACAAAATTCTTGAAATATGTGATTTTCAAGTTCCCCACCATGATCACTCCTAATGGTGCAAATTTTGTTTTGTAGTTGATTTTCAATTTTAGAGCAAAATTGAATGAATATTCTAATAGTATCATATTTAGTTGAGAGAAAATGAACCTATGTATATCTACTATAATCATCAACAATGACAAAGCAATATCTTTTACCACCAATAGATTGAGTCCTCATAGGGCTAAAAAAACCATATGAATAAGTTCTAATGACCTAATAGTACTAAGCAAGGCCTTAAATTTGAAATAAGCTTATTTTGTTTGCCTACAGTACATGGTTCACAGTTTTTAGGATTATCAAAAGAAAGTTTAGGTAAACCACGAGCAATATCATATTTAATTAGCTTTTTGATAACATGTGAACTTGCATGACCTAATTTTCTATGAAATAATTGTAAAGATTCATCATCTGCAATAAAACATTTTCCAAAAATAGCTTGAATAGAGTTAGGTCCAAGGATATATATATTTTCCTATTGTTTTTCCTTCATAAACAACATCATTAGTGTTCTCTACGAGTAACTTGCAACAAGTTTTTTTAAATAGATCATCATAGACACTGTCACATAATTGATTAACACTAATCAAGTTGTGATGCAATCCATCAACAAGTACCACATTTTTAATTTGATGGTTTGTACCAACATTACCTATCCCAATAATTGTACCTTTGGCTTTATCTCCAAATGTGATTGTTCCTCTCTTCTTTTCTTCAAGTGTCTTTAAAGCCTCCTTGTTTCCATTAATATGTTTGGAACAACCATTATCAACCACCCAATCTTGCAAAATAGGTAGATTTTGGTACCCATGTGGTGGTCCTTTTGGTTAGGAGCATTAATTAAAACATTTCATGTTTTACAACAACTTAATATGAAGAGTTGTTTGTAGTTTTAAAGAAACAAAGTAAAATATAAACACATGTTTATTATTTCAATAATAGTTCTTGATAGAACTATCCTGGGTCGAACATTTCCTCGATCGGGAGTGTTCTCGGTCGAAATAATTGTCTTTTTCTTCAAGTGTCTTTAAAGCCTCCTTGTTTCCATTAATATGTTTGGAACAACCATTATGAACCACCCAATCTTGCAAAATAGGTAGATTTTGGTACCCATGTGGTGGTCCTTTCGGTTAGGAGCATTAATTAAAACATTTCATGTTTTATAACAACTTAATATGAAGAGTTGTTTGTAGTTTTAAAGAAAAAAATAAATATAAACACATGTTTATTATTTCAATAATAGTTCTTGATAGAACTATCCTGGGTCGAACATTTCCTCGATCGGGAGTGTTCTCGGTTGAAATAATTGTCGACTGGGAGGATTTTTCAGAAAATTTAAGTTTTGAAAAAACTCTCATTGGTCGATTATTTTTTCAAATAGAAGGGGTCTCGATCGAGAACTTTGCTGACCAAGATGAATTTGTGTGTTTTTTCAGTATGTTTATCATTTCCTAACATAACATGTTATCATTTTCAATAAATCATACAAGAATATGCAAATCAAAGCTTATTTTAGTTCAGATAAGACAATATGGGTTTCAAATTAAAGATTAGGTCAAATCTCAATGAGATGTTCCATGTTTCTAAGTTTGTGGTTTTGGAACCCAAACTAGATATGTGTCCTTATTTTTCTTGTAAGTGTCTGAAAATGAATAATGTCCAAGATGTAAACAATAATGATAGCAAATGAAATCAATTTCGTTTGACTTTTTAGCATTGTGGTCATGAACTGGGTGGGTTTTAGGCATTTACATGACTTTGGTCTTAGGTACTTGTGTCTTTCTAGCTCTAAGATTTTGATAGGATTTATCTTTGGGTACATAACCTAAGACTCTCCTCCCAATTTGACCAATTGAGCTTTCTAGTATTTTCTCAATAATGCCATTGTTCTTCAAGCTACTAATATCATTTTACAACTTAGCAATTTCATCCATTTTCCTTTTGATTTCTAACTTTGCTTGATATAAGCTAGATAAAAATCTATCTCTTTTTTGACAATAACATCATAATCCAAATGAGTACGTATAATTGATTGAGTTTGAGGATCATTTATCTTAACAAGCAATTCAAACTTTTCTTAGCAAAGAAAATTATAGTTTGTTTCTAGATCAAGCAACTTGACATTGTGATCATTGATGGATGATTTCAAAGTATATATTTCAGATATAAGACTTTCATTTTTAGAAGGGGCACATATAATTTAGCATGCAAATCATCATTTGTTTTTGTAAGCTTCTTCAATTTCTTCCTACAATCAACACATTTATCATGTATTTCTTCAAGACTAGTAAGTAATTCTTCTTTAGATAATTCAAGAATGCTTAGCTCACTTGATTCTTCTTTTTCATCTTCCTTAGACATGAGACATTCCACTTCTTCCTCTCCACTTCCACTATCATCGCTTGATTCATCCCAAGTTGCTTTGTAAGATTTATCTCTCTTGTAAAACTTCTTGAAGGAAGATCTCTTCCCTTTCTTGGTCTTAGGACATTCATTCTTTACATGTCCTTTCTTGACGTATTCAAACCACCTAAGCAAAGAGGAGGAATAATCACTAGAGTTTTTGTTAGATTTATACCTTCTATATTTCTTACTATTTAGAATGAGTGCATCTTCTTCTTCATCTCCTTCACTTGTTTCATCACTTTCTTGAGTGATGACTTTTGATTAATCATTAGTTGTAGCTTTTAGGGCAATGTCCTTCCTTTTTCCTTTTTGAAGTTTGACCTCCAATCTTTCTTCTTCTTCAAGGGTGACTTCATGCATTTCTAGATTGCCAACGAGTTGCCCCATCCTCATTGTGGTAAGATCATTAGCTTTTTCAATGGTCGTCCCTTTTGGCTTGTATTTTGGAGGCAAATATCTAAGGATCTTGGATACTTTATCTTATTAACTTATATACTTATCTAATTCCCTCAAGCTATTAACAATTGAAGAAAATCTTGCATTACATTTCACTAATGGACTCATTAGGTTGCATACAAAATTATTCAAACTTTTGTTTAAGCATGTTAATTTTGATATTTTTAACTTGAGTGGTACCATCATGTGAAATGGAAAGTTTATGCAATATATCATACGGTGTATCACATGAAGATATCCTATTAAACTCACTATCAAAAATAGAAGAATATAATACACTTACCACTTTTGCATTTAATTGAACTTGCTTTACCTTATCGGGATTCCATGTTGCATATTCGGTAGTAGGAAGTTCATAAGGTGAAGACACCATCCTCCAAATCTCCAAGCTAATCCCTTGGAAGTAGAACTGCATTCTTCTTTTCCAATAGGTGTAGTTTCTTCCATTAAAGGGTGGTGGCCAAGTCACATGGGTTCCTTCAAGGTTTAGGTGGCCAAGAAAGTTGTCCCCCATTCTTCAAGACTTATTAGGTCTCCTTGAAGACCTTGTTTGATACAAATTGAAAGATATAGAGGTGTTTGAGTAGAGATTTTGATACTTTTATAAACAATTAAACACTCAACCAAAGAAGGAGAAGGAAACAAGGAAGACACTTCGACGTAGATTGGTTCCAACCTTTGAATCAAAGGTTGTCAGTCCACTACCCAATTGTCTCCAATTGGGATTTTGGAAGTGACTAATTTTATTTACCTTTAAAGGATGTTAGAATAAAATAAAATCACCTTCCTTTAAGTAGCATTATCCTAGAAGTAGCCTCAACCTCCTTAAAGTAGCCTTCTTTGAAATAACTCCAAGTCATTGGAGCAGCCTTCTCCTCCTTGAAGTAGCCTCATCAACTTGAGATAGCCTTTACCTAGAAGTAGATCTAACCTCCCTTGAAGCCTCCTTCTTGAAGTAATCTCAAGCAACCTTGAAGAAGCCTTCTCCACCAAGAAGTAGTTCCAATCAATCTCCCTCAAGCAGCCTCCCCTACTTGGAGTAGCCAAGGAGAACAAGTAGCTTAACCTGTGAATGGAGATTGGAAGAAATGAAGTACACCAATAGCGTATTGCACTTTGATCCTATATAAAGAATTATACCTCTCAAACTACTTAGGATTGATGTTTCTTGGATGGTGGCTAAGAGGCTATGGCTATAGGACACGAATTTGGAGCTTGATGAATAAGAGGACAAGTGTTGTTCATCTTTGTTTCTCACTAGAATGGATTCTCAAGTGTAGCTTAGGTTCTTTAGGTGTACTAAGGCACCTCCTATTTATAGGGATGGTTTGGAAGTGCTTAGGGACGTTCTAGGGAGTCCATAGAGTATTCTTAGTGCTTAACTAGCAATTAGGTAGATAATAGTTGGCTAGAAATGGCTAATTTGTTCATGCTTGGAAGAACAATCCAGAACCCTGCTCAATTGACAAGTTTGTCAACCAAACTGTGTCTCAGATGAACATTTCTTTGTCCTATCTTGGGTTTAAGGAAATTGTGTATCAACTTCTATTTCCAACTCCCAACCACTTGGTCTAACAGTCATAATCTTTGGACCGAGGTTGGGTCGGTCGATAATATTTTAGATCGAAACTCATTTTAGAGCACAAATATGTAAGGTTTTGAACAATGCTTGCATGCTTGACTAAGGTGGTTCTCATTCTACAAAAACTTCAACTGATAATGGCTCAATTGACTAGTTTCTCGATTGAGGATGTTCCTTTTTGAACCTTTTGAACCACCTAATAAATGGGTGTTCCAATGGATGCTAGTCACTTTAACTCTAGGGGGGTCCTAGCTAAGGGTAATATGTGGATAGGGAAGATCTAGCACTTGATTGACATGATATATTAGTACATATATATTACATCTTTGAACATGTGTTTACATTTGAGTACTATCATGAAAACATGAATAATTAAGAACATTTAATCTTCAATTTGTATTGATCTTCAACTTTCCAATTAGGAGGATCTCCTTGTTTCCTTTAACCCTGAAATACTCAAGTAGCACATTTGATCCACAAGTATGAAATGCTTGTCTTCATCAAAACAAAGGGTATGTTCATGTCCAATTTAGCCAACAATCATGACCATCAGATCATGATCAAATGGCTTGCGAGTCATCACCTAGATTGTGACTGAAAGGAAAATAGGCTCCAATTTGTGGATTTTTTAATTTGATTTTATCTCTCCACACTCAATTATTGTTCACCATTTCTTTCCCTATAAGTTTTTCTCTTGATTCTTCATGCAATGACCCCCTACTCAAGACCTATCGTTGAGTTATTTGGAAACAACCAAACTTCCCCTACTGCTTTTTGAAGCTACCTACCCTCGAAGATCTTATATCAACCCCCTCCTATAAATATCTATGCCCTAACCTTCGAATGGCCTTGTGTTGGTATGTATGCCCTGAGAGCCAATCATATGATGATTGGATTGGCATACGTCATCATTGATTTGAAAAATATCAAAGGTTATTCTAGCTCAATCGATTATGAGATAAATGATGGAGCAAAATGAATGTCCAAAGAAAGACAATAATCAATGACGTATGTCTTCGGGTTGAGGACATGAACAATGAGATCATATGGATGCTAAGAGTATGTACATTCTTTATATGTCCCTAGTCGGATGTCATTATGGAAGGTTGATAGACAATAATGACACATCAAAACTAGAGTGTGTGTTGATTGATGACAGTTCCTAATTAGTCATGATATATGATATCAAACCAAGCACATAGATACATGTTAGAGAACAATGTATCAGACTGTCCCACCATGAGAGTGACACATGAAACCATGACATGGTAGTCAGAGGCATCTCTCATAGTGATGGTGGTGATTGTGATTCTTACACCTAAAATCATTGCACTCATCGAATGTGATTAAGTACACTTTGACAACATCAAACACAGTCTAGAGACATGGGTTGCTATAACGGTGATGGTTGGGTGGCTTTGACGCATGACATATACTATGAGTGATAGATATGGGATTTGTCCCTCCTAAGGGAGTATGATGTCCAGGCCACTTGATAAGAGAGATTGAGAAACGCATGCACATGCATGTGTGAATCAATATATGATATTGATGTCACACATATCTCAGACAGTCTACTCTAGTTCAATAAACATGAATAAACATTGAAAGGATGGCAACTCCATGCCTTGAGTTCATTCAGGATATCAGAGATAAAGGAATTATACATTCACTGGAACACCAATCACATACTATAGGATTGAAAGTTGTTCTCCAAATTTCCTTTTCACTTGGGTAGCACAGATGTGCAACTAGGCACCACTCTTTACTTGTGATGTCATAAGCTAGTTATGAACATTCACTGCCAATGTGAAATGGGACCTATAAGGTCACACATAAAGGATTAACCTGGAAGAGGAGTTTATCCATGAATGAAGTTAGGATTGATTACTAAAGGGTTTAGGTACTCAATCAAACATTCAATCAATAGAATTGACTCATAATCATCAAGTTAAAGTGTTAAACCAAGTGATTGGAGTGCCATATTGATTGAGAACTTAATTGACTATGTTCTGCATAATCTGGACCACTAATTGACCGATTCACTGGGTGAATCGATCGGCTCATGGTCAGTGAGACGATCCGTTCACTCTAGTGAACTGATCGGTTCACTTGTCCAAACGAGCAGTGTTGGATCGTACTGGTATGTGAGAAAATGTTTTCCATTTCACTTGTTCAATTCTATTGGGACAAGAATTAATCTTTTCGTTAATTAGAAACAAATAAGGAAGGTCAATTGTAGACAAGTTTGGGAAGTGAAACAACCGATTCAGTAAGTGAACCGACCAGTTCACACTTCTAATCGACCGGTTCACAAGTGAATCGATTGGCTCACCTTGCCAAATGACTGTTTCAGTTTATGAAACGAACGGTGCGCCTGCCAAAGTATAAATTGTTCATGGAAATTTGAGATCCTTCTACTCCTACATAGACTCGGAACCTTGACTTTGCCCTCTACTATAAATAGTGGGGTAAAGGGGTCTGCTCCACAGACTCAACTCAGAACATCAATTGCTCTACATAGTGTTTGTCCTTTCTGGTTGTGGTAACCAAGAGATCCCAAACAAGTTCTACCCGTCTAGGGATGAACAATAAGGGAAAGACAATTGTAAAAAAAGCAACTGGTTGTGGGAGAGTGTGTCAGTGACTAGTACACCGATAGAAGAGGATGACTCCTTATAGTGCATTCTTCAAGACGACTAGAGTTCACGATAGTTTGTGTGGACTATATATAGAGGCGAGAGATTTTTTCTGCTTAGGAGGATGACAGTCAACTACAGTATGGGTCAGGACCAGGAGCTGCATAGACACCATCGAAGATAGGTGGTTGAAGACCATATTATCTGTGAGGTATTGTCACTGAGCAAGCCTCAAGACCAGGTATATCTCACTAAAACCATCCTTCCCATTAGATAGATGTTGATGCGATCTATTGGTTATGGGTTTATGGTCAAGAAATTTTTTTGTTTCCGCTGCCTACTCCGACCACGTAAAACCCAACAATGGTATCAAAGCCACGTCGATATTCTATGTTTTGGGATAATACATATGATCAAATTTTGATTTTACCATCTTTTATTTATTGCATATGATGTGAATATTTAAATGACTAATGTGAATATTGAATTAATGCCACATGATCCCAAACTAATATATGCATATATGATATGGTATATATGCAATTGATACGTGTCAGCCTAAAATGGTTTTGATGGTGGATGTGTAGCATGGTTATGACCTATAAACCCTATGTGCTTGTGTGTGTTTGGTTATGGTTGTTTTTCATATCGGTCTGCAGACGGAGCCCTCTTCTTCTATTTTGAATGTAACTCAAGATAACTCAAAATTCTCTTCTACCTTTGGTCCCCTCGAATGTAACTTGGGTTTTCACAAAAATATATGTAAAAGTAGGACAAATTGTATTTCTTGTTATGAGTAAGACTGAAGAAGACTGCTTGATGGACCGAGACGACTGACTGAGGAGCAGTTGGTGGCCTGAGGAGGACCCTGATGACCTGGAAAGCTGACCCTCTGGAGGAGCCAGATGATCGGTTTCTGACAACCAACTGACCGGCCAAGAGCCAAGCCGATCAGTCATAGGATGAGATGATCAACCCATAATTTCCTAACCACAGATCTTCATCAACAACAGGTTGCACGTGATGTAGACCTTATATGACCATATATCCTTGTGGCTCCAAGGAACTACAATAGGATGGCCATAATCATTGCTTTATCGTTATTGCATATTTTTGGTTATGGAATATAGATGTATATGATACATACTATATATGTGACGATTGGATACATATATGTATATATAAGCATATTAAAAATCCCTCAATATAATATTAAGTCTTAGATACTTTCCATAAGCAACACACATGAAAAGCTTGATTGACAAGCATGGACATCCCAAGGGTGGTGCACTATCTATCTCATGGAAGTGTGATGGTAGTTTTATGGGCCTCCCAAGTAGGGTGCACTCCTATCACGTTGGCTTTTGGGTCAGGATTAACTAAGTGGTCGTAATGAGATTAAGCACTTAAAGGTATGTCGATGACTATGACAAAGAGTTGTGCATATCATCTATCCAATAATTTCATATGATGTAATTTGTAAATGTTACCTACCTTAATAATTCATTATGGACGTTGGCGTTGGTTGGGTAATAACTCAATTTTTTTGGATCTTGTCTCACTAGAAGGTTGGACGTTGAAATCTTTTCAATTGATGGTGAGGGCTATGAATTTGATGAAAATAGTGGGAGTGATAATTAATTAAAGACCTAATTAACATCATCAATTTCAAACCAAATCAAATCAAAAGAGTTTTGTACTAAAATTGCAAATTTCCTTTTAGTAGAATAAATGTCTACCAACAATAATCAATTTTCATTGTGATCGGTCATTGAGAAGGACAAGATAAATGGTAACAACTTCCACGACTAGTTTAGGACGTTGAGAATTGTTCTCACTCAAGAGTGAAAGATCTATGTCCTAGATACACTAGACCTAGATGAACTCACTACCACCGCACCAAAGGCTGAAAGGGATGCTTACAAGAAGCATACTGAGGATGCCATTGATGTGAAGTGCTTAATGTTGTGCTCAATGAACTATGAGTTGTAGAGACAACATAAGAACATGGACGTCATTGAGATGGTTCAACATCTCAAGAACATGTATCGAGACCAAGCACGTCAAGAGAGATATGATGTCTCCAAGGCATTATTCAGGTGTGTCATGACATAAGATCTAGTAGGCCCTAACACACTCAAGATGATTGGGTATGTAGAGAACCTAACTCGAATGGGATCCCCTCTAAGCCAAGATTTGGCTATTGATGTGTTACTTCAATCATTTATAGAGTCCTACAGTCAATTTGTGATGAACTACAACATGAACAACTTTGACAGGTCACTGATAGAGTTGTTGGGCATGTTGAGGACATCAGAGGCACAAATGAAGAAAGACAAACCAAATCTGTGATGATGATCAGCAAAAAGAAGGGAAAGTCTAAAGGCAAGGGTAAGGGCAAAGCAAAGAAAGGTTCTGATGGTAGCCAGCAACCCAAGTCATCTTCAACTCTCAAAGCTAAGGGAGGGGTGAACAAGGGAGGTAAATGTCACCATTGTCATTAGACAGGGCATTGGAAGAGAAATTACCCTCTCTACATAGATGAAGTAAAGAAGAAGAAGGAGGGGATGGAAGTCTCCACCTCAGTTATTATGAAATAAACTTAAAATGCTTCTTTATCTTAGATATATGATACCAAGATATAGATTTGACATATATTATGTGCATGATCTTAATAGAAGTAATGGCCTTTATGAAGGGACCAAGAAGGAATACTCATCAACATTAGAGCAAGTGTTGTTGCCATAGACAGTAGTTGTAAGGACCCTGACCTTCGTTTTGGGCTTACCCTATTTGTTTTGCCTAAACCTTATGATGAATAGGGTTTGTCTATGCTTAGCTGAGAGATGGAGGTGCTACTTGCTAAGTAACCTGAGATAGGGTTGGAGAGCAAGTTTGTCACCTTGAGAGATGTCTTTCTCTCTCTTTGTTTCCTCTAGGGTTGACAGGAAGGTTTGGGCTCATGCCTTGAGTTGTCTTATGCTTGTTTGATCTCTTTTGGTCCTTGTTTTCCCTTGTTTGGGCCTTGCCTTGCTTGGTTGAGCCATGTATCGGGCAAGGATGCTTCTGTCGGCCTTGCTTTGTGTCGCCCGTGGGGTGTATCGGGCATGGAGATGGATAGTATCGGCCATGGGCCATCTTTGACCCTTGACCTCGTCTGTGTCACCACTAGTGGACACTTGGTGCATATTGCTTTCATGTGGCAATAGCCTTGGACATGTGTATAAGGTGAGTTAAGGAGGTGGTTTTTGCCCTTGGACAAGTTTCCTAGGTGGGCGGCACATTACCTTGTTTTCTCCTCCATCCTCTTCTATATATGCCTTGCCTTTCTCTTCCTTAGGAACCCTTTTAGCTCTTTGTTTCTCCTCTCTTACTTGGTGCATGATACACCTACCCTTTGGAGCAAGTTGGTGGCCGATCCTTCTCCCTTGGTGGTGATCCCTTCTTCTTCCTCTAGCTTGGTGGCCGAACCCTTGATGGGTCTTGTTCTTTGTGGTGAAGCTTGGACCTAGGAGCTTTGGAGCTTGGGGAGTTTGCTTGAGGTGGGTTACATAACTTCTAACCCTAGCTATACTACCTTCTCTATGTTGCATGTTCCATATATGATGATGATCGGCCATGTATGTATGTTTCTTGCTCTAGAACATGTTGTTGATCTTATGGATATATGAGCATGTTGTTGTTGTTGTTGTTGATGGTTTATATGCCTTTACACATAGTTGGCCAAACCATGGTTTAGGGTTTCCTTGTTGAGAAACACTCTTTTCTATCCTTGGTCTAGAGAAGTGAGTTTGAGCTCCAGTAATGTGGGCAATACCCCTCTCTCGATTAGGTTGAGAGGTGAGCTTGCATTCTAGTTGCTTGAGCAACACCCTCCTCTCACCATGGATTTGAGAGGTGAGATTTTGATGACCTATGTTGAGGTGGATCCTTGTAGGTGCCTGACTTGTGAAAGTGGATGTGCAAAACCCCTCTCTCTTGGTTGTTGAGAGGTGAGCCGACCTTCTTGATCAATTAGGGTTTAGTGCCCTTGTGCTTGAGGTTGAAGACAACGTTGTTGGGTTTTTCCTTGCATGATATGTCTTTGGGGATAGTGCTTCCCGATAACCTTCTTGTCTTGGGTTGTACCCTTGACCGGTGTGCCTAGTTGGATCTTGGTTGGTAGCCGATACCCATGTGTGCTTAGGCGTTCTTCTTTGTTGAGTGCCCTGCATGATACACCTAGTGGAGGAAGATGTCTTGGTGCCCAATGTACCTTGGACGTTATAGAGCTCGATGGGTTATCCTTGTGTTGGGTGACATGGTTCACTTGTGGTGATGCACGATATGTCCTTGAGGAGTAATCCTTGGTAGATATGCTTTATTGGGTGATCCTTATATCCCTGGCCGATATGCCTAGTTGAAGCCTATTTGGTGCCCGTGATGGTCCCTTGGTTGATACCCTTTGTGGAGTTGATGGATGCGTGATACACCATTGATGAGATGTTGCCTGATACCCTCCTTAGGGTTAAGTCTTGGACGATACACCATGTAAAGAGGATGCCTGATGCACTACCTTGTCTTAGGGTGGTCTTGGCCGATAGACTTTGATAGCTTGGTGCCCGACATAGCCTTGGCCGTTATCCTTGATAAGCTTGGGCGATATGGCATGGTGCCCAGGATAGCTTTGGCCGATACCACCATGTCTTAAGTTGAAGTTTTGACCTATAGGAAGTGTTGGACGATATGGCTTCATACTCGACATGCCAACCCTAGGATGTTGACTATTAAGATGCTTCATGGCCATGCAAGACACCATTCTTAGGCATCATGGGTACCCTGGCCGATAGGGTTAACCCTCAGATGATGATGAGATGGTTGCACGATAGGGGCGCCTTGGGTGACACCCCTTTGGCCGATATGGCTCATGTTGAAGGTTAGCCCAATAGTGAAACCTAACCCTAACCCTAGCCGGTACACCCTTTGGTGAGGGTTGACGTTGTTCACCATACTGTATGGTGAGGGTTGCAAGAGTTTTGGTAAGGGTTCCGATAACCGAGAATGTATATAGTTGATGGTTCCCTTTTAATAATGATAGATTGTGAACCAGGAAGCTTATGATGTTGTTTCAAATGTTGATATAACACATGTTGATGGTCTCAAGTATAAGGCATAATATATGTCCATGATTAATAATAATACTATGAATGATAAAGCTTATGCGTGATGTACTCATGGATACTTCTTTATAATTTTTTTGGTCAGTTTAGCATGATCATTCTGTTAATCAATGATGGCTTTAGTAATCTCTGCAAATGTGTATACTAACCCTCTAGGTATTTCATGTGGATTCATAGCCTGGTAAGAGCTATGAGATGGATGTGCTTTGACTAGCACAATGTGATGTTAATCCTTGTTAAGGGAATAGCAAGTGATAGGTTTGAGGACCTGATATAAGGCTGAGTGCCTAGTTGAGGTGTTATCCTCTAATGATGAGATAAGGGATGTGTTCCCAGGATGTTGATGCATGACTATGATGCCTTGAGTGGCAGTGGTTGATATCATGAGGGATTGAGGTCCCATGACAGTATGTTGATGGAAATAATGATGTAATTCTCTAAGGCTATGTTTATACCTTGTTTTGCCTCAACAATTGGCTTAAAATATACTAATGAATTACCAGATGAACATATCATGTAGTTTGCCCTGGCCATAGATCCATTACCGCCAGTATTTGGTGATGGTGAAATAGGTTTATCCAGCGAGATTACCTGGAGCACACATTGTTGAATATGTGAGGTTTCCCCTAGCCTAAAATAGGAGGGTTGACTGCAACTGTGGTTGCAGACTCAGGATGTATGGAGCATGGTGAACATACCCATGGCTCAGAATATGTGATGATGAGCATGATGCGTTCATGGCTCAGATATATGTACTAGCACCTATGATGAGGTGAGCTAGAGATATGGGTAGCTTGCGGAGCTAACCAAGAGGCTGAGGCCCTATAAGCATAAGACTTTGGCCTTGCTTGATGATTCATGTACTGACCACGAGAAGGTGAGGTCATGGAGTATGGATCTCCTTAGATCTTGTATGGCACCAGATTGGGCTTCGCAGCCAATGGTTGGATTTGAGTAGGGAAGGCTCACTTCTTCAGGGCATAATAAAACATAATCCAGCCGAATAATTATATCTTGCTTAGAGAAAAACACAGAACATTGATTGAGGCCTTGCTTATATAGCTGATCTAGTTGTACTATGCAGTTGGCCTTGCTTATATAGCTGATCTAGTTGTACTATGCAGTTGTGCGTACGATCCTTATATCTTGTGATAAGTTCTTATAAAGCTTATCTTGTCAATCATGTTCCATAAAGAATACTTGGTTATATGCCTCCCAGATATCTTGGTGAGCATGATGGTAATAATAGCTTTGCTTAGTATGCTACTCTTTTTATACGCTTTATCAGTTATTTTTTGTTATCTACTTTAACCCTTGAGGTTTTATAGTTGTGGCGGGGTGTTATGTTTCTCGCTAGGACTGTGTGTCTCACCCCGTTGGTTTACACCCTTTTTAGGTGATCGCCCTAGACATGGTGGTGGTGGTGAGGTCACGGCCGAGCAGCAAGAAGAGCAGTACAAGGCAAGAGATGGACATGCTGCTGTTTTGGTGGTTTTTTTGTAGAGTCCTAGAGTCATCCCTGCACTCTCAGGTCCTCGGAGGTGTTTGACAATGTTTCACGATGTTTAACTGCTGTAATTTTTGTATACCCTACTGCTGGTCATATGTGGTTGTTCTATATGTATAAACAGGTGATGAACTAATATGCGTTGTTGCGACAATGGGTGGCTTTAAGTGGTGAACACATCTGGTAGGTGACCTTGAATATATCTATATATGATCTGATCTTCTTGCAGGGCCTGGTTGCAAATGTTATGTACGTATGTTTTTGCAATCGGTTTTAATTAACCTGTGTTTTCGGTAATATATGGTTCTGCACGTTTTCACATGTCATCTTGTTGTCTGTGTGATGGTGGGGTGTCAGACTTGGTTTGGTATAATAGCTCTAGGTTTGCTGAGTCTACAAGGATCTAGGACTAGGTCTGCATTTGTTCTTGTGAGTTTCCCAGATTTTCTTACAATAACCTTCTTCTCTCGGTGGAAGAAAAAGCTTAAAGATGTCTGGTAACCATGAAGAACATGCTGCTGAGAGCAGTGATGCTACATCTGTTGATGGAGCAGGAGGACATGCACATGGAGATCGGGTGCCTAAGGTCCCCCAACTTGTCCCAGCCATTCTCGAAAACCCTGCCTACCAACAGCTTATGGGGCAGTTAATGGCTATGATGAATCACATGGTAGAACAAGTGCTAGTGCCTCATCCAAGAGCACAGGCTCCCCATGGTGAAACATCAGGTATTGGGAAGACATTTGAGCAGCTTCGCCGAGTCGGAGCTTCAGATTATGCTGGAACGGCTGATCCAACGGATGCTGATCTGTGGCTGACAAGTCTTCAGAAGGCCTTCCAGATCCTCAACATCCCCGAAGCAGACAAAGTCAAGCACGTTGTCTACATTCTGAAGGGCAGTGCTAGCCACTGGTGGGCCATTGAGGAGGAGAAGTGACCCGATGAGGAGATCGGTTGGGAGATCTTCCGGCGAGAGTTCATCAACAGATACTTTCTGAAGACGTATCTAGACGAGAAGATCAACCAGTTTGAGCGTCTACGCCAAGGAAAGATGAGAATCACCGAGTATGAATCCAAGTTCATGGACTTGCTAAGGTTTTATCCTTACATGGCGGCAACAGATGATGAGTGGATCAGGCGGTTTGAGAAAGGCTTGAGTGTTGAACTGTCAACACCTGCTGCTGCTTTAGAGAATCGAGAGTGGTTTGCCACATTTGTGGAGTCCGTCCGCATGATTGAATGATCTGTTAGGGAGAAAAGGGAGTACATGACCAGGAAAAGGCATGTTCAGTTCTAGGGACAGATATCTGGTGCCTTCAAGAAGTCAAGGTTTTCAACACCTTCCATGATGAGAGGTTGTAGTGCACCATCACAGTGATCTCCGAGTAAGGGAAGAGGTCATGTTTCTTCACCATCAAAGGCACATAGTACAACCTCTGTGGTAGTGACAGGGCCATCTAGACCACAGACAAAAGGCAGGTCATGTTATCACTATGGACAGACGAGGCATTTAAAGTCAAATTGCCCAAGAAGAGACGTTGAAGTAACAAAACAGCCAAGACAAAACCAACAAGGATCAGATAGACAGTAGCCTAGTGCTAGCAGAGGGCGAGGACACGGTCAAGCGTCGCAAGCGGGATCTTCTGCTCAAGGAAGCAGAGGACATGGATAACAAGCAATGACTTGATTCTATGCTATGAGTCAGTCAGAGGTGATAGTCAACCCATGAGTGGTGACAGGTCAGATGGAGTTATATCATTTTGATTTGTCTTCTTCTTGCTTTATATCTGTTTTGGTTGACCCGGGTGCATGCACTCTTTTATCGCACATAGTTTGCTTGATAGATGTCCTTTACCCATTAAGTGTAAGGAAGATAGCCTATTGTTAGAAACCCCTCTTGATGGTTCCTTGATGCTTCGAGAAGAGTGTCCATCTTGTGTCTTAACTTTTTAGGGACACAATATACAAGTGGATCTTAAAGCACTTGATATGCATGGATTCGATGTGATCCTTGGGATGGATACCTTAGCGAAGTATATGGTTGTGTTGGACTATGGTTCCAAATAGGTGGTGTTTGATGACAATGGAGAGAAGTGGATCTTCCAAGGAGATAGGAAGATTCTTCCGACATGTTTTGTGTCAGCGATGGTGGTAGAAAAGTTTCTACGGCAAGGTTGTAAGGCTTTCTTAGCTCACGTTTTGGATACCAAGGCAAAGGGTCCTAGCCTTGAGGAGGTGACGGTTGTCCAAGAGTTTGCGAATGTGTTTCCTGATGAGTTTCCCGGTGTTCCCCCACCTCGAGAGATTGATTTTGATATCAATCTGGTAACAAGAACACAACTAGTTGCATAGACACCGTATAGGATGGCTCCAGCAGAGATGGAAGAGTTGAAGAAGTAGTTACACGAGTTGTTGGAGAAAGGTTTCATCTGACCGAGCACATCACCTTGGTGTGCTCTAGTGTTGTTCGTCAAGAAGACGGATGGATCGATGTGGCTATGTATAGATTACCAGCAGTTGAACAAAGTTACGATCAAGAATAAGTACCCGTTGCCAAGGATAGATGATATGTTCGATCAGTTGCATGTTTCTACAGTGTTCTCAAAGATCGATCTATGGTCTGGATATCATCAGTTGAGGATTAAGGCAGACGACATACCAAAGTCAGCGTTTAGGACGAGGTATGGTCACTTTGAGTTTGTGGTTATGCTGTTTGGGCTAACCAATGCACCTGCTTCTTTCATGGACCTGATGAACCGAGTGTTCCTTCTTTTCCTAGATCAATTTGTTGTAGTCTTTATAGATGACATTTTGATCTATAGTCGGGATAGGAAAGAGCATGAGCGACATCTTCGACAAGCGTTGACTCTTCTTCGCCAACATCAGCTGCATGCCAAGTTCAGCAAATGTGAGTTCTGGTTGAAGGAAGTGACTTTCTTAGGTCATGTGATATCTGCAGAAGGAGTCCGAGTGGACCATAAGAAGGTGGAGTCAGTGGAAGATTGGGAGCAACCAAAGATGCCGACAAAAGTTCATAGTTTTCTGGGTTTGGTCGGATACTACTAGAGGTTTATCAAGGACTTCAGTGCAATCATGTTGCCGATGACAAAACTGACCAGGAAGGATGTACCTTTTATTTGGAATGATCGTTGTCAACAAGCTTTCCAAAGTTTGAAGGAGAAGCTGACTAGTGCTCCAGTGCTAGTGCTGCCAGAGCCTGGGAAGGGCTATGTTGTTTTCTGCGATGCTTCCAAGAAAGGCTTAGGTTGTGTGCTGATGCAGGAATATCATGTGGTTTCATTTGCTTCGTGACAACTTAAGAAACATGAGGAGAATTATCTGACACATGATTTGGAGTTGGTAGTAGTGGTCCATGCGTTAAAGATTTGGAGACACTATCTTTATGGGGAAGTGTGTTAGATCTTTACAGATCATAAGAACTTGAAGTATATCTTTTCACGTAGTGAGATGAACATGCAACAACGTCGTTGGATGGAGCTAATTAACGATTATGATTGCACCATTGAGTATCATCCTGGTAAGGAAAATTTGGTAGTTGATGCACTTAGCAGAAAGTCTTCCTCTCTCTCCACAAAGAAGGCACAGTTGAGTTCCTTAGTATGCTATAGGCAGGATATGTTTGTCTCTTTGCGGCAGATGAATATGCAGTTGGAAGTTTCCTTGTTGGCAGGATTGTTGGCACATATGCAAGTCAATCCTACGCTGAGACAGCAGATCAAATATGCACAACAGGCAGATGGTGCAGTGCAGTTAATCAGGTCAGAGCTTGGCAGCGAAAAGAGTGATGGGTTCCATGAGTCTGAGGAAGGACTAGTTTGCTATCATGATAGAATGGTAGTCCCCAACGGTGATAGTCTAAGAAAGTTAGTGCTCGAGGAAGCACACACGTCGATGTATGCTATGCATCCAGGAGTCACCAAGATGTATCATAACCTGAAGGACATGTATTGGTGGTCTGGCTTGAAGAAGGATGTAGTCGAGTTTGTGGCTAAGTGCGCATTTTGTCAGCAAGCTAACGTTGAGCATAAAAAACCGGCAGGTATGTTGCAACCTATACCGATACCACAATGTAAATGGCATCATATAACCACGGATTTCATAGTTGGTCTAACAAAGATAGCTAAGAATCATGATTGCATTTGGGTAATAGTGGACAGGTTGACAAAATCTGCCCATTTCATGGCAGTGAAAACAATGTATACAGCAGAGAAGCTTGCTCGGGTATATATAGATGAGATAGTGTGTTTGCACGGTGTACTAGCAACAATAGTTTCCGACAGAGGTCCTCAATTCACAAGTCATTTCTGGGAACAGTTGCACAAAGCATTGGGAACGCAGTTGAGGTTCAGTACCTCTTTCCACCCACAGACGGATGGACAGTCTGAAAGGACTATTCAGACATTGGAGGATCTTCTCTGAGCTTGTGTTTTACAGTTCCTAGGCAGTTGGGACATGCATCTCAGTTTGATAGAGTTCGCCTATAACAATAGTTATCAGTGGAGCATTGACATGGCTCCTTATGAGGCTCTATATGGAAGGAAGTGCAGATCCTCTTTATGCTGGTATGAGTATGGTGAAAATCAGCTTTTGGGTCCTGAGTTAGTACAACAAACCACAAAAAAGATCAGAGTGATGCAACAAAAGTTGAAAACGGCACATGATAGACAAAAGTATTATGCAGACAATCGCCGATGACCTTTGGAGTTCTAGGTGGGAGACAAAGTGTATCTCAAGGTCTCACCTTGGAAAGGCGTGCTAAGGTTTGGCCGGAAAGGTAAACTAGCACCTAGGTATATGGGACCATACCTGGTAATAGCACGTGTTGGCAAGGTAGCTTACAAGTTAGAGATGTCGCCAGAGTTGCACAGGTTGCATCCACTGTTCCATGTCAGTATGCTAAAGAAAAGTCACCCAGACATAGGGATAGGGATACAACCAGTTGAGGTTGAGCTTGATGAAGACGTGACCTACGAGGAGGGTTTGGTGGTGATCCTTGACAGAGGACTAAACAAGCTGAAGAAGAAGGACTTGGTTCTTGTGAAGGTTCTTTGGCATCACCGTGCTATTGAGGAAGCCACGTGGGAGCTTGAGGAAGAGATGAGGCGGAAGTATCCCTCGCTTTTCTCTTTGGATTTCAGGGATGAAATCCTTTTGTAGAGGTTTATGGCTTGTAAGGACCCTAACCTTCATTTTGAGCTTACCCTGTTTGTTTTTCCTAAACCTTGTGATGAATAGGGTTTTC
Source organism: Alisma plantago-aquatica (assembly GCA_963693085.1). Lineage (NCBI taxonomy): Eukaryota > Viridiplantae > Streptophyta > Magnoliopsida > Alismatales > Alismataceae > Alisma > Alisma plantago-aquatica. The sequence goes on along the minus strand of OY856414.1, from coordinate 808,041,218 downwards.
TTGTGCTTAGTTGAGAGCTGGAGGTGCTACTTGTAAAATAACCTGAGATAGGGTTGGAGAGAAAGTTTGTCACCTTGAGAGATGTCTTTCTCTCTCTTTGCTTCCTCTAGGGTTGAGAGGAAGGTTTGGTCTCATGCCTTGAGTTGTCTTGGGCTTGGTTGAGCTCTTTTGGGCCTTGTTTTCCCTTGTTTGGGCCTTGCCTTGCTTGGTTGAGCCCTATATTGGGCAAGGATGCTTGTGTCAGCCTTTCTTTGTGTCGCCCATGGGGTGTATCAGGAATGGAGGTGGAGAGTATTGGCCATGGACCATCTTTGACCCTTGACCTCGTTTGTGTCACCACTAGTGGACACTTGGTGCATAGTGCTTGCATGTGGAAATAGCCTTATACATGTGTATATGGTGAGTTAAAGAGGTGGCTTTTGCCCTTGGACAATTGTCCTAGGTAGGCGACACATTACCTTATTTTCTCCTCCATCCTCTTCTATATATGTCTTTCCTTTCTCTTCCTTAGGAACCCTTTTAGCTCTTTGTTGCTCCTCTCTTCCTCGGTGCACGATACACCTACCCTTTGGAGCAAGTTGGTGGCCGATCCTTCTCCATTGGTGGTGATCCCTTCTTCTTCCTCTAGCTTGGTGGCTGAACCCTAGATGGGTCTTGTTCTTTGTGGTGAAGCTTGGAGCTAGGAGCTTGAAGCTAGGAGCTTTGGGAGTTTGCTTGAGGTAGGTTACATAACTTCTAACCCTAGCTATACTACCTTCTCTATGTTGCATGTTCCATATATGATGATGATCGGCCATGCATGTATGTTTCTTTCTTAGAACATGTTGTTGATCTTATGGTATATGAGCATGTTGTTGTTGATGGTTTATATGCCTTTACACCTAGTTGGCCGAACCATGGTTTAGGGTTTCCTTGTTGAGCAACACTCTTTTCTCTCCTTGGTCTAGAGAACTGAGTTTGAGCTCTAGTAATGTGGGAAATACCCCTCTCTCGATTAGGTTGAGAGGTGAGCTTGCATTCTAGTTGCTTGAGAAACACCCTCCTCTCACCATGGATTTGAGAGGTGAGCTTTTGATGACCTATGTTGAGGTGGATCCTTGTGTTTTCCTGACTTGTGAAAGAGGTTGTGCAAAACCCCTCTCTTAGTTTTTGAGAGGTGAGCCGACCTTCTTGATCACTTAGGGTTTAGTGCCCTTGTGCTTGAGGTTGAAGACGACCTTGTTGGGTTGTGCCTTGCACGATATGTCTATGGGGATAGTGCTACCTGATAACCCACTTGTTTTGGGTTGTACCCTTGGCCGGTGTGCCTAGTTGGAGCTTGGTTGGTAGCCGATACCCATGTGTGCTTGGGCATTATGCTTTGTTGAGTGTCCTGCACGATACACCTAGTGGAGGAAGATGGCTTGGTGCCCGATGTACCTTAGGCGTTATAGAGCTCGATGGGTTATCCTTGTGTTGGGTGACATGGTTCAGTTGTGGTGATGCACGATATGTCCTTGAGGTGTAATCCTTGGTAGATATGCTTGCTTGGGTGATCCTTGTATCCCTGGCCAAAATGCCTAGTTGAAGCCTAGTTAGTGCCCGTGATGGTCCCTTGGTTGATACCCTTTGTGGAGTTGATGGATGGGCGATACACCCTAGATGAGATGTTTCCTGATACCCTCCTTAGGGTTAAGTCTTGGATGATACACCACGTATATAGGATGCCTGATGCACTCCCTTGTCTTAGGGTGGTCTTGGCCGATAGACTTTGATAGCTTGGTGCCCGGCACAGCCTTGGCGGTTATCCTTGATAAACTTGGGCGATATATTATGGTGTCCAGGATAGCTTTGGTCGATACCACCATGTCTTAAGTTGAAGCTTTGACCTATATGAAGTGTTGGACGATATGGCTTCATACCCGACATGCCAACCCTAGGATGCTGACCGTTAAGATGCTTCATGGCCATGCACGATACCATTCTTAGGCATCATGGGTACCATGGCCGATAGGGTTAACCCTTAGATGATGCTGAGATGGTTGCACGATAGGGGCACCTTGGGTGACACCCCTTTGGCCTATATGGCTCATGTTGAAGGTTATCCCATTAGTGAAACCTAACCCTAACCCTAGACGGTACACCCTTTGGTGAGGGTTGACGTTGTTCGCCATATTGTATGGTGAGGGTTGCAGGAGTTTTGCTAAGGGTTCCGATAATCCAGAATGTATATAGTTGATGGTTCCCTTTTAATAATGATAGATTGTGAACCAGGAAGCTTATGATGTTGCTTCACATGTTGATATAACACATGCTTATGGTCACAAGTATAAGGTATAATATATGCCCATGATTAATAATAATACTATGAATGATAAAGCTTATGCGTGATGTACTCATGGATACTTCTTTATACTTGATAGCATGATCATTCTGTTAATCCATGATGGCTTTAGTAATCTCTATGAATGTGTATACTAACCCTGTAGGTATTTCATGTGGATTCATTTCTTGGTAAGAGCTATGAGATGGATGTGCTTTGACTAGAACAATGTGATGTTAATCCTTGTTAAGGGAATAGAAAGTGATAGGTCTGAGGACCTGATATAAGGCTGAGTGCCTAGTTGAGGTGTTATCCTCTGATGATGAGATAAGGGATGTGTTCCCAGGATGTTGATGCACAACTATGATGCCTTGAGAGGCAGTGGTTGATATCATGAGGGATTCAGGTCCCAGGAGAGTATGTTGATGGCAATAATGATGTAATTCTCTAAGGCTATGTTTATACCTTGTTTTGCCTCAACAATTGGCTTAATATATACTAATAAATTACAGATGAGCATATCATGTAGTTTGCCCTGGCCATAGATCCATTACCGCTAGTATTTGGTGATGGTGAAATAGATTTATCCTGCGGGATTACCTGGAGTGCATATTGTTGAATATGCGAGGTTTCCCCTAGCCTAAAATAGGAGGGTTGAGTGCAATTGTGGTTGCAAACTTTGGATGTATGGAGAATGGTGAACATACCCATTGCTCAGGATATGTGATGATGAGCATGATGCGTTCATGGCTCAGATATATGTACTAGCACCTATGATGAGGTGAGCTAGAGATATGGGTAGCTTGCGGAGCTGACCTAGAGGCTGAGGCCCTATAAGCATAAGACTGCGATCTTGCTTGATGATTCGTGTACTGACCATGAGAAGGTGAGGTCATGGAGTCTGAATCTCCTTAGATCTTGTATGGCACTGGATTGGGCTTCACAACCAATGGTTGGATTTGAGCAGGGAAGGCTCACTTCTTCAGGGAAAAATAAAACGTAATCCAGACGAATAAGTATATCTTGCTTAGAGCAAACCACGGAACATTGATTGAGGCCTCGCTTATATAGCTGATCTAGTTGTACTATGCAGTTGTGCGTACGATCCTTATATCTTGTGATAAGTTCTTATAAAGCTTATCTTGTCAATCATGTTCCATAAAGAATACTTGGTTATATGCCTCCCGGATATCTTGGTGAGCATGGTGGTAATAATAGCTTTGCTTAGTATGCTGCTCTTGTTATACGCTTTATCACTTATTTGTTGTTATCTGCTTTAACCCTTGAGGTTTTATAGTTGCGGCAGGGAGTTATGCTTCTCACTGGGAATGTGTGTCTCACCCCACTGGTTTGCACCCTTTTTAGGTGATCGCCCTAGACACGGTCGTGGTCGTGAGGTCACAGCCAAGTAGTAAGAAGAGCAGTAGAAGGCAAGAGATGGACATGTTGTTGTTTTGGTGGTTTGGTTGTAGTGTCCTAGACTCATCCCTGCACTCTCAGGTCCTCAGAGGTGTTTGACGATGTTTCACGATATTTAACTGTTGTAATTTTTGTATACCCTGCTGCTGGCCATATGTGGCTATTCTGTATGTATAAATAGGTGATGAACTAATATGCGTTGTTGCGATAATGTGTGGCTTTAAGTGGTGAACACATCTGGAAGGTGGCCTTGAATATATCTATATATGATCTGATATTCTTGCAAGGCCTTGTTGCAAATGTTCTGTATGTATGTTTCCGCAATCGGTTTTAATTAACCCGTGTTTTGAGTAATATATGGTTCCACACATTTTCACGTGTCATCTCGTTGTCTGTGTAATGGCAGGGTGTCACAGTAGTAACTTTCAATTTATTTCAGCCCAAGGGGCATGTAATAGAGTTATAAATTGCTATTTCATTTTTCCAATAAACAGAAACATTTTATTTCTACATCTTGTAATGAAAAGGATGTCTATCAATAAAGTTCATGTTCCAATTTCAAAGATATGATCTTTTAATGCAATGCCTTATTTATCTTGTGGTACTTGGTATGCATGAGATAAAATAATAATACCTAAAAGTTATTGATGACTCAAACAATAAAGTAGCATTATCATCTAAACAAATGAATGAGAAATTCATCTCTAGGTTCCATGTTGATGGATAAACTAGACTCTCTTGGTTAATGAACCATTAAGAGATATGAATGTCTTATTTATTGTGCATGATGACAAGTTAATCATCACTAGATGTAGTGGGAGAATGACTATTCTATTAGGTATAATACATATTGATGTATATACATACCTATGGGAATAAATGCTAATACTTTAGATATAGTGTTTAATGAAATACCAATATGAATATCTTGAAGTGTTCAAGAATATCATAAATGAAGAACAAACATGGTAAAAGTATTAACTCTTTTATATGATCAATGAATGAGATACTTAAACCAAATGTTTGAGGATCTTGTGAGTAACTATGATAGTGTATCATAAAGAACTCAATATTAAGGCATAATGATGTCTAAATCAAAGAAGGATTCATACTCTAAACAGTAAGATCATGATCATCAAACAAATAACTAATCTTCTAGAATTCTTCTAAAGAACACACTTTACACTAAATAAACGTACAAAAGGAGATCAAGAATCATAAGTGTTGTGGAATCTCAAATTCTTTATGTAACAGATGCACCTTATATATCTAGTAGAAAACACCTTGAGCTTAATGGATAATGATATCCTACAAATTCGAAGGTTATGAATTGGTCATATGATGATGGTCCAATAATCTATCTAGATGATGTTGAGGAACCATATTTTGAGTTATGGCTTGAAGACATAAGATCCAAAATGATTTCCATGTGAACCAAATAAGGTATGAACTTAATGGTAGAACTTATAGGGATAAAACCCTTAAATGAAATTGGGTCTTAAGAGTTAAGACTGACATGGATGACATTTGAAAAGTTGATTGGTTTAGATAAATTCAAGTGAGTTCAAGGTGTTGAACCTGATGATTTTATTTAACCAATTGTAGTGGCTATAGGACATAAAGGATCATGCTTGATACTAGAACTTAAAGACTATGAAACTTGCCATATGGATATTAAAACTGCATTCCTTGTAGGAATAACATGAGATTGTGTATGTGACACAACCTGAAGGGTTTTATAATTCTATTAATACAAAAGCAACCTATAAGTTACAAGAGATTAAGCAATATGATTGATTAAATACAAGAACCTCAGAGATGGAGTCTTTACTTTGATTATATAGTCAAAATGTTTGACAGATATATCGAAATAAAGAAGGGATCTTTGATTTCAAATATTTCATGGGAGAGTATTCATATTCCACATGATGATGAGGAATAAAATGAAACGGGTGTGGAAATACCTTCTTTAAAGGAATAAAGAGAAATGTCCTATGTGATAGGAATAGAGACCTATAGAGATGGTTCTCAGAAGTCTCTTGACCTGATAAAGAGAGAGCATACATTGGCAGTATGTGCTGTAGGGTTCAATATGCAAATATGTAGTGGGAGAAAACTTGTCCATATTTCATGGAGTTAGTCTCTCATATGCCTAGTGTCCCAAATTCATATGAAGAATGGGAACACATAGATAGATGCCTTGTGCATTTACAATTGGATCTATCATGTATGTAATCATTCCATTATCTTGTATCTATCAGTCATGACAAGGAAATATATATGCATTCATCATCTTGTATGTATTGGACATGGCAATATGACATGCTCATCCAGTTATCTCGTATGTAATGGACATGATGGGTGGATATATGTCTACTTCCAGTGAGAGTCACTAGAATACCATAAAGAACTCATTTAAGTACTTATGAAGTATTAAAGGAGTAGTCCTATGGTAATAAAAGGAAGAGTTGAATGTAAATGAGTTACACTAATGCAAGCTTCCAAAATGATAGAAAAATGATCACAAAATGCAAAATATAAAAGTTATATTCAAGATATAAAAGTGAATATATGTTGTTAAATGGAACGTTCTGAGTAAAATTAAAAGCCATTTAATTCTAAAAGGGAATGTTGAGAATCCTTGAGTTATGAACAACAGAGGATACTATATGGATCTAGAAGTTCATACAAATGAACTTATAGATATTCCAATCATTGATGACAAAGTAGAAATACTAAGTCAAACTATGGAGCTAATTGTTAGGAAAGGAATATCAGATAGCATATTAGGGAAAATCCATCTCATATGAAATGTCGTACAATGAGGAGATGTGAAACATGCAATATATTGAATAAAGCAAAGTGTTGCTAACTCACCAGATTAGCACTAGCACAACAGAAACATGTGGTACATGTTTAAAGATCATTAAGAATATGATTCAAAGGTGATTGGCTCTAAGTTCATGTGGGAGTCTGTTGGTATGTATGCCCTGAGAGCCAATCATATGATGATTGGATTGGCATACATCATGATTGATTTGATAAATATCAAAGGAAGGCTTCTAATTTGTTCTAGCTCAATCGATTATGAGGTAAATGATGGAGAAAAATGAATGTCTAAAGAATGAAAATAATCAATGACGTATGACTTCAGGTTGAGGACCAAAACAATGAGATCATACAGATGCTAACAGTATGTACATTCATGATATGTCCCTAGTTAGATGTCATTGTGTAAGGTTGATAGACAGCAATGACACATCAAGAATAGAGTGTGTGTTGGTTGATGACACTGCCTCATTAGTCATGATATATGATATCAAACCAAGAACATAGATACATGTTAGAGAATATTGTATTGAAAAAACCCACCATGAGAGTGACACATGGAACTGTAACATGGTAGTAAGAGTCATCTCTATAGTGATGGTGGTGATTGGGATTCTTAGACCTAAAATCACTGCACTCGTCGAATGTGATTGGGTACACTTTGACATTATGAAACGTAGACCTAAAACATGGGTTGTTATAACGGTGATGATTGGGTGTCTTTGACGCATGACATAGACTATGAGTGAAATATATGGGATTTGTCCCTCTTACGGGAGTATGATGTCCAGGCCACTTGATAAGCAAGACTGAAAAAAAGCTTGTGCATGCACATGTGAATTAATATATGATATTGATGCCACATATATCTTAGATAGTCTGCTCTAGTTCAAGAAACATGAATGAATGTTAAAAGGATGACAACTTCATGCCTTGAGTTCATTCATGATATCAAATACAAAGGAATTACGCATTCACCAGAACACCAATCATAGAATGTAGGATTGAAAGTTGTTCTCAAACTTTCCTTTTCACTTGGGTAGCACAGATGTGTGACTAGGCATCACACTATGCTTGTGATGTCATAATCTAGTTATGGACATTCACTGCCAATGTGAAATAGGATCTATAGGGTCACATACAAAGGATTAAACTGGAAGAGGAGTTTATCCATGAATGAAGTTTGGATTGATTATGAAAGTGGTTAAGTACTCAATCAAACATTCAATCAATAGACTTGACTCAGAATGATTAAGTTCAAGTGTTGAACCAAGTGATTAGAGTGTCAGATTGATTGAGAACTGAATTGAATGTTTTCTGCACAATCTAGACCACCAACCGACCAGTTCACTGGGTGAATCAATCAGCTCATCGTCAATGAGATGACCAGTTTACTCTGGTGAACCGATCGGTTCACTTGTCTAAACAAGCAGTGTTGGGTTGTCCCAATTTGTGAAAAAGTTTTCTATTTCACTTGTTCAATTCGATTGGGACAAGAATTAATCTTTGCATTAATTAGAAATAAATAAGTAAATTCAATTGTGGGCAAGTCTGGGATGTGAATTAACTAGTTCACCAAGTGAAATGATCGGTTCACACTCCCAACTGACCGGTTCAAAAGTGAACCGATCAGTTCACCTTGACAAATGACCATTTCAATTATGAAACGACCGATTCACCTGCCGAAGTGCAAATTGTTCATGGAAATTTTAGACCCTTCTACTCTCGCACAGACTAGGAACCCTGACCCTACCCTCTACTATAAATAGAGGGGTACATGGGTCTTCTCCACAGATACAACTCAGAACATCAGTTTCTCTACAAAGTTGTTGTCCTATCTGATTGTGGTAACCGAGAGAGCCAAGCAAGTTCTACCCGTACAGGGAGGAACAGTGAGGGAAAGACCATTGTAGAAAAGCAACTGGTTGTGTGAGAGTGTGTTGGTGACTAGTGTGCCGACAAAAGGGGATGACTCCTTCTAGTCCATTCTTTAGGATGACTAGAGTTCTCGATAGTCTGTGTGGGGTATCTAAAGTGGTGGGAGATTTTTGCCGCTCAGGAGGATGACAATCAACCGCAGTCTGGGTCAAGAGCAGGAGTTGTATAGATGTCATCGAAGACAAGTGGTTGAAGACCGCACTAGTTGTGAGGTATTGTCACTAAGCAAGCATCAGCACCAGGTATATCTCACTGAAACCATCCTTCCCCTTACATAGATGTTGATGCGATCTGCTGGTTATGGGTTTATGGTTAAGTAAAAATTTTGTTTCTGCTGCCTACTCCGACCACATAAAAGCCAACACCTTGCTCGACTCTCATCTCACACCAATTTCTCCTTTTCCTTCATGTGTTGCCACTGCAAGTTTGAAGACATGTTCTTGGTATTGATAGGACATGGTTCCTTCTAGCTTCTTCCTAGCCCAATTCCACGTAGGGTATGCTTTCTTAACCTCTAGTCTTTGATTTTGGTTTGTCAGATCTTAGAATTCTTGCTCTCTCATGGTTTCCCCAAATTCTCTAAAGGTAGCCTACTACTTTGATCAACCATGGTGGGTGTAAGGCAGGGGTTTGAATCCTCCATGTGTTTTGTCTGATCTACCCCACTATTTTCCTCTTTTATTATGTTTTTTCTCTATGGGAAAAATCGTCTTTTTTCCTCATTTTCTTTTGCTTTGAAGTCAACCTCACTGGTGACTGATCGAGTGACTTGGCCAACCCTGATTGGGATAGGTCAACAGGCCCAATCCCTCTCTCGTGAATATTGTTTGCTTATTTGGGTTTTAGATGAATTCTGATTGGTCAGAATTCGTAAAAACGATAACTTCTTCTTTGTTTGTCCAAAATTTTTATAAAAATATTGTTTAGAATGGGAAAAAATGAGAACTTTTAAATGAAAATGTTTCTAGAGTCTGATCCCAATGTTTTTGATAGTCAAGTTTTGGGAAATCTAATAAATATATGAAAATCCCTAAAAATTATAACTAATTCCTATAAACTCCAAATAAGGCAATTAAATATGAATTCTTGATCAGGTGAAGATAAGGAATCATTTGGTTAGGATATCATCAGCAAAATCTGAGGTTTTCCCAAATGGTCTAAAATTGGGGTTTTATTTTTTACATATGTGAGTTACAAACCCTAATACATGTGTTTGACTTGAAATTAGGAAAAAGTGATCTTGGAAACAACTTAGTTGGTGAAAAATGAGTACTAGGACTCTGAATTAAGGCATGTGCATCTTACCACTTACGTTGGGCATATTTTTGTTCCAAACCAAATTTTCCTAATGAGACATGAATCAAACCCTAAATTTCCTATTATCACTTCTTTTGATATAATTCCTCAATTCTTACTAAATCAATCATTTCTTGGGTCTTGAACCCCACTTTCCATGTTGCTATTATTTGATGATTAAACTTACCATATAACTTCTTTTAAGCATGATGAGTTTTTGACTATTTAGCTAAATTAATGATACTTTTCTACAACCACCCATAGTTGGGCATTTGTTATTTCACCCAACGGAATGTGTTACTCTCCGCATATATAAATAAATATTTTATAGGTCTCTGAGAATGTGTTACTCTCCCTTCACCCATAGGTTGAGGTTTGGTAGGTGCCTTAGACCCACTTAGTTAATGTAGTCTAACTATAATCATGGATGCAAATGCAAATTTATTTATTGTTTGACTATTATGGCAAGAATCTTATCTATAATATGCATCATACTTTTGACCCTCCATATTCTTGGTTAATATATACCCTTTATTTTCCTTGTTATCTTATTCTTTGTCCTTGTTCCTTGATGCATACCATGTTTTCTCCTCTTGCTAGGTGACCCCTACCACCCAGGACTAGGACAAGGAGTGGAATAAGATCAAGGAGGACCAACTTGGAGTAGATTCAAAGGAATCTTTGTTGAGATGTCTAGTTTAATGTTGCTATATCCTAAAGTTTCCGTTCTAGTTTATTTTCCTGAACTCATGTAGTGAACTTGGATCAAAGCCATCTAATAGCATAGTATTTTTTTTGTTGCTACTATTGACTTTTATGTATCTAAATCATGCTTATTTAAATGGGATTATTATGCATACATCCCTCATGTTCTAAATTCTTTGACGAAGAGATGGATTTTCTGTATTTTCTATTAAATTTTAGTAAGGGGTGATCTTGCCTCCTTTCAGCATGGTATTAGAGTCTGATATGTAGCTATTAGGGAATAAGTTGAAAGTAAGGGTGTTTATAAAGGATCAGGGTTTATGGGCTGGAAATATTTTCCTCCATGCTCCGAGGACACCCGTATCTACATGCTACTATCTTGGCATGAGCTGATACTGACTGTCTAAAATAGAATACCTATAGGCAGTAGTAGCCATAGACATCTCTGTTGGATACTCCTGGGAATCTTCTAAGATGACCTCATCTTTTAGGAGGGGTGACTTGTTTAGGGATGTGAACAACTCATCCATGGGATCCTACTCTAGCAAATTGGACATACCTTCACATAAACCAAATTTGCTTTGATGTTAGAATTAGAATCTAAATACATGGATCACATATTATATGTAAAAAACCCTAGAGGTAGAAGACACTCTTCTTATCTCAAACTCCAAACCTTGGAACTCTATATTTGTTAAGATGTTTCCTTTAGACTTCATCTTGCTTGATATGCCTGCTTTTGATGTCATCCTGGGGATGGACTAGTTGAAGAAATATAAGGTATACCTCTTCTATCTGGAGTTGAAGGTTAGAATTTTGAACCTAATTGAGAAATTTTGTGTATCAAGGGTAGGAAGTGAGAGGATTAACAATTCATCATTTCAACCATCAAAGCTAAAAACTTATTTCGTAAGGGTTAGAGGATACTTTGCATCCATCATTCTTGATGACACACCCCCTTCTCTGGATCATATAGATGTACTGAAGGACTTTCTAGATGTGTTTCTTGATGGGTTGTTACCAACTCGTGAGGTGCAACTTTCCATGGGGCTTGTGCCCAAAACTTCACCTATCTTGAACTCACCTTATCATTTGGCTCCAGCCGAACTCATTGAGCTTAAGGAGCAGCTTCATAAGATTTTTGACATGGGTTTCATTCACCCTAGTATTTCTACTTGGGGAGCCCATGTCTTGTTTGTGAAGAAGAAGTATGGATCGTTGAGGATGTTCATGGATTACAATATTCATAATCAGGTGACGGTGAAGACTCGTTATCCCTTACCATTCATCCATGGGTTGTTCGGCCACCTTAAGTCGGCCACTTTGTTTTCAAAGATGGATTGTGGCTATTATCATATGCATGTGAAAGATGAGGATATTCTAAAGATGGATTTTAGAACTTGATATGGGAATTAGGAGTTTATCATCATGCCATTCAGCCTGACTAATGCCCCTTCCTCTTTTATGGACCTAATGAATCGATTGTTCCACCCCTATCTCGATCACTTTGTCGTGGTGTTCAATTACCATGTTCTGGTTTACTTTGAGATAGAGGAACACCATCACAAACATCTAGGAATTGTGCTTAACACACTGGGAAAAAATGAACTCTATGCTAAATTCTTAAAGTGTGAATTATGGATAAAGGAAGTGATTTTTTAGGTCATATGGTTTCTGTCAGCCACATTGTTGTTGATCCTACAAGGATAGAAGTTGTGACCAAGTGGAAAGATCTGAAAAGTTCATTTAAGATACATAGTTTCCTCATATTAGTACATTGATACCAACGATTTATAAAGACATTCTCCAATTTAGATCTCCCTCTGACAAATTTGAGTCAAAAAGAGGTCACGTTCATGTGGACACTGGAGTGTGAGGACAATTTCTAGAAGCTAAAAGAGTGTCTGACATCTTCTCCTATTCTTGTGTTACTTATTGAAGCCAAACCCTATGTCATTTACACTGATCCTTCCAAATAAGGTTTAGGGTGTGCCTTCATGCAAGAATAAAGAGTGATCACCTATGCTTCATGACATTTGAAATTAGATGAAGAGAATTGGCCTACACATGATTTAGTGCTAGCCACCATCGTGCATGCCCAAAAGATTTGGCAACACTATCTATATGGAGTTAAGTTCAAAATTTTATCTGATCACAAAAGATTGAAGTACCTTTTGACACAAAAGGATCTAAACCTGAGACAATGTATGTGGATGGAGTACCTTAAATACTATGAATTTACCATCACTTATCATCTTTGTAAAGCAAAAGTAGTTACTGATGCCTTGAGTTGAAAGAAAGATCTGGTTTGTGCTTCTATGAGTTGTTATGTGTGGAAGAATCCAAAATATGTTTCTTGGTGGAAACCATAGTCTATTGATGATATGGATGAAGAAACTAATGAGGAGTTGTGTGCTCACATGGCCAACTTATCCATTACACCATCTTGGATCTCAAAAGTCATTGTTCCCCAGTTAGAAAGTCACGAGCTTGAAGAGATGAATGCCTTAGTAGAGAAACCACAATCTAACTTCTCAGTTGGAGTGGATGGTGCAATATATTTCCAACAAAGGTTGTGGATTCCTGAAGTTGGTAATCTTGTATAGAAAGTTCTGAGTGAAGCTCATGTGTCTAAGTACACAATCCACCCTGGTACGACAAAGATGTACAAGGATCTACAACAAAGTTTTTGGCAGTATAATATGAAGAAGGATATAGATTTGTTCATTGTAGATTCTTTGACCTGCCAGAAAGTTAGGAAAGAGCATCAATGACCTAGTGATCTTCTTCACCCACTTGATATATTGGAATGGAAATGGGAGAAGATTACTAGGGACTTTGTCAGTGGTTCCCTAAGTCTGAGAAAGGTTATGATGTCATGTGGTTAGTAATTGATCGACTTACTAAGTCTGCCCACTTCTTCCCTTTCAAATCCACTTAGAAGGTTCATGATATGGCTAAATTATATGTGGATTGGATCATTCATATGTATGGTGTACCTAAAGTGATAGTATCTAATCATGACCTGAAGTTTAACTCTTGATTATGGAGTCAGATTCAGGAGGAAATGGGGACTGACTTACATTTCAATACAACAGATCATCCACAAACTGGTGGTCAGTCAGAGAGGACAATGTGCATTCTATAAGATTTCCTAGATACTTGTGTTATGGACTGAGGAGGTGCATGGGATAAGTATCTACCATTGGCTGGGTTTACTTACAACAATAGTTACCAATCCAACATTTGTATGCCACCTTATGAAGCTCTTTATGGAAAACCTTATCATTCTGTATTACATTGGGATGATGCGGGAGAACATGCTCTAGGGAAGATTGATGATATGTATATGATGATAGAGAAGGTTTATCTAATTATGAAGCATATGAAAGATGCACAAGATTGAAAAAATATGTACGCAAACAAGAAGAGGTCTGATGTAAGTTTCTTGGTGGGGGACTATGTATTACTAAAGATCAAGCCTATACTCTCTATTGCACTATCTAAAGTTAATGGCAAGCTTAGCCCCCTCTATGTTGGACTGTTTGAGATCTTGGATAAGGTGGGAGACAATGCATGCTATTTAGCTCTTCCTCATGCCTATGACAAGATCCAAAACATGTTTCATGTTTTGTGTTGAAGACTTATGTGAATGACCCTTCTCATGTTCTTATAATATAACCTTTGGATATCCATGAGAACCAGACATACGAGGAGTTACCTACAAAGATTCTTGACTCCCATGTTAAGTAGTTAAAGAACAAGGATATCGAGCTAGTGAATGTCTTTTGGAAGTACCATGGTTTGGAAGAAAGAACCTGATATCTTAGAGATGACATGTTGCATACTCACCCTTGTCTCTTTGTTTGAGATTTCGGGGATAAAATCTTTTTAAGGGGTGAACTGATGTAACATATTGAAATCTAGGTACATTCTTAATTTGGCCCTTTTCCTAAGTTTTTCCTCTCCTTCCTATCCTTTTTGGCCTTATTGTTGATTTTTTTTAATTATTAGTGGTTTGAATATATTTGATCACTATTCATGCCAATGTATGGCTTTGTGCACAAATACCTCAATTAATGTTTCAATTAGGGTCTAAAATGCAAATTTACCACTGGAGTGGGATATTGATAAAATAATTTTGCTCTAGAACTTCCTTAGACTTGTGGAGCAAGAAAGAGAGAAAGGGATTAATAATATAGATTTAAAAATGATAATGTAGCATTAGATAATTTAATGTGAATGTCTAAAGGGAACAAACTCATAAAACTAAGACTTAGTGGACAAAAATAAATCCAAATCCGAATTCCTTGGGTCTCAAATGACTTAAGTACCAAGTTACACTTTATTTGCATAATATTAAAAATATTAATTCAATTTGGAAAAGAAAATAGGAGTAAAGCCCAAAACATTAAATAATGTGTTAAATAATCCCAAGAGGGAGGTTTTATGGCAAAATCATGTTGTAGATGGTTAAGTTTTCTTGAGGGTAAAGTCTCAAATTTATTGGTTGGTTCTAGATATCTCCAATGTGATAGGAAAGAGAAAATATGATTTAATTTAAAAGAATTAAATAAAATACTAAGAGTCTCCAAAACTAAAAACTAATTCCAATATCAGGTTCTACAAGTCCTCATTTGGCTAGGTGTCAATTTTCACATTATTTGGACTTTGTTTGCACACTCAATTAATGAGAGAGAGAAAAGGAAATAATTATCTCCACACTTTAGGAAAAATCATATTGGGAATGACATAAATGCCACACATCACCTTAGAGGATGTGCACGTTTATCATGACCATTGGACCATGATCCAACAACTCATGAGTCATCACCTAGATCATGACCAAAGAGTAAAATAGACACCGGTTGTGGATTTTTCAGCTTTTATTTTCTCTCTCTACACTCGATCATTGTTCAAAATTTCTTCTCCAATGAATTTCTCTCTCGATTCGGCACACAATCACCCCCTACTAGAGACATGTCATCTAGTTTTTAGGAAACACCCAAATATCCCCTACTGCTTCTCGAAGCTACCTACCCTAGAAGCTCTTATATCAACCCACACCTATAAATATATATGCCCTGACCTTCACATGGACTTTCTCGACTCTCCTCTTACACCAATTTCTCGTCTTCCTTTGTGGGTTTCTATCATGAGTTCAAAGACCTATTCATGGTGTCGGTGGTATGTGCATCCTTCTCATTTCTTCCTAGTCCAATTACACATAGGGTATGCTTTCTTAACCTCTACTCTTTGATTTTGGTTTGTTGGATCTTCAAATTCATTCTTCCTCACATCTTTCAAAAATTACTGAAGGTAGCCTACTCCTTTAAGAAGCCATGGTGGGAGGAAGCTAGGGGGTGAGTCCCCCACGTGTTTTAGCTCTTCTACCCTCTATTTCCTCTTTTGTTTTGTTTTTCCTCTAAGAGCAAATCATCTTTTCACCCATTTTATTTTTCTTTGAAGAGAGCCTCACTAGGCGTTAATTGGGCAACTTGGGCAAGCCTGGATGGTCCAAGTCAGTGGGCCCAATCCCTCTCTCATGAAGATCTTTTGCTTATTTGGCTTTTTGATTAATTATGATTGGTCAAAACTTATAAAAATGATAACTTTTTCTCTGTTTGTCTAAAGATTCCATAAAAATATGTTTTAGAATAAAAAAAGGAGATCTTTCCAAAAATATTGTTTCTAGAGTCTGACTCCAGTGTTTTCCATAGTCAATTTTTGGGAAATCTAATAAATACATGAAAAAGCCCCAAAAAATATTACTAATTCCTATAAACTCCAAATTTTTCTTGATCATGATATGATAAGGAATCGTTTGGTTAGGTTTTCCAGACCACAATCTTTGGTAGTCCAAAATAGTCTCAAATTATTGTTTTCTTTATACATATGTGAATTATAAATCCTAATTCATGTGTATCAATTGAACTTAGGAAATAGAGATCTTGGAAACAACTTAGTTGGTGAAAAGTGAGTACAAGGACTCTGAATTGTGCTATGTCTATCTTAACCCTTAACTTGGTTATATCTGTGATCCAAACCTGATTTCCCTAATGATGCATGAATCAAACCCCAAATTTCCTATTATCACTAGTTTTGATATTATTGCCTCAATTTTGCTAAGTCTATCATTGCATGGGTCTCGAACCCCACTTGCTATGTTATTATTTGAGGCTTAAACTTTCCATATAATGTCTTTTCAGAATAATGATTTGTTGACTATTTAGCTAGTGTAGTGGTACTTTTGTACAACCACCCATAGTTGGGCATCTGTTATTCCACCGGGGGAATGTGATACTCTTCCCATATATAAATAAATATTTTTTAGGTGATTGGGAATGTGTTTTTCTCACCTCACATATTGGTTGAGGTTTGGTAGGTTCCTCAACATTATTTACTTAATGTTGTCTAACTATAATCATGCATGAAAATTTACTTATTGTTTGAATGTCATGGCAAGAATCTTATTTGTTATATGCCTCATACTTTTGACCTGCCATATTATTCGTTAATCTATACCCTATGTTTTCGTTGTTATCCTATTATTTTTTCTTGTTCCTTATTTGACACATACCTTGTTTTCTTATCTTGCTAGGTGACCCCAACCACCTAGGCCTAGGACAGGTCTGGAATAAGATCAAGGAGGACCATCCCAGGAGTAGATCTGAAGAAATATTTGCTGAGATGTCTAGGTTGTTGTTGCTAGATCCTAATGTTTCATTTCTAGTTTATTCTCTCATGTAGTGAACTTGGATCAAAGCCATGTAATAGCTTAGTCTTTCCTTTCTACTATTACTAATGACTTTTATGTATCTGAATCATGCTTATTTAAATGGTATTATTATGCATGCATCCCTCGTGATCTAAATCTTTGAACAATAGATGGGTGTTGTGTATTTTCCATTAAATTTTAGTAAGAGGTGATCTCACCTCCTTACATAGCCTTAGGACCAAGAAAAGTCCACCTTTACTTTTAAAATTTGATTTAGGGATGGTAGAAAGGCGAATCTCTTCCTGCATCACCCAACAACCAATCTTCTCTATTAAGTCTGAACTCAAACGAATTTCAAAATTGAATGGCTATGGTGTAGTGGATGATGGTGTCCAATTTTTAGTGGTTGTCTACATCCTCTAGTTTATTTCTTTTTAAACAAATGGAAAATAGAGAATAAACCACTAAACATGGATATAATACGCCACACTTTAATCCTCTTCATTCTTAGATCAAATATAGCTGTTGTCATCCTTTCATTCACAGTGGCAATCGTCAAACATAGTGCACTCTTGAAGCTGTCAATCAGCTACACCGTTGACACCACAGATCTATTCTGAATTTAGAGATAACAACCGGTGATACTCTTGAGGTTGTTGATCATCTATAAACTTGATGATGTGGATCGGTGGTGCACTTGACACCGCCCACCTTCTACAACCTTGTTGACGTTGACCAGTGACACTCTTGATGTCATAGACCTTCTGAAACGTTGTTGATATCAGCCTGTTGTAACCTTCACAGTGCCTACCAGCACCCATGACGTTGTCGACTAGCTACAACCTTGACAACCTCGACTGCCTGGATGCAACATTGACTGGATGTAACCTTGACACTGGATGTTGATCGAGAAATTTGTGTGATGCTGGCATCCGCTCACTCAGTTGTATCCTCTCTGCCAAAAGGTTTTTTTTGCTCGGTGTCGCTCTGGTTCTGACAGTTGATGGTGGGAAAAGGTAGTTGCACTGACTAAGAAACCATAATGTGGTGTTAAGCTCAACACCTACTAAAATCATAGCAAAAAGAATGAAACATACACGCAGTAGTACATTAAACAATAAGCTTTTCAATATTAACAACGAGACCCTCGGGGATCTTTGGTGCTTATGGGACAAACTAGTTAATGGTTTATCCACAACTGACCCACATCAGTGCATGTTCAAAGGGATATCTCATCCATCATCCAAGCATGAGTTAAGAAAATGTGAAGAAATAGGTGAATGGAGTGGATGACCACAATTTGTGGATGCAACAGATAAAATTGCCATCCCTAATTTTCTTCTTGCCTCATGCCTTGTGGACTTTTCTATGTGCTATTACATTCCAAATGTGCATTCTTGTCATTTTTTATGACGTTGTAGAGCGGGTGCCTTGAGGTGTTCATGGATTTTTTTCTGTGTATGAAGAATCTTTTGAGAGTTGCTAAGAAATGTTAGACCACATCTTACAAATATGTGAGGAATTCAACCCCAATTTAAGATGGGAGAAATGTCACATCATGGTTAACAAGGTAATAGTTTTGGGACACAAGGTGTCAACTAAAGGAATGAAGGTAAACTATGAAAAAATTAAAGTGACTTCTAAACTTCATCCATCATCTTCAATGAAGGGGGTGTGGAGTTTCTTAGGATATGCAGGCTTTGATAGGTAATTTATAAAATATTTTATTAAAATAAAAAAAACCTCTTTTATACTTCTAAAAAATGATGTGGATTTTAGTTTTAATGAAAGAAATTTACACACCTTCAAAGTGTTAAAGGAAAAACTAATTTATGCACTTGTGATGGTAGCCCCATATTAGAGGGAAACATTTGGGTCAATCTGTGATATTTCCAATTAGGTCAATTTTGAGGAAGAGAAAGGAGCATACCTTTCTAGTGATTTATAATGCTTCAAAAACTCCAAATGATGCTCAATTAATTTACACCTACACTAAGAAAGATATTCTAGAAATATTTTTCACCTATGATGAATTTTGAAGTCTTTTATTGGGGTGAAGGTGATAGAATCGATAGACCATGCCACAATAAAATGTTTACTAGAAAAAAGGAGGCCAAACCTTAATTTACACATTGGATTTTTCTCTTGCAAGAATTTGACATAGAGATTTGGGACAAAACCAATGCTGAGAATGTTTTGCATACCATCATTCTTGCTTGATGGATGAGACTGGATTAAAGGTACCCATTTAGGAAAAAACTCCCGATGAGAAATTGTTAGTTATCAAACATAGGCACCCTAGTTATTCTGATTAAGTGATCTAATTAGCAAGTATGGTAATACCTAATGATTGGATTGCACAAGATATGAAGAAATTCTTTTATTATCTATGACATTTTAGTTGGGATGATCCTATCTTATTTAAACAATGTGGAGGTGCCATCTTTAGACAATGTGTTATTGAGTGGGAGATGGAAATCATTCTTTCTCGTTGTCATTCAATACCCACTGGTGGACATCATGCGAGCTCTAAGACAACTGATAATGTCTTATATTTTGATTTCTATTGACTGACTTTGTTTAATTATGCATATAAAGCTATGCAAAAATGTGATGCATGTCAGCCATCTAGAATCATACCCAAGAGACATGAAATGTCCCTCACTATATTTCATGAAGTAGATGTTTTTTGTTTATGGGCTATATATTTCATCGGCCATTTACATAATCCAAAGTGAATATTTAGATTTTTTAGTTGTTGATATTTTCCCAAATAGATAGAGTTCATGCCCACTAAGACTAATTATGCACATGTAGTATAATGTTTTGTAAAGAATAACATCTCTTGTAGATTTTAAGTGCCTAGGATGATCATCAGTGAGATAAAGAAATATTGAGCTTCACACTGACTTTTCACACATTATCTCCCCCACACAGAGGGAAAATTTGAGGTATCCTTTAGGGAGATAAGTATGATTTTAGGGAAAAATATATCCAATACTAGAACTAATTGAAGTATGTAACTCAATGGTTCTTGGTGTATTGGACTTCTTTAATAACACCTATAGAACCACACCATGCAGATTGGTCAATGGAAGGACATGTCATTTTCCTATGGAACTTCAACACAAAACCATGTGGTCACTTAAAAAGTAAAATTTACATCTTTCCTCTACTGTCAAGAAGTGAAATCTTGAGTTGAACAAGCTAGATGTGAGTTGGATTGAATGACTATAAAAAGATCAGAAAACGATTAATGACCGGCACATTATATAGCATAGTAAAACCAAGGAATATGGTTTTATTATTCAATTTGAGGTTGAAATTTTCACTCCGGATATGTTCTTACACCATAGTCAAAATATACCCTTATGAAGATGTCATAATAAGTGTTTGTTCAAAGGTTTTCAATCCCAATGTCTATGGATTGAAACATTATTATGAAGAAGAATTAGTTGGTGACCTACAAGGAGTTCTACCTTTTAGACACCACTTGACATATTACACTTAGAAGTAGTTGGTATCTCCAACTTTGAAGTTGGTGGCTGAGATAATGGGATGAAAATATGTTGTAAATTTTTTGAAGGAAGAGAATGGGGAGGGATATTCTTATACTTTCATTTCTAATAATAAAACATGATCAACATCACGTTCAAACTAAATTATTTAAAGTATATTCTTTACCAAGACAACTCCTTTTTAATAAAGTGAAGGCAACAACTTTTCCACTTTGTTACTCTCCTTCAAACTTACAACTATTCCAATCTCTCTTTCCCTCATTGCTTTTTATGTTCAGGGCAATGTCATATTCAAGCTTGATAGAGGAAGAGGAAGAATGGAATTATACATCTATCCTTGATCAAGCATAGAAACTATATCATGCATATTTTCATTATTTCCGATAAAATATTTTTATTTTCATTTATATTAGTTTTTAATGTCCATTTCTATCAAGTGGAACTATGGATGAAATTCAAAATTTTAGTTAGTAATAGTTGTTCTTTAATACAAAGGTAAACAAGTTAAATAATTAATGTTCCATATCTATCTAGTGTGGTAAGAGTATTTAGAAGTAAACTAAAATGATCACTTGAATCAATTGAAGTATTGGTATGTATCCTTATCATTTAAATTTGATTTTGAATGTTTAGTAGTATACTAAAAGATGAATTCAATGGATTTTTTCAATTTAGAGACATATGCAGCAAACTTAACACCTAATTTTTCCTTGACATTTTGAATAAAGATGGTGTTTGAGTACGATATAAACAAGCATTAGTGTGACCTTTTATGTTAATTCAATAAAGTGATCTTGGATCACTTTGACATATTAAGTTAATATAAGTGAGATGTATCATTGTTAGGAAAGTGTGTTTCTTAGTCACTTAATCTCATCCACCCTCACTTCATTCAATCACCTCCATAGACTCTATATGTAATTCAAGTCATTTTTCTCTTTGATTTGATACCATAATTATAGGATGCATGTAGTATAACTTTGCATCATAAAGTGAAATCATAGTTGCATATATATAGTTCATTCATTTATATTAGTTTCCATAATAAAATTCCAAATCATTGCATTTCATGTTCCAAGATTCATAAGGGTGCAATATAAGTTTTTCACATTTTTTTTAAAAAATAGCAAGAAAATTGTATATATCCTACTCCATCTCTACATTATAAAAATATCAAGCCTACACATCAATTTGTATGTCTATTTATGCTTGAAAAAAATATGGAATAGAAAATAAAATCATAAGGGAAGTAAAAGGAGAATGGAGGATACAATATGAAAAGGAAAGAAAATCATATCTATCATGTATAAGAAACAAGTTTGTGGAATATTATTCTAAATCATGTTCCACCTCCACTCATTGTTACCATGAGGCATCCACATCATTTAGCATTCCACCTTTCATAGTATTAGGACACATTCAAGTGGCATTCCATCCTTTATGTAGTTAAATCATTTTTCCTTTCGTATATGACTTAGATTATGTGTAAATTGCATTTTCTATGCCACCCATTCGAACCACCCACTTCTCTATATGGTATGCCAATGAAAACAATTATTCCTTTTTACAATAATATTTAGGGAATGACATCCATATTAGATGAAATTTTTGAATAAAGTAGTGTAGATATTGAGATCTTATGAGACACTTTGTGCAACTTATACTTTCGATGATATCTCTATGCTTCGACATACTTATGTGTTAAGCGATCTAATTTTGATATTTTGTTTTTTGTAATTGTTTTCTTGTATTGTAGCTTCTTACTGTTTGATTGGAGAGGAGGGGACCGATTTCGGACTTCTAGTCTAGGATGATTAGAATGATTTAGTTTTTATATGCATCTTTCTTTTGACTTTCTTAACCAAATCTGAAGAAGTGTTGTTGGAATGTAAGAAACATTCAAGCTCAGTGGATTTTATGCACATTACTTCTCTACCAAAATTGGGACATATTTGGGAATACTTTTAGGATGATCTCTCTCGTATTCATGTGTTTTATGAACTTTTTCCTAAATTGCCTAAATGACCCTTCTACATCAATATTTTCCATTTTGCATGTATTTAGGTTGAAATTGATTTATTTAATTATTTGCCTAACATATTGTTGGTTTGTTGGAAATTTTACTTATCAAAATAAGAAAGTCAGTGGGACCATTATGAGAGGAAAATAAAGTAACAATAGGAAAAGAAGAATCAAGAATAAAAGATGTGAAATGTCAAAAAGGTTTCCTAATTCACTATAATAGTGAAGAGTCAGTCGTAATGTTATGCATAATACCATATTTATTTCTCTTTGCACTAGGATACACTATGTAATTTTCATTGAATATTATGTAGAAAATTGTTCTTAAAAAATAGAAGTGTAGGGTCAGTTGTACTGATAGTTTTTTGAAAGGCAAGATTAAAAAAAGACACATCCAATGATCCATGGCTAAGTGGTTCCCTAATTATCACTATATTAAAAGGGGAGGATACCAAGAGGAATCTCATTGGGAAGAGATCACATTGGATGCATCTCATATGGAGGATGTTGTCATTGGAAGAACTAGATCCCAAGAAGGAGGGACGAAAAGACCAAATAAACCTTTAAAGAGTTTTCTATCTCTTTCTTCTCCTTCTCCCCTTCTTCTGATTTTTTGTTGAGCATAAGGGGCTAAACACCATTCTTTCAGACCCTAGAATAGACCAATGTTAACTCTAAGAATGTTTATATTTTGATTCAATACAATAAATATTTTACCATAGGTTTTGATAATAGAAAATCATGATAGTCTTATATATGATTGATAACCATAAGTTTATAATCGGTTGCTTACAAATGAAAAATGGGGGATAACAACTAGAATATTCATTAACATCACAATCAATAAAATGGTGTGAAATTGGGCAAACTACTATGAAGGAATCTTCCACAGATAGTTACTAATGTCCAGTCTCTTTTATTGATGCTGCAAAACTGGATTAGTAACCATGTTAAACAATGTGCTACACTATAAAAGAGAGTAGTAAATTCTACATATGATTAATCCAAGTAAGTGAAATAAGTTGTTTTTTATATAATGCATGCATTGGCTGTGGCTATGGTGAAATCAATATCCTAAAGAATCCATCCATCTGATATTAAATTAACGTAACCTTCTTCTTTCGTAGTTCCCGTCTTCATATCTTTTATCACCTAATCAACTCCTTTATAGGATTATGTGACATGTTTTAGTTACTAGTAGTTTCTAGTAGATTCTAAATTATATGTTTTGCATTCGAGCCTTGTCGAGTCCCTTTATTACTCTAACCTGTACACTTGCATTTAAAACATACATTTAAGTTGTGTCACACAGTGAACACAATGTTGAAACTTTAGATTGGTGTGGATCAAAATATTTTAGGTAGTTAGTGAAGAGATGTCTACTACATTAGTAATAGTATTCTTACTTGATGATCTTAAAGTTACCTTTTCAGTGAAGTAAAGAAGGCAAATTTTAAGGATTTGCACATCTACCAAAATATGTGCTCACACTATTTATTGGGTGTGTAGAATACATAGACACACACAACACTTTAATGAATAATAGAATAGTGTGAGATCCCATTATTAGACTTGAAATGAGTGGTAAGATGGAATGATATATACAATGATATGAAATAAATAACTTTATCATGAATCTTACCATCACCTTGGATGTTGTACCCTAGAATTTTTGGTGTTTAGCATGACAACAATTGTCAAGATTTTTATTTTCTTCATTTTTAAGCTATTATTCTTTAAAATGCAAGACTTCCAATTACCTTTTGTTCTCACGATTTGTTCCATACTTACCCACTTCAATGAACTATTAATAAAATATGAATTCATATATGTTGTATATCTGACTAGGCACATTATAAGGAAACATATAAGAGATACTAAGTACAATTTTAATTAAAACAAAGGTATTATATATATATATATATATATATATATATATATATATATACATATATATATAGAGAGAGAGAGAGATAGTCAGGCTACAATACACTCGAGTGTATTCGAAGTTGAATACACTCAAGTAGTTTTCATGATGCAATTTTTTTTTTTAAATCTAATCTATTGATCTTCTTAAACATCTTGTGAATAGCTCATACGCAAAATTTGAGCACATTTGGACATTTATAGGTCATGTTATAAAGACTGCAAAAATTATGCATTTTAAATTAGTTTCACACGTTGATTTTGTTGCTCTTGGATGAGTGACTTACACTCATCCAAATGAGCTCAAAATTTGTATGTAACCTAGTTATAGTATGACGGTAAAGATCAATGGTTTACATTTTGCAAAAAAAGTCTTGATATGGAAACACACTTGAGTGTATTCATGTGATCTGTACACTCGAGTGTATTCTAGCCTGACTCTCTCTCTCTCTCTCTCTCTCTATATATATATATATATATATATATATATATATATGTACACATAAACATTTTAGGCATGAGATGGAAATCCATTTTTTGTTAAAAGTGTTTCAGATCATTATGTTCAAAATAATCACTATAGTTTAATTCATTTAAGTTTGTAATCTTCTATGCTCATATAGACAAAAGTGAAAGAAAATGGTAAATGAGGAAGTTATTTCAATTCATGTATATAAGCAAACTTGAAGAATACCCAGAGACAACTTGTGGTTCTGGTCATGGGTACAAAGTTAAGACATATTGAAACTTTTGTGGTGGTAAACGAGCTAGAATTCTTGATAATTTGTAGGATGAAATCACTCTCAATGATAATTGTGTATATGTATGAAAAACCAATAGAAGGAAGTTCGGACAATTTGTGTTTCTAGTGAACCCTCAGATAATGTGTAGTGAGGAGTGCTTCAGTCTAATGGAGGAGAAATTGCAAAATTTGTTATTGAACTATTGGATGCATTAAGACATCTACGTAGTGTTGCAAGAAGGATTGTTGATAATATCCAATTTCCCTAGATTGCAATCTATTTCAATATTTTACTGAAAGTGAGTTATAATGCATAAAACCATGTTCTCATCAAACAGCCACACAAAAAGAACATGGGAGGAGTGGCTATATTGATGTCTCTTAAGAAAAAGAAAATTAGTAATGCTTGAGGCATGAAGAAGAGAATAAGATAAAGTAAATCCAAAAAATTGAGACTACAAGGTGTTTTACATCATAGACATCTCCATCAATCTGAGGGAGAGAGAGTAAAGTATCAGGAGAGAAGAAAACATGGGGATCACTCAGATATGTACATATCAGACCTTTTTTGTGTTGTGTATAACATTTATAATTTTGTTGATATACAAAAAATATCATACAAAAAAGCAAGTTGAGTGGATTGAAAATGTGAACTGATTTATGTGAACTAATCATGTTTCCTTATCTACTAGAACCTATATAAAATATAGAAATCGAAATGTTGAGCCAGTTTTCAAGATTACTTTTCCCATAAATATCTTGATTTCAAGTAGAACATGTAGTTTTAGAGGACACAACCTCTCTCATGACTAAATGTTACTACCTATGTGCTCCGGGCCACCAACAAAAGCTCTCAATGTGGCCCTCCTCTAAGGGGATCAATCAAAATATTCTACCTACCACATTTTACTAATAGACTATAGTAATGGAAAACAACTTAGATTGACATGTGATTTAGAAGTATGATTTCCAAGAAAAATCCACTAAAATATGTATTAACAATAGTTGTATATGATGGGGAAGAATGATAGATAAACATGAACTTTGATCTAGAGATAGAAACCAGACACACATGCTCGAATCAACTTTAAAATGCTCAAAGTTATAGCTGATCCTGGTCATCACTTACATGTTATTAGGGAGATCATAATCATATAATGCTATGGGTGGAACCACTGGAAAGCACACACAATTCTACAACACTATAGTGTCACCTCATGCATGTCAAGTAGTGTATCTTTAGATAGGTGTATGGAAATGGTGAAGCATAAGGGAGAGTAGTGATATGCTTTGTCTGAATGAATGTATGTAGTTTGTGGAAATGTCATGTTTTCTTTGGCAAAAGGATGGATGACAATGTTTTTGCATGATAAATGAGTATATAAGTAGTTTTTATGCCATGAACATGTAGGAAAATGAGTGGTTAAACAATCTCTCCAACATGTGGAATTGATCAAACATGGATAAATAGATAAAAGTAAACTCACCACAGATTGTGATCTATATCTAGAAGTAAAATGAACAAGTAGGATAATTTAAGTAGATATAGAGTCCCTTAGTGTATATTTATCAATTATTGCATCATCCTAACATATCATAATCATCATTCTAAAAGAAGGACATTATAGATAAGTGTGGTTTTTATTTATGATTAAGATAGGGTAGTCACTCTCAACCTTAAAGTTAGGCAAAAGGGTTGAATGTTGATGGTGGATATGTGGGGTATTGATACTTGTTTGTGAGGTTCAAAGGGTTTAATGGTGAGAAAAGATTTTGTGAGTTCGATCACCTTTAGATAAAAAATATGACATTAATTGTTCCATGTAGGACCCAGAACACAATTCTCTTGGAAAGGTGAACAACTAGAGTAACACAACTCTCTATCACATATCACCTTGACAGACAAAGACATTGTTCTAAGATGTCCAAGGCAAGAAACATTAGATATTACTTATCTTAGTTTATGTCTTTCTAGAAACCTCTATGTTATGTCACTTATGAGATTCATTTCTGAGTAAGATATTGTGAATTTGAGGAGTATTATGTATGCAAAAAAAAGAGAAGAAGAGACATGAAAATTTCAGGGACAAGTCTACATTTTCTCTATAGTTGATAAAAAAACTATGTAATTGATTTTAATATGTTCTGAAATAAATGATTGAATTTATTTTCCAATGAAAGTTCAAAACTATTTAAATTTTCTTTTTCCTAGAAATTAAATTTTATTCACATGGAATTAATCCAGACAATTAATTTTATAAATCATGTATAATGTTTATTGGAAGGCAAAATAGAGCCCAAGTCTAAAGAAAGCTTGTATTCTATTAGTGAAAGCTTGACAGGTGAAAGTGGATAATGAGTGGGTTAAGTAGGTGGAAAAGTTTGGAAAAATGAAATAAATTGAATAAATTTCCATCGTTACATAGAGACCATACTTGATCATGATCTTTGATTGAATGACCAAAACATGATGTCAACCACTACTCAATAGGTTTGGTCATCAAATAAATGATCTCAATCATTATATGTCATAGACAATTTTTAACTAAGTATCTATATAAGTACAATAATTCATCTTGACAATATGAAGTTGATTTTACTTAATTTCTACTTAACCAAAAACAATGCATGTCATGTATAGTGTATATATATATATATATATATATACTATGTCATAGTGCAACATACTAATATAAGCTTATACTAGTAAACATGTGGTCTTTAACCTTGATAATTAAGACCTTTAATGTCAATTTGAAGGAGACACTTAGGTTTACAAAGTTGTTGATCAAAGACTATGACATAGGTTTCTGGAGGAAGGAGAAATCAACGTAGTACCTAAGCAATAGTTCCCAATACCAGTGTGTTGTATTATAATAATTGATGCGATCAACTTTCTTGTCTGCAAATTTTGCCTGAATAGGGGGTGTATGATGTAGCTTTTAGTTGGATGACTAATGTGATAAAGTCATTATGATGTCAATTTTTTTTTAAAATTAATGTAATTAAAGGTTAATTCTTGAAATTGATAAGTATCATCATTTGAACAAACCTACACCTAAAATTTTCGCTGTCAGTTTCTAGCCCCAAAATGTGGTCAATTGGTTTTTTGGTTAAAAAAGTTGCTCGGTACGATTTTTCATTAATGCTAGTTTT
Organism: Alisma plantago-aquatica; assembly: GCA_963693085.1. Lineage (NCBI taxonomy): Eukaryota > Viridiplantae > Streptophyta > Magnoliopsida > Alismatales > Alismataceae > Alisma > Alisma plantago-aquatica. The sequence continues at coordinate 808,012,647 of OY856414.1, read as the reverse complement.
GTGTTCCAAAATCAATGTCCACAGTGTTCTACGTCATTTATTTTCAAATAATTCACATTGTAATATGTTTCTATAGAAGGTATGTAGAGCTACTATCCGGATGTTCAACATAATGTGGAACCTTTTTTTTTGTAAAGAACAATAACTTGTAACTTGCGTTTATCTTAAGAACAATTCATTCTAAATATTAAAAACCTACAATAAAAAAGCATATATGATGGTGAGAGGGGAAAGAGGCGGAAGAGGGTGAGGGAGGGGGAGGATCCCTAGAGGCGATGATGGCGTGACGGCGGCGAGGACTGCCCCAACTGAATCGACCCCGATTCCTCTGAGTAGCTTAGGTGAGGCTGCAAGAGAGACAAGGAGTCCCTCGTCCAAGGATGCCCATATCTCTCAAGCGAATCCAACCCCAGAGGTCTCTTCATCCTCAACCATCTCGACTTCGCAGCCGCCGGTGGGAAAACAGAGCTCCTCTCCGCCTAGCACCGAGGTCGACTGGTTACCGGTCAGCCGCACTGGAAGGAAGTGTGAAGAGGTCTTTATGATAGAGTTTATTGAGCCTGAGGTCAAAAATGGCGTCAGATGTTTCTTGATCTCGAGTGATGATGAAGCTATACCGTCTTGGGATGAGTATGTTTCTATTAGATTCACGGCGAGGAAGCCCTATCGAAGCCAGCTCCATGGCTGGATCCGCCACCATTGGCGTCCTAGTGGCCAGTTTGAGGTCATCACAGAGGAAGCAGAAGGTTTTGTGGTCAAGCTCCCGACAGCTACGGAAAGGGAGAGGATCTTAGGGGAAGCACCGTGGATGATGGATGGTTCTCTCATCATAGCACAAGCGTGGGAGCCAGGCTCCCCTCTCCCCCCGCTTTCCTTTCCTAAGCTTCCTGTCTGGGTCATTCTTGAGAACCCAGGTCTTCACTGGACGTCGAGAAGGCTAGGTGGGGTGGCAAGCTTGGTCGGAAAACCACTGGACGTTGAAGATGCTTGTCTATCGGTGGACTACCTCAAAGATGCCTTGGTCTGCGTTGAGATGGAAGCGAGCTCTACTTTCCCGAAGGAGGTAACGATCTTTGTTAATGCATCTTCCAAGCTGTTGAAGGTTGGGTACGTTGCAAAGCCCAAGATCTGCTCCCATTGCAATCAATTCGGGCATAGATTGCCATCATGTCCATTGACAGCAAGAAGCAAGCTGTTGCCCAGCCAACTGCAGCTCAGAATAGGGAAAAATGGGGGAAGGCAAGGTGTTTGCAGGAATGCTGAAGTGAACTCAGGTCAGGTGACGTGTGAACCAGCTACTGGAATTTCCATTGGAGTCAGTTCCATCGTGGGTGGAAGTGGACTCTGTGTGTCTCAGGAGCCGGACATGCATTGCTGCTCACCGGAGAGGGGATGTGAGCCACTTAACCTCAATTGGGAGCTTCTCATGTCAAGACTAAGTGCTACTCCTCAACACGCAAAGCAACTTGCAATTGACACCAGTTTAGCTCTGGATTATCAGCAGAAAAGTGCTTGGAACTCGGATGATGCCTCATCGGTTAATTCCGGTGATATCGACCCGGAGGTGCTTGATGACTTCAGTGTTAACAAAGTCGTCAAGGCAAAAAAAAGAAGAAGAAGCATAAAGAAACTAGAAGCGAGGATTTCCCCCCTTACTAATCAGTTCTCTAATGCTGGACGGTCCAGAACAAGTTTTACTCGCCATACCTTGGTTTCCCTTGCAGGTGTTTGGCTCTGGGTCTATGTGGCTGTTTGGGTCTTACTATATGATCTGTATTTGTGGGTGTACTGATTGCAACAACTCTAAGGTTCGATCTATCAGCTGCAGTTATCCAAATGATGACCTCTATTAGTGTGCCCTGGTATGGTGCTGGGAATCGGGAGTTTTGGTCTGTTGGATGAAGTTTAAGACCAGTGGTAGTGCTTCTTTTCTTCAAGGAAGAAGGCCGGAGTGGCAGGCTGTCCTTTTTCAGATGGGTTGTTTTTTAGTGACCCAGCTGAGCTTTAGACCGGGAGTTGCGATCAGGGAGGTCTCTTATTACTTGTTTGGTTGATGAGTTGGTGGTTCTAAAGACTTCTTTGTGGGTATGCGTTATTGAGTCTGTATGTTTCCTCTCCTCATCTTCTAAACGTGTGATGTTTAGTCCGATCTTTGTTATTTTTGGTTTCTTCTTAGATGGAGCTCCTTTTTATTGTTTTTGATCCCATCTTATGTTCCCCTGTGTGGGACAGCTAGGGATCTTGGTTTTCCCCTCGGGGCACTATTGTACCCAAAGATTTGGTTTTCTAGTAACAGAATTTTTGCACGACCAAAAAAAAAGCATATATACACATTCATTAACATCTTCATTTGCAATTGCATTGTTATACATATGTTCAAATCACACTTGTCTTTGAACACACGTTCAAAACTCACATGTACATTCACAACTAGATTCACATCTTTATTGGCCAATTAGAATCTAAATAAAAAATCCCAAAGTTAGTTGTATTCATTATATAAATTCAAATTACAAAGTTTACTTATGATCCATTACATAAGATTTCAAATTTATCCATCAAATTGAGAAAGAAAAAATGGGGGTCGGTCGGCCTACAATCAAGTTCAAAGTGTCACATCAATAATCTCATTAGAATTCAAAATTAATTTCTTTAACAAAGAACTTTGTCTACAATTTGCGTAACTCATTTAGAGTGTTTGTGCATAAGGTTGTTGGTTGTTAAGTACATGAAAAAAGAATGATATAAACATACAATAATAATTCGATAAAGTTTGATTATAATTCAAATTAGATTACAATTAAAGTCTATAGTACTAGTTTTTTTATTCAGGATGTCCTATGATGCTATTCTTATAATGACATCCATATACATCATCACATAATATTTGCATGGCCAACCATTATCTTGTGTAGGAGACTACAAGTCCACAATTATGCGACATGTTCATAAATAAAAATAACTAGAGTTGGCATTAGATTTGGAGTCATACAAACTACCTTAAAACTGATCTAAGATATTGATTTTTTGTATATCTATTGATCCTTCAGCCTCACAGAATGATTTTCTTGACCCATAATATAAACATATGGATGTTTCATGATTAAGTAGGTATATAATGATCAACTAGAGTAGCAAGACTGGTAAGAGCTCAATAAGCCCTATTAAAGGTCCCTAGGTTCAAATCATGCGGAAAGTGACTCTCTGAATGAAATTTCACGCTAATTTTATGTGGGAGGGGGGGTTACCGGACTATGCCCTCTAGGCCTCTGAGATTTTACCGTGTCAGGGTGGGTCTAGTGTTCTCCCTACCTTATGGATTAAAGTTTATACTTTTCTTATATTGATATTTTCAATTGAAGTCCCTTACCCATCAATTTGTTACACAATGGGTCAAGAAAATATGTAATCATTGTGCTTGGCACAATCACTAATAATTCCCAATGTCTATTGCTACATAAAGAAATAGACAAAAAAAACAATCAAGTTCAAGGTGAATGGAGGCCATTCACAAGTTATAATAACAAGAAAAGTAAAGGAAACATATCCAACAATGTATGGAACCAAAATCTTATCTATTCTCATAGTAGAAAAATACTTGAACATAGTAGCAAAACAATCAAATATAGCGGTTTGTTCTCTATCTACACTACAAATCAGTGGAAGAATAAGGAGTACCACATTAACTAAACAAAACTATTTACTATTGGCATATAAGTATGTTATAAGAGTAATATGTAATAGTCTAAATGTATAGAAAAAAAATTCTAAATATTTGTTCACATGGAATGAGGTATTTATCCATAACAACTTATCATATCCAGACTTCAATTATAAATGTATTTAGAAAATAGCTCCTTAATATCTTTAAAAAATATATTAATGTCATGATATTGTCTTATGACGTCCTTTGACATATGGATGAACATAGTTGACCCTTGTTGAATAATATCTAACCATCAACATTAGCAATGGAACTGTTAACCTAGTGAGACAAATACTTCATACATAATCATATTAGGTGGATGAAGCTTTAGAAGAAGAACTGTATGGGGGTTCTTAGGTGTTGGGGTCTGTTAATATCTTAGTATCAATTGGTCATGTATATATACATATAAAATATACTAACATATATAAATTTAGTATACACTTTTCATACCTTCCCATACATAATTCAGTCATTAGGCCACCCAATCACACTACCTTATGCACTTTCTTTTTTTGTATATTGGATGAGGTATGAGCAGTGGTGCCTCTTTCATTAGTGGACAGAAAAGATGGAGAGCTACATGGGCCACATTATCATACATTGTAGTACAATGTAATTTCCCATCATCGTGTGACAAAACCTCACACTCAACCACGATATACAATACACAATCATAAATGGCAAGAAAAGATTTTCTAGACAACAACAATTTTGTATAATATTAGATATACCAATAATACAACATATATTATATTTAATTTTTAAATCATATCACATAGAAAATTACATCATCAGGCGGGCCTGATGGTGTTTCCATGAGAGTACTCTGAATACCCTCATGTACCTCATGAGAAGAGAGTTGTTCAAAAGTTAAATCGGGTTGAGATTGATATGGCTGAAAGGATCTCATTGTTTCTTTTATTTTCTTTTACATTAAATCATCTATATTGTATAGCAACACACCAGTTCTCTTGGAAAATTTGTGTGGCTTTCTAATGAGCCAATATATACCTTTTTAGTGCAACACCAAATCCTGCACCCCTATCCCAACTAGGATTCTTATGAGTATCAAGAGAAACTATCAACTCATCATTTTGACCCTCAGGAATGAACATGCCTTCTTTTCTTTGTTAATGGATATCCTCCTAATCCTCATCAATGGAGTTAGTCATTAAAATCTAAATATCAATATGAAAATAAACATGCATTGTGAGAGTTGAACTTTAGTATTTTTTTGAGACACCTCAGTGATTGTGGTGTTGGGAATTTCTCTTGAGCTATTTTTTCTAGAATTTATCCACTCCTCATGTCAGAGTAGTGTATGTGAATATTATATTCCTATTTTTTCACCAAAAAAAATCTTTACTCATAAGAAAATATTTTCTCGAGTAGGTCTATGCTTTACCCTTCCCTAGACATTTTAGCTCTTTCATGTGTTGGCAACAAAAGGTATAACTATCGAGATCCAATCTATTTTTGTGCACATTCTTTCCATTTTGTTGAGCTTCATGTGTACTCTGGTTAATAAACAAAATATTTAGTTACTTAATACCTTGTACTAATTGATTAATTATAAGTGTCTTAGTACCTTGAGCTCATCATATTTTCATGAAGCGCAAAACTGCTGCCACACAAAAACATCAAGATATACATATTTCTCAGTGGCAGCTTTCTTCCTCTTGTCACTATTTATGTATTCCCTTATTTGTGTAGTCTTCAAATTCATCCGCATATTCCCACAATGATGAGCACATTTTTTCAATGATCTTTTTCTTCAACATGAAAAAATCCCTACAAATGTAGTTATACCATTTTAAAAGTGAGAAACAAATAATAAGAAATTCAGAAAATTAGTATAAATGCATATAATTCAGAGTTATGTCCATCAAGATGAGTCTTTAATGGTTGCATAAACTTTTTGATAAGATTTAGTGATTATTGTCACATTGTTCTGAGCATTAAACCCACAGTAGTGTATCAAAGAAACATGATTCTCTCAAACAAGTTTTCCATTAACATCAAAAGCAATGGCCAACTTCTCACATTTGGCCCTAACGTCCATCGGGTTAAGCATGAGTGTGATATCTCTATTATGTGAGGTAGCAGACTCAACACTAACCTTCTCAAAATTCTAGTCAACCTCCTAATGAAGCTCTGTAACATACTGAATTCTGGACTTTGCCTTTTTGGTCCTCTTTCCATATTTTCCTTTCATGTATATCCTCTTTGGCCTTTCTACTTAATTTGTGGAGAATATGATGGCCTAATGAACATTTGTTCACCTTTTCTCTCAATATTTGGGTTTATGCACAAATACCTCAGTGGAAGTTTAGAAATGGGCTTAATATGTAAAATATATACTTAAGTAATAAAGAAACTTTCTAGTGCTTTTTAATATATGAAAAAGGAGAGAAATCTCGAAATGCACATAAAAGAGATAATAAGGACAATAATTGGAGATAATATGGAATATATTGGATAAAAGAAGATAATGAGGAATATATTGTTCCAAAAATCCTAAATAGAAATACAATAAGATATTTTGGATAATTTGGATATCAATTTCGTTGTATTGACTTAAAATAAACTTAATGGCCAATTATTATCTAATTTGGATAATAAATAAATATATAATGCCTTTAATACAAGATAATGGGAAATAAGCCAAGAAAAAGAGATAAAATATTTAATTCCATCAAATTAGAAAAACAACTCCATATTCGTAATATAAACATAAAAATAAGCCTTTGGGAAAATTTGCATTTAATTTTGCCAATGTTTAATATTTTATTTTATTCAGGAGAGAGAAAATGACTTAAAGACAAAAAATATTAAATATATGTTGATAAAAAATAATTAATCTCAAAAACGTGTTCCACACGTTTAGTATTGCTTATAGGCCAAGTTATATATTTTTAGAAGGTTTCTAGATGCCTCTAACAAATTAAAAGGTTAAATAAGTGACAAATTTAAATGAATTAAATAAAATAATTAAAGTCTTCAAAAAAATATATTAATGTCAAATTCGTGTTCTACATGTTAAAATAGACCTTTTGATGAATTTTGAATCAATTTGGAAAATATTTGTTGAGAAGATAAATTAAGGAGAGAGAAAGTGTACAAAACATTCAAATCATTATTTAAAATAACAAACGACTTCAAGAAATGGAAATAATACCAAATTTGTGTCCAACATACTTAATATGAGTTATGGGTGAAGTTTTGTAATTTTTGGATAATCATAGAGTGATATTTAAAGGAGAAAAGAGAAAATATATTTTGAATTATTTAGCACATAAAATATTTTCAAAAGGCAAAACTAACTCCATATTTGGATTCCACACATCAAAATAAGTCAGAATATAAAATTTGGTAATTTTTGGTTAATGTTTGGGCCTCGAAATGAAGAGAGACAAATTCATTTAAAGATTTAATGCTCCACTTTATTTGCAATCCGATTTGGTTAAGGACTTTAATTCAATATGTTGCGCGAGCCATCAACCGTTGGATCTTGATCTGACGATCCACCGGTCATCATCTACCTCGGGTCAAATAGCAAACAGGCCGCGGTTTTGGTCAATTTTAAAATCGCAATATCTCTCTCGTCTCTCAATAAAATTGATTGATTTTTGTTTCTATAGATCCCTCTCTCGATTCCGCACACATACATTCCAAGCTTTTCACGTTTTTACGATTAGTCGGGGAATTCCCAAAGCTTGCGCCGCCTCCCTTTACCTTCACCTACCTAAACCCTAACTTGGGGTCCCTTGCCTATATATACCTATGTCCCTAGGATGACCATCACCTTAGAAACTCGCTTGTGCCTTCAATTCTGAGTTTTGCGGACGTCTCGACCACCATCTAGCCGCCGTTTGCCCCTGCTCTTGCGGCGCCTCTCATGTCCTTCTCTATTCGTCTCCGTTCAATTTCAAGGTACCAACAGATTCGGCTCTCCGTCCTCTTTCTTTCGAGTACCTAAACGCGAGATTTCGTGGTGTAATGCGATTTTGCCCAAAACGAGCCCAAGCAAGCTGCTCGCAGCTTGTTGCCTTGGCACGGGGAGGAAGACGATCCTTTTTTTTGTGTGTTTTTACACCCTTTCCCTTCGCATCTCCTTCGTCTTTCTCTGTTCCGCGCAGAGGGCACCTTGGTCCTTTGTCCCGCCTTTGACCAGCGCTGACTGCGACCCACACAACAGCAGCTGTGGGTCACAGCCAAAGAGACGCGAGCCCCCCTCTGCCCAATCTGATCTCTGTCGCTAGCTCTCTCTCTCTCACGCTGTGCCTACGTGGCACTCTCTGATTGGTCAGAATGTAATATTGTCTATAAATTATTCCATTGGTAAAAAATTAAAAACAAATAGTGTTTTGAAATCAGGAAGACGGGATCTATCCATTAAAAATGTTTTTGAGTTTTGATTTTGATGTTTGCAAAAACGTATTTTTAGAGTTGATTTAATTAAATAAAAATCACCAAAATTAACCCTAAAAGTCCATATCTTCAAAATATATAATGTTTTATGTTATCTTGATCAGAAAACCCTAACTAAGACGATGGTGATGTTTTTGGAGTCTAATTCGATGGTTTGCACAAAAAGATAGTAATATTAGGGTTTTCAATCTTTAATGAATATATATAATTCTAATTCATAGATCTAATGATGAATTAGGGAAAGTGGGTTTTGATTTTGTGTGAAGGGTTGGAAAGAGGGTTCTAGAACACCTGAGGCTAAGGTATGTGTATAATACACTTCAGTTGGGAATTAATTGTTCCATTATCTATGTTTCCATAATGAGGCTTATTTGCACCTTATATCCTATCTTCAGGATTCTCTTGCTATATTTGCTTCATGATCAGTTTGGAATATCATTCTTGGGTCTTGGTACCCCACTGGTTTTTTGTATTTGATATTGTTGTTACTTGCCATCTATTCTAGCATGTTGATTTTATTAGACTAATTAACTAGTGTAGTGGTACTTGTATGTACAACCACCCATAGTTGGGGAATGTGTTATTTCTCCCCTGGGGAATGTGATACTCTCCCCCGCACACAAAATGTGTGTAGGTGATTGGGAATGTGATACTCTCCCCTCACCCTTAGGTTGAAGGTCCAGTAGGTGCCTCAACCCTACATAGTTAACATAGTCAATATTAATCATACATACAATGTTGTTATTTTACTTTGTTTATGGCAAGCATCTATTGAAATATTCTTTTATATATATGGCCTCATACTCTTGATGTATCATCTTATGATGAACCCTAGCCTGCTTTTACATGCTTTTCATATCTTGCCATCTTAGAACAATTTTTGTAACACATAATTTTGTTTTTCCTTCCCTTTTTGCTGGGTGCTTTCCCAACCATCCAGGTGTGAAGCAAGGTGATGAATAGGACTTGAAGATCTTGGCTTTGTCTTGGACTTAGATGATGGATATATTGCTTGGAGACAAAAGTGGAGTTGTCTAGACTTCCCTCTATCTAGATCCTAGTTGTGTATGATGATGTAACCCTAAAAGGGTGATTTTGATGTATTTTGTGCAATCTCTTAAAAATTGAATATAGTCAGAATTTTTTTTATTCCACTGCTATCCAATGAGTTTTGTTTACCGTTGTTATTAGTAGAGAGATGGATTGATTTCACTTCTTTACAACAAGGTATCAGCGCCCATGGTAGTCTAAAATCTGACTATTTCAATTTGTCTCCCTAATTAGAACCCTAGACTTGTATAGTTTCCTTAAAGTGACATGGTTACCGTAGATTGGATCTATGTTGATGCTAGGTTGATTTAGGACCCTATAGTTTCACCTTAGAGTCTTGAAGAATAAAACTATAATATGCTCATAACTAAAACCTAATAACTTGATGTTGTTTAGGTTTTCCTTTAGGCAACTATTAGGACATGAAGTTGAAGCAAATGTGTCTAGAAAGGATCAGGATTTTAGGGGCTGGCAATATTTTCCTCCGCGCCACTAGCTTGGTTTACAAGGAATCCCGTGCCCATATGATACCACCCTGGCCTAAGCTAATATGAATTGTCCAAAATAATTTTCTTTTAGGCAATAATAACCTTAGACTTCTATGTTGTATATCTTTGGGAACCCTACATTTTTCAAGTGTATGATAACCTTATGATTTGTTTGAGGATGGATACCATGATAATTTCCTTATGTCCCTTAGGACCACATGCTTGGATAAGTTTATCCCTAGAACCTAGACCTTAGAGTTTGGGTGTTTGGGAAGATATCAGAGTGCGCAGTGGAAGCATGATGGATCTTGATAATGGTTTAGTTAGACTTATTCTTTAACCCTAGTGTAGTAGGTCAAACCCTTTAAGGGGTGGAGTATGGTTAATTGATGATTTTTGAGTAGTTAAATTTTGAGGACGAAATCCTATTTCGGGGGATGGAACCCTATAACATCTTGATCTATCTTTAGAAACCCTAACTCCATGCTTAGGAGGTTGTTGTGCTTAGTGTTCTGCAAACAAGTAATAATGGTAACCCTAACATGTTTGTTTATATATAACGAACATATAATGATCATATGAAGAATAATTCATATGTTCAAACCCTAATGGATAACCAATGCACATAATATGAATATCAAAGCTAATTGTCAATAAGTAAGATGTTAATAATGTCATGAACCAATAAACCCTAATGATATGATGAGTAAGGTTATAATTCATAATTAATGCATGCTAAGGATGAATAAGCGAAATAAAATGGTCATGTCGACCTAAACCCTAACTTGCAATAATCTAACCCTAATATATACATCTTTAATGCCTTTCATGATACATTAATGATGTTAAGTGCCATAATTAGATAACCTACCTTGATGTATGTAATCATCTAATCACATATTAATCAAGTCATTACTATAAAACACATGTTACATTGTTAACTAATATACATGCTATTAGTCACTTAATGTGAATCAAATCATTAATATGACATATGTTCCACCTTGATCATTAAAATACATATAATGGATTCAATATGAATATGAGATGATTGGAATTCACATAAATGTGCAAAATCAATAATATAAATGAATAAATATGAATAATGATTAATGATGACATTAATGTGAGAAATAAAGATAGTGTGGCAATAAGATCATGTTCGATGTAAATATATGTAATTGATGTAACATATTTGGATTAATTATAGACTTAATGGAAAATTGAATATTTCATGAAAAATAATTTGTTATAATTAATAAAGTGGCAATATGAGGATAATGAAGTATAAATCTGAATTATTAAGGAAAATGATCAAATATAATAATGAATGTTAAGATAATTGAGTAACCCCTAATTGTGCTAAAATGCATAGTAAGAAAAATGAAATACATATATAATGTTTCATGGATGATAATGAAATATAACCCTTTTGATAATAAAGTGAATATAACAGGATATGATTAATATAATGATGATAATGTGTTAACATAATGAATATAATGTTAATGAGCCAAAAATGTAAATAAAGTTAAATCTCTTAAAAAGAATATCTTAATAGTGGAACCCTAAGTGATCCTTGAGAACCCAACCTATGATGAGTTGTATGTGAAGTTTCTGAACCCTTAGGTGTAGTTGAAGTATAAGTTTTGGTGGAGGAACAACCTAAAGTTTTGTGATGTGAGGTTGCACACTCACCCTTCCCTAATTGCTAGTCATTTCATGGATGAAATCCTCTTTAAGGGGTGGAGTGTTGTAACATACTGTATTCTGGACTTTTGCCTTTTTGGTCCTCTTTCGATCTTTTCCTTTCATTTATATCCTCTTTGGCCTTTCTACTTAATTTGTGGAGAATATGATGGCCTAATGAACATCTATTCACCTTTTCTCTCAATATTTGGGTTTATGCACAAATACCTCAGTGGAAGTTTAGAAATGGGCTTAATATGTAAAATATATACTTAAGTAATAAAGAAACATTCTAGTGCTTTTTAATATATGAAAAAGGAGAGAAATCTCTAAATACACATAAAAGAGATAATAAGGACAATAATTGGAGATAATATGGAATATATTGGATAAAAGAAGATAATGAGGAATATATTGTTCCAAAAATCCTAAATAGAAATATAAGAAGATAATTTGGATAATTTGGATATCAATTTCGTTTTATTGACTTAAAATAAACTTAATGGCCAAGTATTATCTAATTTGGTTAATAAATAAATATATAATGCCTTTAATACAAGATAATGGGAAATAAGCCATGAAAGAGAGATAAAATATTTAATGCCCTCAAATTAGAAAAACAACTCCATATTCGTAATATAAACATAAAAATAAGCCTTTGGGCAAATTTGCATTTAATTTGGCCAATCTTTAACATTTTATTTTATTTAGGAGAGAGAAAATGGCTTAAAGACAAAAAATATTAAATATATGTTGATAAAAATAATTGATATAAAAAACGTGTTCCACACATTTAGTATTGCTTATATGCCAAGTTTTATATTTTTAGAAGGTTTCTAGATGACTCTAATAAATTAAAAGGTTAAATAAGTGATAAATTTAAATGAATTAAATAAAATAATAAAAGTCTTCAAAAAAATATATTAATGTCAAATTCGTGTTCTACATATTAAAATAGACCTTGGATGAATTTTGAATAAATTTGGAAAATATTTGTTGAGAAGATAAATTAAGGAGAGAGAAAGTGTACAAAACTTTCAAATCATTATTTAAAATAACAAACGACATCAACAAATAGAAATAATACCAAATTCGTGTCCAACATACTTAATATGAGTTATGGGTGAAGTTTTGTAATTTTATATAATCATCGAGTGATATATAAAGGAGGAAAGAGAAAATATATTTTGAAATATTTAACACATTAAACATTCTCAAAAGGCAAAAATAACTCCATATTTGGATTCTACGCATCAAAATAAGTCAGAATATAAAATTTGGTAATTTTTGGTTAATGTTTGGGCTTCCAAACGAAGAGAGAGAAATTCATTTAAAGATTTAATGTTCCACTTTATTTGCAATCCGATTTGGTTAAGGACTTTAATTTAATATGTTGCGCGAGCCATCAACCATTGGATCTTGATCTGACGATCCATGGGTCATCATCTACCTCGGGTCAAATAGGAAACAGGCGGCTGTTTTGGTCGATTTTAAAATCGCAATATCTCTCTCATCTCTCAATGAAATTGATTGATTTTTGTTTCTATAGATTCCTCTCTCGATTCCGCACAGATACATTCCAAAGTTTTCACGTTTTGACGATTATTCGGGGAATGCCCAAAGCTTGCACCGCCTCCCTCTACCTTCACCTACCTAAACCCTAACTCGGGGTCCCTTGCCTATATATACCTAGATCCCTAGGACCGCCATCACCTTAGCAACTCGCATGTGCCTTCAATTCCGAGTTTCATGGACGTCTCGACCACCATCTAGCTGTCGTTTGGCCCTGCTCTTGCGGCGCCTCTCGTGTGCTTCTCTCTTCGTCTCCGTTCAATTTCAAGGTACCAATAGATTCGGCTCTCCTTCATCTTTCTTTCGAGTACCTAAACGCGAGATTTCGTGGTGTAATGCGATTTTGACCAAAATGAGCCCAAGCAAGCTGCTCGCGGCTTGTTGCCTTGGCACGGGGAGGAAGGCAAACCTTTTTTTGTGTGTTTTTACACCCTTGCCCTTCGCGTCTCCTTCCTCTTTCTCTATTCCGCGCGGAGGGCACCTTGGTCCTTTGCCCCGCCTTTGACCAGCGCTGACTGCGACCCACGCAACAACAGCTGTGGGTCCCGGGCAAAGAGACGTGGGCCCCCCTCTGCCCTCTCTGATCTCTCTCGCTAGCTCTCTCTCTCACGTTGTGCTTACGTGGCACTCTCTGATTGGTCAGAATGAAATATTTTATATAAATTATTCCATTGGTCAAAAATTAAAAACAAATAGTGTTTTGAAATCTGGAAGACGAGATCTATCCATTAAAAATGTTTTTGAGTTTTGATTTTGATGCTTGCAAAAACGTATTTTTAGAGTCGATTTAATTAACTAAAAATCACCAAAATTAACCCTAAAAGTCCATATCTTCAAAATATACAAAGTTTTATGTTATTTTGATTAGAAAACCCTAACTAAGATGACGGTGATGTTTTTGGAGTCTAATTCGATGGTTTGCACACAAAAGTTAGTAATATTAGGGTTTTCAATCTTTAATGAATATATATAATTCTAATTCATAGATCTAATGATGAATTAGGGAAAGTGGGTTCTGATTTTGTGTGAATGGTTGGAAAGAGGGTTCTAGAACACCTGAGGCTAAGGTATGTGCATAATACACTTCAGTTGGAAATTATTTGTTCCATTACCTATGTTTCCATAATGAGGCTTATTTGCACCTTATATCCTATCTTCATGATTCTCTTGCTATATTTACCTCATGATCAGTTTGGAATATAATTCTTGGGTCTTGGTACCCCACTGCTTTGTTCTATTTGATATTGTTGTTACTTGCCATCTATTCTAGCATGTTGATTTTATTAGACTAATTAACTAGTGTAGTGGTACTTGTATGTACAACCACCCATAGTTGGGGAATGTGTTATTTCTCCCATGGGGAATGTGATACTCTCCCCCGCACACAAAATGTGTGTAGGTGACTGGGAATGTGATACTCTCCCCTCACCCTTTGGTTGAAGGTTTGGTAGGTGCCTCAACCCTACATAGTTAACATAGTCAATATTAATCATACATGCAATGTTGTTATTTTACTTTGTTTATGGCAAGCATCTATTGAAATATTCTTTTATATATATGGCCTCATACTCTTGATGTCTCATCTTATGATGAGCCCTAGCCTGCTTTTACATGCTTTTCATATCTTGCCATCTTAGAATAGTTTTTGTAACACATACTTTTATTTTTCCTTACCTTTTTGCTGGGTGCTTTCCCAACCACCCAGGTGTGAAGCAAGGTGATGAATAGGACTTGAAGATCTTGGCTTTGTCTTGGAATTAGATGATGGATATATTGCTTGGAGACAAAAGTGGAGTAGTCTAGTTCCCTCTAGTTAGATCCTCTTTTTGTATAAAGCATGTACACCCATATTGGGAGAATTGTTTATGTACACTTTATTTGAAATTGAATATAGTCAAAATTTTATCTTCCGTTGCTATCCAAATTGAGTTTTGTTTACCATTTTTATTAGTAGATAGGTGGATTGATTTCACTTCTTTACAAGCTCAACATCCTTACCATGCTCAATCTCCTCAACATGCTCAACATCCTCGTGGTCAGAAAACATGCTATCACAATCTACAAAAAAATCCATGAAATAATGAGTGTTGGAAATATACAAATCTAGCACATAAAATGTATACAAATAGTTTATCAGCATATGCTAAATTTAACATCTAAGAAAATTTATTGTTTTCATTATAAAAAGCGTGCCTCTAGTATCAATTAGATCGTTTGTCAATTTGAATTCCCTATTTACGATCCTTATGTATATAATATATGCCTACATTAGCTTCAACATTTACACCTACAAAACCTACTAAGAATGGATTGGAGTCACCATACATGTCATAGTATATTTATACATCTATAGGATCCTCAATGGACTATGTTTTTCCCATAAAGTGTGACATACCATTTTTCATTTGTAGGGTCATTGATATAGAATACATGATTTTCCTGTGATGCCATAATTAATGACTCATATTTCTTGCCAATCTTTTAAGAATTCATGAATGTGTAATCCAAAGCATCCACTTGAACTCCTATTGTTATCAACCCAATTACAACTACAAATGGGATCTCTAAACCTTGTGTAGTCGAGTACCCATTTGTCTTCAATGACACCATAATAAGACACCTTACCTTCTTATGGACTCTTATCCTTCACACTAGAAAAATACAATGATGACGATTGAAATGTGAAAACACTATCTTGGATGTCACTCTAATCATCTTGACACTTTTGATAGTATGAAAATCCTATGTCATGACCTTTGTAAATGTTGCCACCATTGTTTTTTTTAATAATGAGGCATTTGATAATTTCAACAATATCATTTGGTGTTTGAGATAGTTGACATAAAACATTCTCTACAAACCACCTAAGATATGTGTGATTATGCTCTTTGGCAAGCCACATTGAACTTTTTAGGATATTTTCTCTTGATAAATTGGTGTGTTCGGTAATATAAATACCCACTTGATTGATGTTGTATAAAACGTACAAGTGTACTTGTTTCCCCATCTTACGATTAATTCCTTTCACTTGTGTTCCTAAAGTCCCTTATCCAGAATAAAGTACATTGTGATAGGACTTGGAATCTATAGGAGTTTTCCAAGAAATTAGAAAATCATTGCCAAAATCCATCACCTCTCAACCACATAATATTTCAAAAGGATACATCCACACCAAGAAAGTTGGATCCAACATATTCCTTAATAGTCAAATGGACAAAAAGATGTACCATGATATCAAAGAATGAAGGTGGAAAATACATCTCAAGCTAGTACAAGGTTATGATCACTTCTCATTGCAACTTATAAAGATTCTCAACATCCATTACTTTACTTCATAGTGTCTTGAAGAAGAAACTAAGCCTTGTCATTTGAAGCCAGACATGTTTTAGTAGTATAGACTGAATAGCCAAACACAATGTGTACTACATTAGGGTGTGACAATCATGTCATTTAAGACCTATCAACTTCAGATCCTTCAATTATACTAATATACAAATATTGAAAGAGTATACATATGGTAGCCTACAACTAAGCAAGCACTCACACAATGATTTTTTCTCTCATAGATTAAAAGTTTAAAAAGTAGGAGGTAAATATGTGTGGAGGCCACTAACAATCTCTATTGTTAATGTTTTCCATATAACCATTTCACTTAGGTCCATTCTGATTCAGTGTAGACTTTAGTTTCATCAAGTATATTCAATAGAGTACCAATGACACTACCACATAGATTTTTTCTACATGCATGACGTCGATGCAATGCCAAACTGTCAAAGAAATCTTATAAGGAAGATTACAAAATATTGACTTCTTCTTCAATGAAGATAAATACATATGGGGATAGTACATGGTCTCTTATCAAAGATGTTGGCAATGCCTCTTTCTCTTTCATCAACATCCTCCCATGAAATAGGTTTATGGGTGCTCTATTCCTTAGTTGAACCATTAAATTCTTTGCAAAACCTTCAATCAAGATTGAATTTTGGGAGAAATATTTGATTACCAAGATATATAATCTTACCAATATATTTTGGTCATATTGAATCAATGTTTTTCTCACATATAGGGCACACTTTTGTTCCTTCTATACTATATCGAGACAAATTGCCATATATTAGAAAGTCATTAGTTGTGCAAAACAAAATTTATTGCAAATGAAATGACTATTATTGTGAAGTGTCATAAGTCATAACATCCTTCTTCCCAATATTTCTTTAAGTCATAAACCAGAGTTAAAAGTTATATTTATATCATTTCTTGTTTCACCACTTATATCGACATAGACAATGTGACGTAAAAGCTTATTTCAAGGAATTATTATAATTAAATAACACAACCATTTCACGTCTATTTTTGTTGATAAACTATCATAGAAGTTAATTGAATGGAGAAATATATTTCCAATTCCTTACGCTTTAGTTTATCTTTAGAAACCAACACAACAGGAAATTTAAAGGGGATAAATTATTTAATGGGAAGCATGCAGGAGAATTACAATGTCAGTTCAGTAAGAACCAAAATGATATGCTATTGTCCCAAAATTATGAATTTCTCAGGATGTATGTTATGTTGGTTTCCCTTTCTTGAACCGATATAGTAACACAGTTGGTAGAAAAAAAATTTCTTCAATGGCCCATGCCTATTTTTTGTGATGCTTATATTTATTAAAGCGACACAGTAGTCCTATTGGGTCAATCTTATAAGTAACATACATCAGAGCTAACGACGCTACTGGAACAAAATTGTACTAGAGTTGGTTTCCAAATTTAGCAATTAAGTATGAGCCATAAAGACATGTAAATGATAAGTGAAAATGCATTTCAATATAGTCGATGAATTAAAGTATGACATCAAAATCATATTAAGAATATGGCCCTCTAAATTATATCTTCAAATACATTATTGGTGACATTATCACTACAAACCTAGTATATTGGGATTTATTTCCCATGATGATGTCATAATACTTTAAGAAACAAATGAGTGCCTTCTGTTACATATAGTTTAAAATTTAGAATGAATTAAGAAATAATGACCTTCTTTGTATCTGCTTTCATTTGATTAATTTGCCTCTTTCTTCCTTAATTCTCCAAAAAAGGAAAATTGGTTCATTAAACATAAAATTCACCTCTTGGTTTAGATTCTATCTAATTATGATACTTAATTGTAAATACCATAACTACACCATATCATGTTTTTTTCATATTACTTAACATGTATTGTAGCAATATGCATGATTGTGTCATAACTCATAATAAGTTTTAGATCTGGGAATCGAGTTTCATAGTAACAAACTAGATGCCTTATTAGGATCATAGTCTCATTGTGTGGTCATTTGGATTCTATTTTATCCCCTAATGATTTATAAAGTATATAATCTAAATGTTCTTATAAAAATACTCAAATAAATATTAGTAACTACTATATTTCACAATTAAACAATTGATGTGGTACAACTCAACAATTGTTTATTTTTTCAGATTGGGTGCATCTAGTGGGTTCCATTCATCTATCACTCATGATATCCCTTTTTTATCCCAACAACAACTGAGCATCTGTCTTACCTCAATCAACAAATCATGTTTTCCCATGGTTTCTTCATCATCATTTTTGTGATGATATCTCAAGAATGACGATCAATACATTCCCCATAATTTATTCATTCAATAATTAAAATAAAACCAAAATATCACTTCCCTTTGGTTATTTTCATTCATCATCTACTCAGAAGTAGATATTGAAGCTTATTTTAAATGGTTTTGAAATCACAACATCATTCATAGTTACTAACCCTAACTAGTCAAATCCCCTCATACATATCCTACCGATACCCACAAACTCCACATGTACCAATGTTCAGTCAGAAGTTCATCATGACAATCCTAATCACCGTAACTGTGATAAAATCTAAAGAATTTCTACCATTTATCCCTTAGTGTTTTTCGTACTACAATTTGTTTCACAATTAGTAAATCCATGATCATCTACTTTTATGTTTCTACTCTTCATGATTGTCTAATCTAATCAACTAGATCATTTCATTCCCTTGGTTGTTCTACAGTTTGACCCTCTTATGCCATATGATCTCATCTCTTTTGTTATTCTAGGTGGACATTAGATCTCTCACCCTTGGCTTACTCAGAGCCCTTTCGAGGGTTTGTTGTGTTTACCAGAAGATGTGTATCTTAGAGGTTTACAACTTTGGATATGTCCAAAAAATCTACACATTGAATACATGTATGACAACTGTTATTCAGAGTCACAGTGGGTAGTGTTGAAGTACACATAAGAACATGTGATAATTGTTGTGACTTTTAGGTCTAAGGATCACAGTCACCAATATAGCATGCAGATATGACTCTGACTACCATTACATGGCTTCCAAGTGTACCTGTCAAAGTTGCTCAGTCCATTACAATTTATTCTTTAACAAGTACCCATGTATTAGAATTGATATATAATATTATTACTAAAGAGACATAGTCATCATTCAACATACACACTAGTTTTATGTATTATTTTTTTCCTATAATATCCACAATAATAACTGATTAGGGACATAACAAAAATGATTTGTCTTGACTATACATATGATCTTACGTTCAAGTCATCATCCCAAACCATAAGTTTTTTTTATAATAAGGACCTTAAAATGTTCAAATTAGTGACGTCCCCTGACAAGGTAACCCTGATCATATGAGATTCTTGATTGAAAACCATATGTGATCGAGTCAAAAAATTCTGTTGATATTATTATATTTATTTATTACACAATATTGAAACAAACACAACAAGTGGAATAGCCTTTATACAATGTATACTTGCATGGTGTCTCTCAGGGCACACAACCTATGTGGATAACTCTACTATAGAACTAAGTTAAAAACATTAGAATTTTAAGAATAAAACATGTGCATGCTTTCCTACATGTTAGTAATAGATATAAGTGGTGATCAAATAAGTACACGCTAATCACAACATGGACCAATACACATGCATACTTCATGTGTGAACTATGACAACAATAATTAATATAGTAAAGTGTATTACAATATTTTTTATTGCAATCAAGTGATTACAAGGAGTGTAGGTGATGTGGATATTTGTACAAGATCAAATTCACCAGGATATGGAAATCTCATATTTCAATAAACAATAGAATGACAAACTCCACTCACAAGTAAAAGGTCTTAATTTACTATAGTTAAGGAGCAAAACCAAACTACTATTATAAAAAAATGGAAGTTTTAATTTAAATAAAAAATTATATTAAAAAGGACAGATGGTTGATTATGTTTGATTTACTAAATTTATTAAGAAAAAACACAAATGAAACTAAAATTGATTTTTCGAAATATGATAAATATTAGAAGAATAGGTTTCATCAGCACCAATTGAGTTCTCTCACTCACCTCGTGCTTATAAGCATAACCAAAAAAAGTAACCTTTGCAAATTTTGTTCTTTTAAAATGAGCATTTTACACAGATACATTTTTGTATGCCCATGCAACATTACCTAAGGGTGATTTATCCTTCACCTCACAAATCATCCATATACAATTTTCATGGGGAGGTCAACTAGAAGAAATCGACATCTATTTTTTGGGTTTAAAGGTATCTACATAATAATCTAAAATAAAATCAATGTGATGGCCGAACATATTGAAAAACAAAAAAAAAGTGATTCGTAATATTTTTTTTTCATGTAAGTAGATGTGCAACAAGAAATAACAACATGGACAACAAGTATTAAGGAACAACTCTTTATTCATATTTAAGATGCAAGAGAAAGGATAGAAGAAAAATATCATGAAAAAATAACTGAATGGAGAATAAGATCTATGGTGTGCATCACCACTCCCTAAATGGTGAATCTAAACTTCAATGATATCCCTAGAGGAGTACATGTCCGCATTGAGATATCAACTCTTTTGATCTCGATGATGATGTCTCTAGTTTTGGATGGGAGGAGATAGGTTATGAGCCCTTTATCTTGGATGTTCCACTATTCTTTTTATCATTGCCCAACATCTAAGGTCAATTCAAAATCATCTGATGAATGTGAGTTGTTTACTATAAATATAATTCTCATGTAGTATATTATATCATGGGATCGATCATATGGTCTTTTATATATTCATTATAATTTAATTATTCATCTAAATATGCTAGAAAAACACAAATATGAGTTTGGATATGAAATATGGAGTCATTGTACTGACTTTTGGTTAGTTGGAGGTGTTAGCCAGTTGGTTAGATTTTGATGTTGCATTTTTTATGATGGTGATTCGATCAACTCACAATGTGAGATGATCATCACACATGTAGATTGAGTTCTAGCATTGAATTGGTAAAATATTTGACTAGTAGGATATCTTAAAGCCTTACTATTGTCGTAATGATGAAGTTGATGTGATGAAATCACTATATGAAAAGGTCATCTCACTTGTTGGTATGTGAATACCCAAAAGGGGAATAATCAATTCAACTAGATGAAGGATGCACATGATCAATTGGTTTCGTAATTTAGTCTAAAGTATCCTACAAATATGTGATCTATACTCCAGTAGTAAGAGTTAGGGTGTGAGGATATGCAATCTTAAATCATTTCCTCAACTTTTCACAGAGGGATGATACATTGAATACCAAATAAATTGTTTAAACTACAAAAAGTAAAGTATATACATCACAAAAATAAATTTAGTACAAAATAAATTGTTTAAACTAGTAAAAACCTAAAGTGAGTGAAATCACAGTAAAAATAAAATATTATCGTGTAAAAGATAATAAATATGCCTAAAAATTATGAATAGATATTAATTTGAAAATCAAACATGAATTTTAATTAGTGATATTTTTTACTCTAATATATTTAATTTAATACTATATCCATAATATTTGTGATAATTGACCCATTTCTTGTAAGACCTATAAGTGTACTAAAATTGAGAGAAATCCCTAATACTAAAAAGAAACAAAATCATATTTGGGTGTTATATAGTTAAAGTAAGTGAACACTTAATATATAAAAGAACAAGATATCAGTAATTTATAATGTAACATAATGAAAAAAATAATAATATTAACAATAATAATAAAATAAGTATGGAGGTTTTGGTTTGAGTCGAGCTAAGTCCATAAAAGTTAATGAATGTGATATCATGTTTCTACCTAAAGTTAGAACACATAATAATAAATGAGAATTTCATCAGGTACATCTACTATATATGATCTATAGACAACATTTTCATTGTTCATATTTCTTACATAGTGGAAGAAAAGAGATATAAACAAAGATCTCAATAACCATTTGAGTTATCACCACTTGAATAAATATTATGTAAGTGATACCAATAGTGTAAGGATAATAGAGAAACTACCATCCCAGATATATATACCCCTTATAAGCTCAACAATCATTAGAATTTACTAGGTTTTAATGTAATGCTAAAATTAATGTACAAATCAAGTTTGAAGTGGCATAGTTTCATCATGAAAATGAATTATGATTTGGAATGGGGCGCTATAAAATGATCTTTAGAACATTAACCCCCTCAATGACCTAGATCCCTAAAGTTTGTTAAGAAAGTGTATGTCAATGTATAAGGATATGGTTGGTTAGATTTTAATGGAGAAATATTATTGAAAGGTTGGATTATTGTAACATACTGAAACCTAGATAATTATCATAACCTTGTATTTCTTATGTCTTTTCTTCCTAGGATTGCTTTTAGTACCCATTTCGTAAGGTTAGATGATAATAGGAGTATTTGGATCTTCAATATGTATTGATTAAATTAAATATTCAAAATCAGAAGGTTCTTATTTAATTAACTAAACTTATTTGGTGAGAAGTAAAACATAAATTGACTACCCAATAGATCATATTATTAAATAATGGTCTAGAACTTTCCTAGGCCTTGGTGCATCTAATATAAGTTTGTCAAGTCACATTTGAACTAATTAACTGGAAAATATAATGTATGTATCATGTATCATAAATTAATTGAACTACATTAAACAATGCACTAATAATAGAAGTGATAATAAAAGAAGGTGAGGCATGATACTAAGGTTTGGCATCAACCATCTATTGAACTTGTTGAGATAAAGTGGTTTTTCTATACTCTTTTTAAACTTGTTAATTTATATTTAACCTAACTCTAAAACCTAGTTCAAAGAAAGATTAATTGATCAATCAATTATTATAACTTCCAACTCAAACTTTTCCAACACCTATGGATGGCTATAATGAAGCTATGGTTCAACTTTCATGTCAATCCGGTTCTCCTAGCTCCATCGATGATTTGACAAAGTTTTTTAATCTAAGTACTTAATCAAATAAAAATAATTGACAACAAAAGAATAGTCTATACCACGACCATGACATTTGAATGTCACGTTGGACAATTTGATTGAATCTTGGATCATATGAGCCATCTCAACCATCGATGAGCGATCCTTGGATCCGGGCGAGATTGGACGACCACAGGGTCTTCCGCAACCTCTGCCTAACCCAAAGATCATGGCTACAGCCACAAGGCTTGAAGCCTGATCACGATCCCCCTATCCAGCCCTTTTTCTCAGAAACCAACCGAGGCACAGCCTCCCCCTCGCCTCCACAAGCAAGCCAATCCTTCACACAACCCGTGAAGTTGACCAGATCAGTCTCCACGATCATCACCGGCTAGCACCCACTCCAAACCAAACTGACTCAGATTGGGCGTCTACAAACTACCACCCCTACTGCCTATATAAATCACCCTCGAGCTTCGCCTAGGCCCATTTAGTTTTCCTTAGCCTTCAATTCATCTGAAGCAAGCTTGGATAGCTCCATCCCCAAGCTCATCTCCATTCGTTCACTTTGATGCCACCTAGCAACTGACTTGGGTGCTCTCTCCCTCTCTACTTCTAATTGACTCACCCTTCAACTTCACTACATCGAGCATGCCTTCACCAATCCCTCTTTGAGATCCTAGCACCACCAGACTTTCTCCCTCACCTTCTTCTTCTTCTTGGTCAGCAAGCTGCTGACTTCTCTCAACGGTGCACTGATCTTAGGGGAGCTGAGCCTCGAGTATTAGTTGTTTAGATCTGGGAGATCTCCATGAAGCTAAGTCCACCTTCACCCACACGTGAGGAGACCCCTACTACTGGAAGGAGCTTGCCGAAGCTGAAGCCAGAGCAAGCTCAACATAGCTGAAGACAAGGAAGGAGGGACTCTCCATTGCTGACTAGATCCTAGCTGGACCAATAAGGTATTGCCTCGTCAGATCAGGTTTATTTCCACCCAAACTATAATGTGACCTTTGGATCTGAGCATCCAACAATGCACATTAATCGCCATCCTTCTATTTTATTCTCGATTTTCTATAAATACAAGAAAATCCCCTAATCTTAGAAAAGTCACAATAAATCGTAGGAATGTCAGAAAAATACAATAAAAACTCATTTTGCTTAGAAAAATATGAGGAACATGAATCTACCCTCAAATAATCCTAGATCTATCTAGTATCTATACTTATACTCAATTATGTTTCTACCTCGGTTAATTAATTAGAAAATACTCGAACCTGATTTTATCACCAAAATCTTGTGATTATCCTCTTTTTGTACCTAGAAAATTATGGAATGTTTATTTCCAATTAATGTGACTCAATTATCAGTAAAGTCGAATTACTACTCTTTTTCCTTATTTTTGGCTTACCAATTATTATATGTATCCATCATGACATAAAGACCACCAAATCAATTTAGAAATCCTACTATGACATGATACTATCAAATGTGGACTCAAATCCGTTCTCAATGAGTCATACTCTACTCTCATGACTCTAACCAAGAAAAAGGGCCTTCTATATTCTTTAGAACTAAATGATGAATTTGCCAATATGTCTAATTAGTACCAAATCTCTTATAATTTTAGGAAGACAAAGGTACATGCGAGGAGCATCTCTAGACTCCCCACTTTTGAGTAGAAGGTATGCCATTAACCCTCACTTGGCTTACTATAGTGTATCGTTGTAATATAGTTGTAAAGAACTTGGCATACGATATTGCTTGAAAAAGATATATATGTATGATCTACTTTTATGATGTTTCTTTATATGTACATTGGAAAACCTAAACATAAATTATTTTATCCATTATATGAAAGCACTAACTCTTTGGCAGTGTGCTTCAAAGTGACTTAACTCTTTGGTAGTGGTCACATTTGTGTAGTGTGCTTGGAAGTGACCTAACTCTTTGGTAGTGGTCACATTGTACACATGATCTAACTCTTTGGTAGTGATCATAAAGGCCTTAATGCATTCAACTCTTAGATAGTAAATGCATGGATGATATAATGGAAAATATGCCTAAAACATGTGTTCTCTTTTGTTAATAAACTTTCTTTCTTGTTCAAGCATGTTTTTGCCATATTGCTTTATACTGCCTAGTTTACTTTTATTGTTATTGCCAAGATATGATGAGAGTTATATTAAATGACTTGTAGGCATACTCAGTACAATATATTTATATATTGTGTTGATGTGTACCAATTTTAAAAGTTTTATAGGTACTTTTTGCTTATGATGATGATGTTGCAACTCAATATGCTGGCTCAAAAAATCATATCTTTCATGGGGATGCTAAATCTAAATGGGACTCTTAGTTTAAGTTTGTTTTCTTCTGCAAGTAGTTCTATCATGTATTAAGTTTTCTTCTGTAGAACTCCTATGCCTTCGGGCCCCTATGTAATTAACATTTGGTTTATTTAAGGAAGCTTGTTATTTGGTGCATGTATATACGTGTGTGTTTGATCCACTCAGGGACGGGAAACTTTAACTCTTTTGTACACATTATTTTGGCACCTAAGGTGTAGAGTGGGGTTAGGTTGTTAACCCATGATAGATGGTATCAAAGCAGGCACATAATATATATGTATCAAATACCTAGTAACCTTATTTAGACCTGAGGTAACCCATATTTAACATGATATTACCGAGGTGTCTAGAGGGGTACTTGTGGAAGGTTCTGGCATAATCACTCTCGATCTATTTTCACGGTGGTAGGGTTCCCGCCACAAGTTATCTTCCTGGCTAACACAATTATTGTTAAAGTGGGAACCCTTACCTTAGAGAAATCTATCTTCTCATCTTTTCTCAATGAAGGACTACCGTAGCCACCTATTTAGTGAATGATACAGACTAGGCTTCACATCTACTTTCTCTCTCATGACTATGATCAATGAAATACTCTCTCTATTATGTGGGTAGATTAGGACAAATGGGAACAACTAAAAGACATGAATAATTGGATGACATGTATTTATGATTGATAAATCTTTGTTGATTGCATTATGATCTACCTCAAATAAATCTCTAAACTATCTTTTATACAAACTTGCAGATGTATCTAAAAACTAGATCCAAGAGAAAGAGAACTAGTGATGACTCTGGTGATGAATCTAACTCAAACTGTAATAAGTCCATGGCTATAAGTGAAAGTGAGGAACAAAAGAAGGTGATGTTGGAATGCATGCATGCACTAGCCCTAAAAGAAACCAACAATACTACCTCTTCATCTAGGACCAATCCTGAAACAACCATTAGTGACTTCCTCAAACTCAAACCCGAAGCCTTTCATGGAGAAGACTTAGGTGAAGTCCTAGATAAAGTTGATGCATGGATCCTATTCGTTGAAAATGCCTTTAGAGACCTTAAATGTGTTGAGGAATATAAGGTCACTTTTGCAACATACCAACTTAGGGGGTCCGCAAAGCTGTGGTGGAAAAATTATTACCATACACGAGAACTCCCAGATGTACCTATAAGTTGGTAGGAGTTTAAGGTGATTTTTACCAATCATTTCATGCCCATATCTTCTAGGAAGGAGAAGAAGAAACAATTCAATAACCTCACCGAAGGGGCCTTATCCATTTTTGACTATGTTAGGGCCTTCAGACTCCTAGAGTGCCATGCTCATCACCTTGATGAAGATAAAAAGATTGAACACTTCATTGATGGCCTTAACTAAGAAATAAAAGTCTACCTTTTCACCTCCACCCAAACTACCTTTGAAGATGCCATCAATAATGCCCATACCCAAGAAAGAACCTTAGGGAAGAATAAGGCACTAAGTTTGGGATACCTAGGCTTGACTAATGCATCCTTCACCAAGGGCAAGGAGAAGGAGAAGGATAGGAAGAAGCATAATAGCCATGGCATGGGAAGAGGCGGAGGAAATCACCATAGAAGTCAATCATACCGATGAGGACCAAACAGAGGAGGCCATGGCCAAGGTGGATCACATAGGAATTCCAAATGCAAAATCTATGGTGGGTTTCATCCTGGAAAATGCAAGTTTGAGTTGCCAATCTATTTCTATTGCAAGAAGGAAGATGCATAAAGCTCAATTGTCCAAGCTTGGTCCAAGGGGCACCTCAGAACCGTCCTGTCCCATTACCTCAGACTGGAGCTCCACCTATTCAACCAGCTACTCCTATAGCTCTAGCTCAACCAAAACATTGTCATGGCTGAGTTTTCACAATTGATGCAGAGGAAGCTAAGGCTAATGACAACCATCTTATTGAAGGTAAAAATGTTAATAATTTCTTTATATATATAAAAACCCTTGTAAACCATGATCTCATATAAAAATAATCATAATGTAAGTATGATATGTCTCTAAGATCATCCTGTTGTGGCCCTAGTCGATTCAGGATGAACACATACCTTCATTTCCAAAAATCTTGCTTCCATGATCAAGTTAGAGATAAAAAAGATCTAGGTTATATCTTGGATGTAACAATTCCCACTGGCAAAATTTATACCTATCTTCGGAAAACTGAAATCTTGCCTTTTTCTTATGGTGGCCATCAATTTCATTCCAATTTCATTCTTCTTGATATGGAGGATTTTGACCTAATTTTGGGGATGGATTGGCTTTTTGCCAACTATGCCATGCTTAATTGTCGAGCCAAGAAAGTAATCATTTTTGCACCTAATTCTAAACCTTTCATAATACCAGGGAGAAAGGAAGGAAAATGAAATATGATTATCTCTTCTCTTAAAGTCAAAATCTTAATAGCCAAAGGATGTAGAGCCTATCTTGCAGTTGTGTCTGTGTTTCATTCTAAGGTGAGACCTTTAGAGAGCTTGGATGTGGTGATATATTACCCAGATGTATTTCCCGAGGAGCTTCCAGGGCTTCCTCCAGTACGTGAGATTGAGTTCTCAATTGAGTTAGCACCAAGCACTGCACCAGTTTCAAAGGCACCTTATAGAATGGAACTTTTAGAGCTTGCAGAGCTCAAGAAATAATTAGTAGAACTTCCTGATAGAGTATTCATCCGTCCTAGTACATCTCCCTGGGGTGCTCCTGTCCTTTTTTTTTAAAAGAAATATGGGTCAATGGGAATGTGTATTGATTATCACATGATCAAACAAGCCACCGTAAAAAATAAATATCCTCTCCTAAGAATTGATGACCTATTTGACAAGCTTCGTACTACCACTATGTTCTCCAAGATTGACCTTAGATCTGGCTATCATCAATTAGAAGTGAAGGATTGTGACATTCCTAAGATGGATTTTTGAACTAGATATGGACATTATGAATTTGTGGTGATGCCCTTTGGGTCGACCAATGCTCCTGGAGTATTTATGAATCTGATGAATAATGTCTTCCAACCTTTTCTTAATATCTTTGTTGTAGTCTTCATTGATGACATTCTTATATATTCAAACTCTATTGATCAACATCGTGATCATCTCCAGAAATTACTTGATGTATTTAGAGCCCAAAAATTGTATGCTAAATTATCCAAATGTGAGCTCTGGATTGACCAAGTCATGTTTCTTGGCCATGTTATTTCAGGTGGGAAATTTCTGTTGACCCTGTCAAAGTCTTAGCTGTCCTTGATTGGAAAGCCCCTACCAATGCCTCTAAAATTCATAGCTTCCTTGGTCTAGAAGGCTACTACCGTCGATTTATCCTTAATTTTAGTAAAATAGCCCTACCCATGACCAAACTTACCAGAAAAGATGCCAACTTCATTTGGACTTCTGAATGTGAATCTATCTTCGAAGAATTGAAATCCTATTTGACTTCTGCTCCTATCATGACCCTACCTTCTGGTAATTATGTCTTTGTAATATTTGTTGATCCTTCTAAAATGGGTTTGGGTTGTGTTATAATGCAAGACGGTAAATTTGTTGCCTATGCCCCTAGACAATTGAAACCTAATGAGGTCAATTACCCAACTCACGATTTGGAATTAGCTACCATTGTCTATGCTCTCAAAATATTGAGACATTATCTATATCGTGCTACTTTTGATATATTCAATGATTACAAAAGTTTCAAATATCTCTTGAATTAGAAGGACCTCAACCTTAGACAAAGAAGATGGTTGGAATATCTTAAATACTATGATTTCACTATTGCTTATCATCCAGTCAAGGCCAGTGTTGTAGCTGATGCTCTTAGTCATAAGAGGTCAATTTGTGCATCTATCCATGCTTTTGAATCAATGAGTCTGAAGCCTTCAACATCTAAGGCACTTCAAGCAGAACATGGCACTATTATTCTATAAAATATCAACATCATTCCTGGTCTTCTTTCTAAACTCCTGACGTCTCAAAAGAACAACCCTAGCTTGGAGGAGATGATACCTCTTTTGTCTATACCCTTGACACATCTATTTGTTGGTATGGATGGTGGACTAAGGTATAAGCACATGATGTGGGCACAAGAAGGCTCAAAGATTAAGAAGTGGATTCTATAAGAGGCACATGGGTCTAAGTATTATATACATCCTGGATCTACTAAGATGTACAAGGATCCGTAGAGACACTTTTGATGGAGAGGTATGAAGAATGATATTGCAGAATATGTATCTAAGTGTCTCACTTGTCAGCAGATTAAGGCCAAACATCAACGGCCAGACGGTCTATTACAACCTTTACCAATCCCTGAATGGAAATGGGATAATATCACCATGGATTTTGTGCTGGGATTACCCAGGACCAGGAAGGGATATGATGCAGTATGGGTCATAGTGGATCAGTTGACCAAATCTGCACATTTCCTACCTATGCGGACTATGTCCAAGGTTCCTGAGCTTGCTGAGTTGTATATAAGGGAGATTGTATGACTACATGGAGTGACAATATCGATTATTTCAGATGGGGATCTAAAGTTCACATCACATCTATGGAAGTAGGTACAAAATGAGTTGGGTACACAGTTGAATTTCAGCACAACATATCATCCCCAAACGGATGGTTAGTCAGAACACACTATTCAAATCTTAGAGGATCTTCTTAGAGCATGTGTTATTGATTGGGGAGGATCTTGGGATTACTGCCTTCCATTAGCAGAGTTCTCTTATAATAACATGTATCAATCCAGTATTGATATGCGACCTATGAAGCTCTCTATGGTAGGACATGTAGATCCCCTCTCCATTAGGATGAAGTCAGATAAAGGAAGATGCTAAAGTCTGAGGAATTGCAACTCTATGTTGAAAAGGTGTATTTAAATAGGCAAAGGTTGAAACGGGCCCATGATTGACAAAAATCAAATGCAGATGCACACAGATCGGATAGGCAGTTTGAGGCAGGTATTATGCTTTCTTAAAGATCATACCCATCTATGCTATAGCCAAGAACAAAGGGAAGCTCAGTCTGAGATATGTGGGTCCCTTTGAGGTTTTGGAGTGCATTGGTGAATGTGCTTATCGGCTCACCCTTCCTCCATAATACAATATGATGCATAATGTCTTTCATGTATCCAATCTGAAGCACCATGTGAAGGATGATAGTCATGTGGTGAATCACGAGCCTCTTGAGTTATAGGAGAATCTCTCTTATCCGGAGCAGCCTACAAAGATCCTTGATTCCAAATTCAAGGAGCTCAAGAACATGCATATCCAGACGGTGAAGGTGGAGTGGAACCATCATGGTGCAGAAGATGCAACTGGGGAACTTCAAGCGGATATGGAGCAACGTCTCCCTCATCTTTTTCAGCCATTTTAATTTTGAGGACACAATTTCTTTTAAGGTGAGTAGGATGAGAAAAAGTGGTTTTTCTATACTCTTTTTAAGCTTGTTCCTTTATATTTACCCTAACTCTAAACCTTAGTTCAAAGAAAGATTAATTGATCAATCAAAGATTGGAATTTCAAACTCAAACTTTTCCAAAACCTAGGGATGTCTATGATGAAGCTATGATTCAATTTTCATGTTAATCTGATGCTCCTAGCTCCTTCCATGATTTTACAATTTTTTTATCCAAGTCCTTAATCAAATGAAAATAATTGACATGAGAACCATAGGCTATATCACGATCATGACATTTAAATGACACACTGGCTAATTTGATTGAATCTCAACTCAGATGAGCCATCTCAGTCGTCGATGAGCAATCTGTGGATCCAAGCGAGATCAGACAGCCACAGGGTCATCCCTCACCTCCGGCTAACCCCTAGATCATGGCTACAGCCACGAGTCTCAAAGCCTGATCATGATCCCCCTCTCCAGCCCTTTTTGTGAGAAAACAACTCAGGCACTGCCTCCCCCTCGTCTCGACGAGCATGCCAATCCCTCACACGACCTGTGAAGATGACCAGATTAGTCTCGATGATCATCATTGGTGAGCACCCAATCCAATCCTAATGGACTCATATTGGGTGTCTACAAACTACCACCCCTCCTATCTATATAACTCACCCTCGAGCTTCACCTAGGCCCCTATAGTTTTCCTTAGCCTTCAATTCATCCCAAGCAAGCTCAGAGAGCTCCACCCTCAAGCTCACCTCCTACCGTTCACTCTACCACCACCTAGCTACTGACTAGGGTTCTCTCTCCCTCTCTACTTCTAATTGACTCACCCTTCAACTTCACTTCTTTGATCAAGCCTTCATCGGTCTGTCTTTGAGGTCCTAGCACCACCAAAAACTCTCCCTCGCCTTCTTATATTTCGCGGTCAGCAAGTTGTTGACTTCTCTCAATGGCACGCTGATCTTAGGGTAGCTGAGCCTCGAGTACTGGCCTCCTAGATCTAGGAGAGCTCCACGAAGCAAAGTCCACCTTCACCTACACGTGAGGAGACCCCTACTCTTGGTGGGAGCTCACCAGATCTGAAGGCAGAGCAAGCTCTACGTAGCAGAAGACAACGATGGCGGGACCCTCCATTGCTAACTGGATCCTAGTTGGACCAGTAAGGTACTGCCTAGTCAGATCACTTTTATTTCCACCCAAACTATCGTGCAACCTTTGGATCTGAGCATCCAACGGTTCACATTAATCGCCATCCTTTTATTTCATTCTCGATTTTCTATAAATACCAGAAAATGCCTTGATCTTAGAAAAATCAAATAAATCGTAGGAATGTCAAAAAAATAAAAATAAATACTCATTTTTCTTAGAAAAATATGAGGAATATGAATCTACATTCAGATAATCCTAGATATGGATAATATTTATACTCATACTCAATTATGTTTCTACCTTGGTTAATTAATTAGAAAATACTTGAACCTGATTTTATCACCAAAATCATGTGATTATCCTCTTTTTTTACCAGACAATTATGGAATATTCATTTCCAATTAATGTGACTCAATTATCAGTAAAGTCAAATTACTACTCTTTTTCCCTATTTTTGGATTACCAAATTATTATAATTATCCATCATGATCTAAAGACCACCAAATCAATTTAGAAATTCTACTCTGACATGATACTATCAAATGCGGACTCAAATCCATACTCAATGACTCATACTCTACTCTCATGACTCTAACCAAGAAAAAAGGCCTTTTATATTCTCAAGAACTAAATGATGAATTTGCCAATATATCTAATTAGCACCAAATCTCTTATAATTTTAGGAAGACAAAGGTACCAGTGAGGAGCATCTCTAGACTCCCCACTTCTGAGTAGAAGGTACACCATTAACCCTCACTTGGCTTACTATAGTGTATGGTTGTAATATAGTTGTAAAGAACTTGGCATATGATATTGCTTGAAAAAGATATATATGTATGATCCACTTTAATGATTTTTCTTTATATGTAAATTGCAAAACCTGAACATAGATTTTTCTGTCCATTATATGAAAGCACTAACTCTTTGGAAGTGTGCTTGGTAGTGACGTAACTCTTTGGTAGTGGTCACATTATACATATGAAAGCACTAACTCTTTGGCAGTGTGCTTGGAAGTGACCTAACTCTTTGGTAGTGGTCACATTGTACATATGATCTAACTCTTTGGTAGTGATCATATAGTCCTTAATGCATTCAACTCTTAGGTAGTAATGCATGGATGATATAATGGAAAATATGCCTAAAATGTGTGTTCTCTTTTGTTTATAAACTTTCTTTCTTGTTCAAGCATGTTTTTGCCATATTGCTTAATACTGCCAAGTTTACTTTAATTGTTATTGCCAAGATATGATGAGAGTTATATTAAATGACCTGTAGGTGTACTCAGTATACTATATTTACATATTGTGCTGACGTGTACCAATTTTAAATGTTTTATAAGTTCTTTTTGCTTATGATGATGATGTTGTAACTCAATATGCTAGCTCAACAAAATTAGATCTTTCATGGAAATGCAAAAGCTAAATGGGACTCTTAGTTTAAGTTCTTTTTCTTCTACAAGTAGTTCTCTCATGTATTAAGTTTTCTTCTATAGAACTCCTATGCCTTCGGGCCCCTATGTAATTAACATTTGGTTTATTTAAGGAAGCTTGTTATTCAGTGCATGTATATAATTGTGTGTTTGATTCACTCAGGGACGGGCAACTTTAACCCTTTTGTACACGTTATTTTGGCACCTAAGGTGTATAGTGGGGTTAGTTTGTTAACCCGTGACACTTATGAACCAAGCAACTACACTATTCCATACTTTGACATATTTAATATGTGTATACTTTCAAGCTTTTTTTAGCGTATTGCCATCTTATTACCATTGGTGAAATATTTGTGTTTGACTTTTGTATTTTTCTATCATCATACAATCATATGCTTAATGTAAAAATGTAGAGTTTTTCCTTATAATCAACAATCTATCATGTGTTACACATAAAAGTTTGTGTTTTACATTCAATACACAAGCATATAAAACATATAAAAATTATGTTAACTTGTAAATATATGATACAAGAAATGTGTTTAGCTCATTGTCTTACCTTTAAAATATATCTTGCTAAAAAATTATATCTATATTATTCTTATTATATATCAATAAATTTTCTTTGTTTTGCAACATGTGGGAGTGCTTCATTTGTTTACAACTTGCTGGTTTGCTAAAGTGCACCATCTATTTGTGTGAGTGTATTTAGCAAAATCTATTATTATTATTTTGGGCATGTTTAATTTTGTTTATGTTCCCAATTGTTGTCAATCAACTAGATGATCACATCATATGTAACTAAAGCCATTATCGTCATATTGCATTAGATCTAGTTTCTATATTATATTTCACTTTTTTCACTTGTAAAAATCAAATAAAAATTTTGCACTTTAGATGGTAAACAATACTATAGTGTTTAATGTTAGATTAACTGATAAATTTTTCTAGAATACTTTGTAAACATGCGTTGAGAAAGCTTATCTTGGAAACCAATCTGATCTAACATTATCACCTAATCACTGGAACAAATTTTCAAGGCATTTCATGAACAAACAAGGCAAAAAACTAACTTGTGATAAATTTAAGAATAATTGGTATGTCATGCAAAAATAATACAAGAAGTGAGTTGTAGTGCTTAAAAACCATAGTGGACAAGGGCGGGAACCATAGACAAAAGTGATTAAGGAATCTGATGATTGGTGCACTGATTATGTGATAACCCAAAATATCACCCTTTGTAGGTAACTCCAAATATTGGATCTCATCCTTGTTCTCACTTTTAATTTCATAATTGAGTTCTTTTTGATACATAATTAGGTCACCTTATGTGTATATGCTTCGTGATGACACTCTTTTTAGCATAAAACCTAGTTTTGGGATATGACACACATCATCATCTCCTTTCCTTTTGTGGATCATATCTATGTACATATATGTAAGTTTTTCTTGTACTCATGTTGTAGAACTCATTCTCACGTTTCTAACACACTAAATTATCCCCAAATCTGTGCTAGTACGAGGGAGATGTGGCCCTTCATGTATAGGCCTCTGAAACCAAATTTTTTTTTGATTTATTCTTTGTTTTGTCTATGGGTTGGCCCTTTTGGGCCAAATACAAGGTGAGACCACCCGTTCATCCCCTCCTTTTCTTTCCCATCACACTCACAGGTGGCCATCCGAGCCTTACTACCTTGACCAATCAGGGGTCTTGTCCTCTTGATCATAGTTTTGGGACCTTAGCGATATGGGGCTTGGTTTCTCGTTTGATCCAATGGTCATCGAGCATTCTTCTTTTCTATTGTCCAAGGATGAAGCAGAGTTGGCCGACCATGACTTTTCATTATGGCAAATGCTAAGCTAGGCTTCCCAACATGTATATTTTTAGTAGACCAATCAGGGGCTTTGTCCTCTTAGTCGTGTTATGGGACCTTCAAATTCAAGGGGCTTGGTTTTTCATTTGATCCAAAAGTCATGGTGTATTTTGTCCCTTCTTCTATGTAAGGATGGAGCAGAGTTGGTCGACCATGGCTTTTTAGTAGGCCAACTACTACGCCAAGTTGTCCAACATCCCTCTTTCCTTCCCATTATCATTGAATGAACACCCTATAGATCTTCCACTCTCCTTCTACATGGGCAGGCACCTCAAAACCTTTACTTCCATGCTCGTCAACTCCCTCCTTATTACATCCATCTCTGGCGAGCAGCTGCTTGCATACTAGTGGGTTCGAGCCCCTGTTGGAGCCCCCTTTAGCTCCGCAACACCAAGATGAGAAGGGGTGGCAGATGCCTAGCCATCCTCTTGGCCTATGGCCCCAACACCACTTTCTCCGGTTAGCAGTGTTGCCACACATAGTTTTCTGGGTTCTTTTTCAGATCAGAGCGCTCTAGCGGGGGGGGGGGGGTGAATAGAGCTAAAAAATACTTGCACAAAACTTGTTAGACCTTCAAGTTACTTAAAATAAGCTCAATTGCAAATAGCTAATTAATGGAAATTCAAACATACATAGCATGGATGAGAAAGATTGAAGAAACCAATTGAATGACCTATTTTAGAGTGGTCCCACTCTCTAAACTAGGAGAGAGTTAGTCCATTACCTAGCGAGGTCAAGATCTAGGATTTTTTAAGCATGTGTACTCCTTATATTCACTTATAAGAGTTACCACATATGACTTTCCTTTTATAGGAAAAGCATACCCAACTTCCCTTTGAGGTCAAGGGAGCCACCAACCTTACAAACAAGGTCTTACCTATCCAAGAGCTAGTCTTCTACCTTCACCAAGGTCTTACCCACTCTTCCAAGCAGGTGGATGCCTTCACCAAGGAGATCTCCTTCTTGCACTAAGTCTTTTGCCTTGAAGGATTTACCCACTCAACTCCTTGGATCTTATGCCTTGCCCTTCTCCTTCACTCAGAGAAGCTTGAAACACCTTCTTCTACAGCTCAAAGAAGAATGTACCTCCTCCTGCACTCAAAGAATCCTTTATCGACATGATCATAAAGAAAGGGATTGGGAAGGAAAAGCTTTGAGAGCGTTACAAGTATACAATGAGGTAGCTCTCTCACACAAATATTATCTCACTCATATGGACAAAATGAAGTGTAATCAGGAGAGAGAAAGGGGCTCAGCTAGATAAAAAACACTCAACTAAGGCAAGGACCTTTAATAGCATGAATGAGCAAACTTGGAATGAACTCCAAGGGGTCCTATTTATAGCTGTCAATGTCCACTAGAGTGTGGGAACACTTGTGAAAATTATCTAGCCATTTGGAGGGTTGCAATGGATATAATTTTGATTTTTGCAACACTCCAATGATTAGATTCAATTATTCTATGTTTTTTGTACAATGCATTTAGTCGAGTTTCAATAAAGATTACACAACCTATCATACTATGCAACAAAGCTAATTTAAACCATTAGTCGATATTTATCCTGATGAAAACTCAACTGATCCACTTAAATTAGTTTTGGTTTGCATAGGGATCGGTCGAGTTATGTGTATGTGAAACTCGACCGATCGAAGTCATTCTCGAAATCCATTAAGGATCAGTCAAGTTTGTAAATCAACTGATGAAGTACCTGTAATGAATTTTTACAAAATGACTTTTAAGGTATGAAATGTTCAAAGTAAGTGTCTCTAATTTTTTCTCATCTTAGTTACAAGTCATATCATCAATACAAATGATTACAAAAAAATCTAAGGTGATTTAAAGTGATTTCCCAAAATGTGCATTTGCATTACTTTTGACTTGAACTAAAACAAGCTGGGGCTTGATTGATTTGATCCTTTTGATGTACCTAATGCCTGAAATCAATCTCAAAAAACAAATTAGATACATATCAAGGGAATGGTTAAGTCATTATCAAAATATGGACAATATGTAACACTTAGGTAAACATTCTCCCCATTTTTGATAATGACAAACCATTCCTCAACATATCAAAAAAGGATATGAAAATTAAACCTTTACCTTTGAGAAAGGATGCGAGAGTTAAACCTTTTACCTTGTCAATTGCAAGGAGATACATGAATGAACAATGTGAATTGCTCCCGCTCGATTCATGCTTACCTAAGCGTGCATGGTTAGTCTTTCCACAACTAACCATAGAACATATACATACTATATGGCCCTCTAGCAAGTCACATGATATGTAGATAATAGACAAGGAAAGGATCATATAAGCTTTAAAAGAATATGGTTATGGTAATTTCTCCCCCTTTGTCATATAAAAAAGACATGGAGGTATAAGAGCTAAAAGAAAAAGTCTTCTCCATGAGCACAAGCAGAAGCAATCAACCACATATAGCACACATCAAACAGAGATGAAGCACCAAAAAACAAGCAATCTAATGTTATAATCAAAATATAGGATAACATACCACAAACTCATAAGATCTAGTCAACCAAAGAGTTATGGAACATACAATTAAGATTATAACACTAAGCATGTTCTCACAGAAGGAGACACAAAACAATGATAAAATAACAAGTTGATAAAATAGTATGCCTCAGATACACTGCCCAAATGTCTTTGTACAAATTAGTCTAAAAAGAAAGATATGATCAACACCTACAAACTAGAGAACTAAAACATCTAAGCTATATCTATTATATCTTTGTCATATAGGTCATCATCGACATCATCGTCGTCAGTCTTGGGCTTGTAATCCTCATCACCATTTAAAGGTACAACATAGACATCAACATCACCTTCATATCTAGAGGAACCGGAAAAGCCATCATCAGAACCATCCTTGGAGCCATCCTCAGTGGCTTTATCATCATCATCCTCATCCTCAGTAGGCTGGTCAGGAATCTCCTCATTGGTAGGAGGACCAAAACCATGACCGGGCCATCTAGCATTCTGCTCAGGCCAAGACATGCCATAAGCATGTAACTCATTTGCTTGCTCAAAGGTGGGAGTAGAAGTCCCAAGGGTAGCAAGCAAGGTGGAAGCAGGACTAGTGGGTAGGGCCAATGGAGGAAGCACACCAGGGACAAGTCCACCATCAGTAGCATGTGTGGTAGTAGAAGCAGTAGGTGGTGGGGTAGGGTAGAAGTGATTGTATGCATAAGAAGTATAGGCACCGCCTGTGTATGGATGGTAGGAAGGGTAGGGATCACTATAGGATAGGTTCATGTGAGACATGATCTGGCATAGGTCCTTGTGGAGGTGATCTTGAACCTAAAAAGGTTGTGCTCCTAGTGACGGATCATATAACCCAAAATGGCTTCATTTGACACCGAAAAAGAGGCGTGATCATGTTGAGGTGGTGGTGAAGGTGGAGGGACCTAGGTGGAGGTAACGGTGGAGGCTCCAGGTGAGGTAGAAGAGGTAGGAAGGATGGTCTTCTTGATTGTTGTCTCACTAATGTAGACACCTTTTCTACTTTATTTATAATGAAGATCATGGAAAAGGGACTTCTAAGTTCCAAAAGAAAAGAGACAACATATCAAGGTCAGGTAGGGGGTGGGTACCTCGGGCGTTCTTCCTAAAGTTAAAGTAGGTCATGTGGTGTAGAATATATCATGACCACTTGACTCCAACATTGTTCAAAATTTAGTACATGATCATAGTAGTATTTTCTACAATTTCTGTTTGGTTTTGCTTTGGGTGGACATTGCAGTTAACAACTAATGTGGTAAATGGTTTTTGAGATCTAGGGAAGAGGACGGCAAGGTTGACTTATTCCTATAGGGTACATGAGGCTTCTTCAAAAACTTATGAATATCAAGGAGAGTAAGTTGAAAGTGTTTGTAGAAAGCCTCAGGGTCAAGAAGTTCAAAATAGTTAGGGTAGTCCTTCATTCATGTGTTGGTGACCTCAGTACCATTGAAAAATATATTCAGAGAATCTTTTGAGATGGTAATTTTTTTCCTGACAATCATGGAAGTCAGAACTACCTAGCTATTGGGTGGTAGCACTATTGTTTCATAGTTCCTCTTGAAATTCTCATAGAACTCATGGACCTCCTTGTGCTAGTTATGGAATTTTTGAAGCACCAGTGTTCTACACATAGTGCACCTAGGTAATGGCACAAAAACAACTTTGCAACCTCCTTGATAACCATCGTCATGGTGAGACGAGGCTCAAACAAGGCTCTAAATAGGAAATGGTTCCTAAGAAGGAGCTCTTTATAGCAATTTAGGGATTCAAAGGAGATGAAAAAGGTTCCATCAAAGGATAGGAGGTGAGGATTGGATGAAGACGATGGTGCTTCACCTAGGAAGCTCTCTTCCTAGGATTGGATGCCATGGAGTCAGATTGAGAAGCAAACACAACTAAAAGAGAGAGAGAGATCCTCACCAATAGGTTATCTAACCACCAAGATGGGTGTGGGAATAGGATAGAAAGGCTAAGTGAGACAAGGGATAGGGTGTGTGAACCTAGGGTTGGAGGTTAAGAGGGTTGTGAGTCGGGATGGATCAAATTTTCTCTAGTTGAGAGGGACAAAAGTTGGCCAATAACCCTTTCAAGTTTGGTCCAACCCATTGGCCATTCGAGTTATGAGATGTGCAAACTCAACTGATCGACATATTCACATGACCTCGGCCTAGGTCAATTTTGGAATTCAAATGATCAACAGTCTGTCCAAAAACTTGAAATTTTAATTCCAAGCCTTTAGGGTTCTAACTAAATTTGTTTCTTTAGCCTATTATGCATTTTAGGCATATTGAGGTATATTTCACTCATCATAGGGTACTATTTTGTAATAAATCAGTCACTTACAAAAAATACCCAAAAAAAGAGAAATAAGGCAATTATAGCACATAGCAAGTAAGAGATGATCAATTTAATCAAGGAAAATATAGGTAGGATAACAACTAGCTAGAAGGTATGTCAATATCTTCAAGAGAAGTCGTAAGAAGTTTTGATTTAATAAAAGCAAATTTCTATCTAGATAGAGGTTTAGTGAAAATGTCCACAAGATGATTCTTTGTATCCACCTGCGTGATATAAATATCCTTCTTGGCAATGTGGTCATGACGAAAGTAATGATAGAGCTCTATATGTTTATCTCTACTATGCTATATAGGATTGTAAGATAATCTAACTGCACTTGTATTATCACAATAGATAGTCAAAGAATCAAAATGAATGTTAAAGTCTTAAAGAATTTGCTTCATCCATAGGACTTGGGCACAACAACGCCCACCTGCAATTTATTCAGCCTTGATAATTAAAAGAGCCAAGTCCTAGCAAGAACCACTTGTGCACTTTCTGTCAATCAAACATCCTAGATAATTAGCATCACTATAAGTAGTAAGAGTAAAGTCCCTTGACTTGGGATACCATAGTCCACAAATTTGGGTTCTAGATAGATACTTTAACATCCTCTTAACCTCTATAAGATGTGATTTCCTAGGACTTGATTGAAAGAGAGAACACAAACCAACACTAACCACTATATCAGGTCTAGAGGCAGTTAAATAAAGCAAACTTCCAATCATACCTATATACATCTTCTCATCTACCTTTTCTCCTTCTTCATATTTGTAAAGCTTGACTATGTTTGACATGGGGGTGACCATTGCCTTGGTGTTCTCCATCCCAAAGTGCTTAAGTACTTCACTGGTGTACTTGCCTTGGTTGATGAAGTTTCCATTTTTCATTTGTTTGATTTGAAATCCAAGGAAGAAAGTAAGCCCCCATCATTCTCATCTCAAACTCACTCTTAATAAGAGAACTAAACTCCTTGCTAATATCAAGATCAGTCCCATGAAAAATAATATCATCAATAGAATGATTAAGAAATTGATCGAAGTGTGTTTTCATAAAAAGGTAGAATTGAATTTTCCCATGATATAGCCATTATCTAGCAAAAAGTTCTTTAGTTTCTCATACCAAGCTCTAGGTTCTTGTTTGAGACCATAAATAGCATTTTGTAAAAAATAAACATGGTTTGGAAAGTTATCATGTTCAAAGTTTGGCAACATATACTTCCTTCTCAAGTTTACCATTGAAAAATGGACTTTTAACTTCCATTTGATAAAGTAGAAAATTCTTATGAGTAGAAAAAGCAAGAAACATTCTAATTGACTCAAGTCTAGCTATAGGTGCATATGTTTCATCAAATCTATACCTTCTTCTTGATTGTAGCGCTGAGCAACTAACCTTTCTTTGTTTCTTACCACTTTTCCACTTTCATCAAGCTTGTTGATGTAGACCCACTTGGTGCCAATGATGTTTCTATCACTTGGTCTTGGCATAAGAGTCCACACTTTGTTCTTCTCAAACTATTCCAATTCTTCTTTCAGGGCTAGTATCCATTGATCATCCTTGAGGGCTTCTTTGATATCTTTAGGTTCAAACTGAGACACAAAGGTGTTCTATGCTTGTTCTTTGTTATAGTCATCCTGCGTCTTGTCCCTTTCAAAATGACTCCCTATGATGAGCCCTTTTTGTAGAGTGGGGTGTTGGATCCTTCTTTTCTTCTTCTTAATCTTCTTCATCACCTAACACCTCCTTTCCTTTTTACCAATGTTGAGTTCTTTAAAGTGAGGGATCACCTCATCTACAATATCATGATAAAAACATTCTTGGAAATAGAGGGGTTAGTCTCTACAAATAAAACATTGATATATTCTTCTACTTTACACAATTCAATGTTAAATACTCCATAAGCCTTGGTAGTAGTGGTACAACCAAGAAAGAATGCCTTGTAAGACTTAGGACCAAACTTGTTGAGGGAATCCTTGGTATTCAAAACAAAACAAGGACAACAAAAAACATGAAAGAAATCAATGGAAGTCTTTCTACCAAGTCATAGATCATATGGGGTTTTCTTTAAATATGGATGAGTGAAAACCCAGATTTGCACAAACCATGAAGTATTAACGGCTTTGTCCCAAAACTTCTTTGGAGTATCATACTCTAGAAGCATATTCCTAGCCATTTCCTATAGTGACCTATTGTTTCTCTCTACAACCCCATTTTGTTGAGGTGTTTGAGGTGCAGAAAAGTTATTTGCATGCATGGACTCTTCACAAATTGTTCAAACAATTCATTTTCAAACTCTCCCTCAATATAATCATAGATAGAAACAATCTGGCATGAAGCTTCATTTTCAACTCGTTTACAAAAAGTCAAGAAAACATGAAGAGTATCATTTTTTGAAACAAGATAGAAGGTTGACAACACCTTTTTTCACGTTCTTTCTGTATATATTTTACATCACTTTTAGTATAACTTTAGCTAACTTTTCGCATAATTTCTCTATCTTTTTTACTAAAGCCTTGTTTAATGATTTCAGGAACCAACACAACTTGGGTTGCGATCTTGGAAGATCGTGACCGTGGTTATTCAAAAAATAAAAAGCCTGCGACCGCAATCATCAGAGACCGCGACCGTGGTTCTTCTCCTCAGCACCTGCGGTTTGCATCGCCTCAATGCCGTGACCGCGGTGATGTGAAAAATCATGACTGTGATTATCCTAGAGGCCGCGACTGAGGCAATCCAAGGAATCGTGACTGTGATTATATGAGCCCCGCGACCAAGCTGGATTGTGACCAGAGATGAATAAGGCGGAGACCGCGACCACAATCTTTCCCTCACTTAACAGAAAAACCGCAACCGCAGTTCTATGTCGGTGGAAGGTGCCTATAAATAGCACCCCCCACCTGTCTTGTCAAATGATCAGATCAGACAGACCAGATCCTAAGGCCACGAAGTGCTGCTGCATTTCAGACTCATCTTCGACCATCCATCCATCAGTCGTGGATCTCTAGGAGTGAAAGACGAGGAGAGAGAAGACTTCAGTCCGCCCCTTCTTCGACTGGAGAAGGCCATCCATGATGTAGATCCAGATCTGAAGAAGTAGTGTGTAGTATCACGTTCTTCCCTTCCAGATCTACCTCTTCCTCCCGATGTACCTTTTCCCCTCTTCATGAACCTCATGGATCTGTCTGTATGTAGAGTTGTCATGTTGTCCACAAGCATGAGCGGCTAACACCTTAACTTGGGTTGGGAGTAGCCACTAAGGCTCTCCCAACATGTATATTGTCTCTTTGTTTTAAATATACATACTCTTATCAAGATTATCTCCATGGACCTATTTTTAATGCTTCACTTGTATGCTTAGCTACCATCTTGTGATGTTTGATTGTGATATCTCGAGGGAGTAATATTTCTTTTATCCTGTATTATGGAGTGGTATGAATGCATGAGGGTGTTGGAATGCTAAAGCTTTAACGAATTATTTTGCTGTGAGGTTTTTGAGTTGTCATCTCGAGAGAGAGACTTCTTTTAGACTTAGATCTATCCTCATCTTGAGAGAGAGTGGAATAGGCATTTGAACGGTTGCTTGTAATCTTGATATTAGTATGCAAGAGAGAGAGATAGTTTTACATGTTGGTGAGGTGCTTTAGTTGGTGAGCCCCAACCCAGGTTTTCCCCATATTCTTGTTTATCATTCCTCCCTCTTTCTTATTTGTTTTGCTATTCTCATTCTTGTGACACCATTCTTTACTGAACATCTCTTTGCACCCCTTTTTGGTTGGAGTATAAGAGTGTTGATTCTGCGTTCTTAACATGACTAACCTTGTCCCTATGTTTGACCCCGATCACTACATTAGACTCTGTTTATCATTGCGGGGCCCGAGAGTCGAGTTATCTCTTTAAAAGTCTGACTACTGTAATCCACGCCCTTTGGACGTGTGATTTAGGCCGGTCAACTTTTTGGCATCATTGCCGGGGACAAGGCAAAATAGTACTATTAAGAGTTCGAGTCCACTTACTATACTCCCATGCCTCAAGCTTAGCAATAAGATTGACATCATAGTTACTTTAAGATTGCTAACCTGGGTTTAATTAGAGTAGTTCGTTCGAACCAGTTCAATATCCTAACTTGACTGTATGACCTATTCAGGTACCCAGGAAGAAGCGATTTGTTCTACTTAACTCCCGTTCATCATGCTGCCTCGCGTGGAAGGTCCTCTTTCAGTAGACAAGCGGAAAGTGAGGATTGGACAACACCCACCTCTGCCAGGAACCGATGAGGATGGCTGTTATAATGACGATCATCTCTATGAAGA
The DNA here is from genome assembly GCA_963693085.1 of Alisma plantago-aquatica. Classification (NCBI taxonomy): domain Eukaryota; kingdom Viridiplantae; phylum Streptophyta; class Magnoliopsida; order Alismatales; family Alismataceae; genus Alisma; species Alisma plantago-aquatica. The sequence continues at coordinate 807,968,044 of OY856414.1, read as the reverse complement.
ACAAGAACAACCTGAAGATGATCATCACCATGAGGAGCGTCGTCATCACCGCAGGCACAGAACAAACCACCAAGAGTGAAATCATAGGGACAACGCCAGTGAAGATGACGAAGAGGAAGAAACGAATCTTTGGGAATTGGCAGCTACAAAAGCCAACAACTCAAGATGTCATGTGGTCATCCTAAGGTTCAATGCAGCGAACTTCGAATTGAAGCCAGTTGTAATATCTATGATGTCAAACCCCGATCTCACACTAACCTCAATCCACGAGATTAGGGCGCGACGGAGGGATTACTCACAAGCCAAACCTCTCATAATTTTTTTAAACCATTTTAAAGACATTAAAAAGATAAACTGATTTATGCTGTAAAATGAAGCTAAACAATCTACGGAAGCATTTTTATTAAACTGACTAGCAATATAAACAGAGTCTACATCATATTACATTGTTCAACATAAAATAAAGCATAACAGTTAATTTACATCTTTATACACCTTCTCTCTCACCCCCACACCATGTCCCAAAGATCGAGGGGAAAGGACTAAGAGACCTCTAACTACTAACTACTTATACCTTCTACAGACTAAGCGTTAGGATGAAAGTATTCTTCAGATTCCTGCTGCTGGTGATGACCTGAAAATGTTTTGAGTAGAGGTATGAGCCTACTCGCTCAGTGAATAGCATTTCATTTAGCTATCACTAAACAACTCATCAGGTTTATAAAATTGAAATAAACATAAATACAATACAAGCAGGGCAGTTCTAATGACATAGCGGATTACAAAATATAATCGCATTTCTATGCAACAACAGATAATTTAAACCAATAAACAGGTATAATGAATTGGCACAAAAGTTCGGATATATTAATTTACTGTGATCCTATATGATTACATATTTATATTATTATGCCCCAAACATATGCAGCGCACTCTACATATGAAGATCTGTAGCGAACTACGATCCCACCGTACAAGACTTAGCGACACACCCGGGAAATGCTAAGTCTGACTTCCCGTCCTGGTCTGCACTCTCAGGCTCTCAAGGGCCTTAGGCACTCAAGGGCCTCACAACACTCTTAGGCTCTCAATGGCCTCACTGCAGTTCCTAGGCACTCAAGGGCCTCACTGCACTAACTCTGAGTGCTCTAGACTCCTCCCGCAACCTGTAGTACATAGTCGGAGGGTCTGGGTTACCACCGTGACACACGCATGGATTATTGTTGAATAACCCCTATATTACTCCAGTGCCACCGTGACACACGCACGGATTATTGTTGAACACTGGTCGCCGACCATCTAGACTCAGGGCTAGATCGGTCGTTTCACCCCAAAGGTACAGACCGCGCAATGGGGTTCTACGGTGTTGGGGCACCTAAGTCTATTAACTGATTAACATATAACCATTTAAAACAAGAATATCACATTTCGTACTTACTGCACATTCTGAACATTTCTTGAAACACAAATATAACATTTGTCATCCTTAAACATGATTCAGTATCATTTATCCAGTTTCCATGCTAAATATCCATTTTTAAATCAACAAATACATTGCAACCATAAAACAGGAAATTTCATCATTTTCATTAAGCATATTACGTATTTCAAGTTCCAATGAATCTAACATACTCTATTATATGTATTACACTGTTTAGAAGTTATACCAACTGATACAGAAGCAATTAAGCATTTAATTTGAGTTAAATAATGATTTCTGAATGAACTACTACTCACAGTACTGAAACTCGGCCGACCAATCTGGGAACTCAGCCGATCAGCTGGAAACTCGGTCGATCCACCTGCAACTCGGCCGATCAAAACCCAGATCGATTTCCTATAAAAGAAACTCAGCCGAATCACACCCAATTCGGCCGATCAAAATGTTGTTCCTGCAACTTGACAGAAGAATGGCTTCTTCACGCACAGAATTGAAATTGGTTCAATTAAAAGCTAGGTCTTAAGCTAAGACTACAGATTCTAATTCTATCCTCAAAACCAAACTCCATTCTAGTCTTACCTTGCTCTTTCGTGCGCCAATCGAACTTCGATTCGGACTTGTTCGGATCTGTTACAATAGAACAGTACCCTGCACATACGTACATGTAGGAGACGACGGCCGTTCTTGGTGGTAGACGCAGCTAGGGCTACGGATCCCTGATCTGGACCTCCAGATGAGTTCGACGGCATCACTTTGGAGTGCTAGCCCGCGCCCTTGATGCTCCTGGTCAGACCTACTGCAAGCAACAAGTGATTTGCACACGCACAAGTGGAGGAAGGAGTTGGGTAGGTATTGAATCGTAGCTAATGGACGCAAAATCTTGCTCAGGGTCCTTAGTCGAACTCGGCGCCGCTCTTTCCTGGAGCTTTGTGCTCCCTAACCGGCTCCATGGCCGCCCGTTGTAGCTAGCCAGCCAGCAACTGCTGCTGGAGGTTGGCGCCTGGTAGGGCAGGTCGCTAGGGCAAGGCTGGGGAGGAAGAATAAGAGAGGAAGGTAGTAGAAGGAGGACGGAGGTAGGGTCGCAGCTGAATCAAGCTAGGGTTCCCACAATCGCACCCATGATCGCCCTCTCTGGATTCCCAGCCTTGCGCCGCTTTTGCGGCTTCTCCTGTTCTATTAGTCGTGTGAGGGAGGAAGCAGATAAGGAAGAAAATGAGAAAAGAAAAGAAATAGCCAAAGTAAATTGGAAAAATTGCACCTAAGTCCAAGAAAACTAAAAATGGCATAAGTATTGCCTCAGAGGTCCAATTTTCATGATTTCTTTTGCATCCACTCAAGCAAAACTCCTCTACCAACTCAAAGCATGAAAACATACTCATTAGACTGTTTCACTAGATCAAAGCTCTAATTGCAACTGTGATTACTTGATTCAACTTAATGAACTAAATAATCAACATTGATATCATTAATTGCCTCAGGTGATTCAAACTCAACTATTGATTCACATATTAACTTATTTTGATTAACCATGATATTTAACAAAATACTTAGCACTAATTGAGGTGTTTCACGTAATTCGAGGTATTTATTGACTAACCCTGATATGGGTCGTAATAATCTCCCTCCCTTATAAGAATTTCGTCCCGAAATTCCTAAAAGAGAAAAAGGAAACTTGTTACGCATATCAAACCCAAAACTTCCCATGTGGCTTCCTCTAGGTTGTGGTTTTTCCACAAAACCTTCTCTAAAGGTATCTCACGATTTTTGAGTTTTCTTGATCCTCTGATCAACCATCTGTATTGGTCTTTCAACCTAGGACACATCTTATCTGATTCCAGATCAAACCACAAAACATTGTCTTTGTAGAACTGTTACAACAGTATCTCAAATTATGGTAATTACTGAGAAATTATCATACTATACATGCAGACAATCTAAAAATCTTATATAAACAAAATGCATGTCAATTTGGTACTAAAATAAAATCATGCAATTTAACTGTTAAACATCATCACATCTCATAATGAAAATTGATATCAAAATACTTGATTCATCGTACACCCTATCCTTAGGGTTTCATTTGCCTTATTCATTCATCACATGCCAACACCCTACTCTTAGGGTTATTTCATTCACTAGTCACATGCCAACACCCTACTCTTAGGGTTTCCGTTATCTCATCTGTTTGATTGCAGTTCAAATCACAATACGGTATCATTCTAGAACTGGAAGAGCAGTATATTCAAAATCATTGTAATTACTGAGTAATCTTTACATCATGCATGCATGCAGATTTAAAATTCATAAATATCCCAAACTCAAATCAATTTTGGCACATACATACTGAATTCATGTAATTGAACATCTTATTACACCAATAAGTGTAATTTACTTCACCTATAAGAAACCATCTGCAATATTTATCAATTGTCTGAAATTTCTCGAAGTACGTGCATATTAACCCCAAATCCTGGTTTATGCATCACATAACTCAATTAAGAGTTATTTACGTATCATAACACAAATATTTTATAGTACATGAGAATTTCTAATAATATCTCAGAGAAATGTGCCAATTCATGTAAATGTTAGGTCATACACATTAACATAACAGGAAGCATGCAACTAGATTTATTTGCATATTTTAATGCTATCTTACTATCTTGAAATCATGCACCTAATGGTTTACCAAATCTGTATTGTCTGGGTTTATACCCAAACCGTACCATTATCAGTTGTGTATTTCTAAACTCAACATTCACACTAAGAAAACTCTATAAGACTTAAATGTTCATCCCTACTTCCACTGAAAAGCAAAACACATGCTCTCAGCATGTCCTCAAGAGTCTGAATGGTTCTCTCAGACTGGCCATCCGTCTGCGGTTGAAAAGGTTATATTGAATCTTAACTTTGTGTCCGAAGCACGATGCAACTGTTTCTACAATCCTAAATGTGAACTTAGGATCTCAATAAGATATGATTGAAACTGAATTACCAGGCAACCTAATTATTTCATCCATGTATATCTTAGTCAAGTTTCGAGACATCAAAGGTTTACTTAATATGAAGAAAGCGAGCAGACTAAATTAGTCTATCCACAATCATTCATATCGAATCATAACCTCTAGGTGTCCTGGGTAACCTTACCACAAAATCCATTGTAATATATTCCCATTTCTATTCAGGCATAGAAAAAGATTACAAGGTAGCTATAGGTATCTGGTGTTCAGCCTTAACCTGCTGACACACTTCACATCTAGCCACGTACTCAACTACATCCTCTTCATACCAGGCCACCAATACAATTCCTTGAGATTCCTCAATATCTTAGTGTTGCCTGGATACATAGCATACATCAATGCATGTGCTTCCTCAAGAATCTTTCCTTTCAAATCATTATCTCGAGGTACATGCAACATGTCATGTTGATGCCACACATCATCATCTAAAAACTTAAACTCTGGTCTCTTTTCCATCTATCATGTCATGCATGGTCTGGTTTAACTCACTGTCACCCTATGGTAGTTCCTTGATCTAATCATAAGAAGTAGGCTTAACTTACATCTGTACAATCAAATCACTCTATGTTGTCACCCCTAAGCCTAAGTTCAACTTTCACATTTCTACTAACAGGTCTCTATTGAAACCTGTCATAGAGAATGCATTAACTGTTGAACTTGACTTTCTGCTGAAAGCATCAACCACCACATTCTCTTTACCAGGGTGATAATCTATTGTCACATCATAAAGATAGTGATGCCATGTCTTAAAAACATGAACTACATCAGCTATCTTTAGATCATATATCGGATAATACTCCGCATTCTATGCTACTTTCTTATTGTTACATATCAAGTTTTATGTTTTACTCTTTTCTCTAAGTCATTTCATGTTGTTCATGTACCATTCAGATTAAATACCTTTAAACCCTAGATCACTATCAATGCTAGTTTACTTTACATAGATCAAATCTCAAGGTCTTATTTTATAGAGATGCTAGTATTCAAGATTAAATCACTAGTGATATCCCTTGAACTACTACAACTCTAATCATTCTAGGGTTTGGTTCTTATCAGTAACATAGAATTATTGTGTGTGTGTGGTCGATCATATAGATCAATTTGAGCTGCTTGGGTCAATAGCATATTAACCCAACACTCAACTTTAATTATATTGGCTGAAAATTCAGTTTTCACAATAGTTTCTGTAATTCGTTTATTAAATATCTAACAGAAGCTCCAAAAAATCTGGAAATTTTATATGTTATACCTAATGAAGTTTAAGACCTCCAGTAAAAATATGAGATCATTTCTAATTACTAATAAATAATTAAAAATCAAACAGTGCACTGCTATATTGCAGTCTGCAGCAGATTCGGTCGAGTTGCAAACTCGACCGACACCCTCACTGTAGAGATCAAAAGTCATCCAAAAATTACGCCAATTTAATAAAGTGTCTAAAATTGTGATTTTCAAGCACAATTAAAATTCGAGATCAATTGGATATACCAATAAAAAGATAAAATTCAATTACCACACTGCTATATCATTCTGAAAATGTGATCGGTCGAGTTTGAAACTCGGCCGATAAACAGGTCAGAACATTCTTCAAAAATTCTGATATTTTCCAATATTGTTTACATTTTATATATAAAAATGACATCCAAATTTGAGCTAAATCAGAGTTACACATAAAATACCAAAAATCATTTACTGAGACACTTTACTTATCAAATTTTGTGTTTATGTATCATCAAAACCCTATTTTGGGCCGATTAGGGTCTATGCTTCTCAAACCCTAAATCTCAAGACAAAAGAACGTTTAGACTTCTTATCATAATTAAAACATCCTAGTGTATATACATTCTCACTATGTTACAGGTCTAATTCACCCAGAGTCTACTCTTATTTTACTGTTAATAGGAGTCATTAGATCCCAGTAACGCATCCTGCCAGCCAGACCAAGCCGAACCTGTAGTCCTGAAGCCAAGAGCTACTCGAGATTAATCAACCCCTATTAATCTTAAACATGTGGAAAGAATATCCACTTAGGACAAACTCATTTAAACATAATTTCGGGTCTACATTAATACAAAGAAAACAAACACCATACAATTCACTTCATGACACAACAATATAAAAGAATCTTATTTGCTTTACAGACTAAAAATTCTAATTTTATGCATATAAAAGCATTTATAGTGATCTTTAAATCAAATAAGAAATAATAGACAAGAGTTGAATCGCATCTTATATGTAATCTCTTATTTCTACATTAATTTCTTATCTCATAACCCTAAGATTTGTAGGGTTTTTCTCTAGCCCATCCTTCCTCTACATACCTGGCCAGGGCATCCAGAGAAGAACAGATAGAGTAGCTTGATACTGGTCAATCTAAGTATTCAGACACCTGGCCAGGGTATCTAAACACTCAGACCTTCCAAAGCTAAAACTCATCATTTATTATTCGTCTCACTTATAACTTTATCTTTTGAACTTAATGATTATTCACGACTCAACTTAAACTCTTTACTTGGTTCTCGTGACCACATCCTTTTCCTGCCATCTATAATAGTATAACAGAACACTTCCTGTTAGAAAATTACAGACAGAAGAAAAACTCTTAAACCTTAATCCTATTGGTCTCTTATTGTCCCCCAACCTTGACTTAGAGTATTTATATACTCAACCTATGCTCTGATACCAAGATGTCAAACCCCGATCTCACACTAACCTCAATCCACGAGATTAGGGCACGACGGAGGGATTACTCACAAGCCAAACCTCTCATAATTTTTTTAAACCATTTTAAAGACATTGAAAAGATAAACTGATTTATGCTGTAAAATGAAGCTAAACAATCTGCGGAAGCATTTTTATTAAACTGACTAGCAATATAAACAGAGTCTACAGCATATTACATTGTTCAACATAAAATAAAGCATAACAGTTAATTTACATCTTTATACACCTTCTCTCTCACCCCCATACCATGTCCCAAAGATCGAGGGGAAAGACTAAGAGACCTCTAACTACTAACTACTTATACCCTCTACAGACTAAGCGTTAGGATGAAAGGATTCTTCAGATTCCTGCTGCTGGTGATGACCTGAAAATGTTTTGAGTAGAGGTATGAGCCTACTCGCTCAGTGAATAGCATTTCATTTAGCTATCACTAAACAACTCATCAGGTTTACAAAATTGAAATAAACATAAATACAATACAAGCAAGGCAGTTCTAATGACATAGCAGATTACAGAATATAATTGCATTTCTATGCAACAACAGATAATTTAAACCAATAAACAGGTATAATGAATTGGCACAAAAGTTCGGATATATTAATTTACTATGATCATATATGATTACATATTTATATTATTAAGCCCCAAACATATGCAGCGCACTCTACATATGAAGATCTGTAGCGAACTACAATCCCACCGTACAAGACTTAGCGACACACCTGGGAAATGCTAAGTCTGACTTCCCGTCCTGGTCTGCACAGGACTCTCAGGATCTCAAGGGCCTCACAGCACTCTTAGGCTCTCAAGGGCCTCACTGCAGTTCCTAGGCACTCAAGGGCCTCACTGTACTAACTCTGAGTGCTCTAGACTCCTCCCGCAACCTGTAGTGCACAGTCGGAGGGTCTGGGTTACCACCGTGACACACGCACAGATTATTGTTGAATAACCCCTATATTACTCCAGTGCCACCATGACACACGCACGGATTATTGTTGAACACTGGTCGCCGACCATCTAGACTCAGGGCTAGATCGGTCGTTTCACCCCAAAGGTACAAACCGTGCAATGGGGTTCTACAGTGTTGGGGAACCTAAGTCTATTAACTGATTAACATATAACCATTTAAAATAAGAATATCACATTCCATACTTATTGCACATTCTGAACATTTCTTGAAACACATATATAACATTTGTCATCCTTAAACATGATTCAGTGTCATTTATCCAGTTTCCATGCTAAATATCCATTTTTAAATCAACAAATACATTGCATCCATAAAACAGGAAATTTCATCATTTTCATTAAGCATATTACGTATTTCAAGTTCCAATGAATCTAACATACTCTATTGTATGTATTACACTGTTTAGAAGTTATACCAACTGATACAGAAGCAATTAAGCATTTAGTTTGAGTTAAATAATGATTTCTGAATGAACTACTACTCACAGTACTGAAACTCGGCCGACCAATCTGGGAACTCGGCCGATCAGCTGGAAACTCGGCTGATCCACCTGCAACTCGGCCGATCAAAACCCTGATCGATTTCCTATAAAAGAAACTCGGCCGAATCACACCCAATTCGGCCGATCAAAACGATGTTCCTGCAACTTGACAGAAGAATGGCTTCTTCACACACAGAATTGAAATTGGTTCAATTAAAAGCTAGGTCTTAAGCTAAGACTACAGATTCTAATTCTATCCTCAAAACCGAACTCCGTTCTGGTCTTACCTTGCTCTTTAGTGCGCCAATCGAACTTCGATTCGGACTTGTTCGGATCTGTTACAATAGAACAGTACCCTGCACATACGTACAGGTAGGAGACGACGACCGTTCTTGGTGGTAGACGCAGCTAGGGCTACGGATCCCTGATCTGGACCTCCAGACGAGTTCGACGGCATCACTTTGGAGTGCTAGCCCGCGCCCTTGATGCTCCTGGTCGGACCTGCTGCAAGCAACAGGTGATTTGCACACGCACAGGTGGAGGAAGGAGTTGGTTAGGTATTGAATCGTAGCTAATGGCCGCAGAATCTTGCTAAGGGTCCTTAGTCGAACTCGACGCCGCTCTTTCCTGGAGCTTTGTGCTCCCTAACCGGCTCCATGACCGCCCATTGCAGCTAGCCGGCCAGCAACTGCTGCTGCAGGTCGGCGCCTAGTAGGGCAGGTGGCTAGGGCGAGGCTGGGGAGGAAGAAGAAGAAAGGAAGGTAGTAGAAGGAGGACGGAGGTAGGGCCGCAGCTGAATCAAGCTAGGGTTCCCACAATCACACCCATGATCGCCCTCTCTGGATTCCCAACCTTGAGCCGCTTTTGCGGCTTCTCCTGTTCTATTAGTCGTGTGAGGGAGGAAGCAGATATGGAAGAAAATGAGAAAAGAAAAGAAATAGCCAAAGTAAATTGGAAAAATTGCACCTAAGTCCAAGAAAACTAAAAATGGCATAAGTATTGCCTCGGAGGTCCAATTTGGATGATTTCTTTTGCATCCACTCAAGCACAAACTCCTCTACCAACTCAAAGCATGAAAACATACTGATTAGACTGTTTCACTAGATCAAAGTTCTAATTGCAACTGTGATTACTTGATTCAACTTAATGAACTAAATAATCAACATTGATATCATTAATTGCCTCAGGTGATTCAAACTCAACTATTGATTCACATATTAACTTATTTTGATTAACCATGATATTTAACAAAATACTTAGCACTAATTGAGGTGTTTCACGTAATTCGAGGTATTTATTGACTAACCCTGATATGGGTCGTAACATATGATCTAGAACAAAAGCTTTCGAGGGAATTCAAAGAACGATAACCCTTATCATCACCTCGATGCTTTTAAGAATATCTATGACACCATCAACATGCGGGGAGTTCTACAAGAAGTCATTTACTATAAGGGTTTCATCTTTTCTTTGGAGGACAAGGTACAATCATGGTACCTTGGGCTACCACATCAAGCTTTGAATGGATGGAACACATTGGTGGATGCTTTTGTGAACAAGTTCTACCCCACTGAGAAGACTGTTCGTAACAGGCTAAAGATCACGTCTTTCATGCAGAAGCCAAGTGAGAATCTACATGAAGCTTGGGAAACGTATCAGGAGTACCAGAGAGACTACCTTCACCACAATTACAAGAAGGGGTTCTTAATAACAACTTTCTATAATGGTCTAACTCCTGACAAGAGAGTCTCACTGAATGCAATAGTTGGAAGCGACTTTCTCAGTAAAAATCCTAGTAGATCTAAAACGATCATAGAAAACATGGTTGAGTTACAAGCTGGGACTGATTATGACCGAACTGACAGAGGATATGCTAAGAAAGCCACCAATGAAGGGTCGTCAATTGAATCAAGGGCTCTCGAAGCAATCACGTCTCAAATACAAAAGATAGCTACGAATGTCAAACAACTGAAGGAATCAAGAGGGAAGGAAAGAAGCAAATTGAGAAGGTGATGAAATGTGTCACCTGTGGTGAAGGAGGGCCCAGGATAGACAACTGCATATACACCTGACCCGAAGAATAAAGTGAAAGTGAGTCTGAGGAAGAGGAAGCTAAAAATGTCTCTTATGCTAACTTTAAGAGACTAGAGCATGCAAGATTCAGTTATGGCAACAAAGATGCTGCATAAAATTCTCATCAATTGAATAATCCACCCAAGCAACCACCAAGTTTCGAGAAGAAGAGTGGACAAGGACAGTACACCAAAACAAGCACGTTCCAAACAAACAAAACTAATTATCAATGTCAAGGTAAGTATCAAAACCGCCAAGCTGCTAACGCAAGTCAAGTACAAGGACAAGCTTAAAGACAGAGTTATACAAGGAGTACTAGTCAGCCTGACTTACTGGGCCAACTATTCGATTTCGTCAAGAGACAAGACATGATAAACAATCAACTTGCACAAAGTGCACTGTCCAACTCTAGCATTCTGAACACTATGCAGGTACAAATGGCGGATATGCAAACACATCAACTCCAGATAGACCAGCAGCTCGCTCAGTTGGCCGAGCTCATGAAGAACCCTTCGAAGAAGATTCCTTCTAACACAGAATCTGCCAAGATGGTGATCCTCAGATCGGGAAAGACAATAGAGCACCCTAAGGTGACAAGACCTGAAGAACCAGAGCCAGAGAATGTTACAGAGAACCATGCCAAGGGAGAGAACCAGCATGCCCAAGTTAGAGAACCAGAACCTGAGGAGGAAGTGTTCGCTAAAAGAAGTCAATACTCACTGATATTACCTTTTCTATACAAACATATAAAGGCGCACCTCAAAAAGAGGTACAAGAAGTTTATGGAGTCGGTGTTAAAGCTCCACCTGGATGTGCCATTTCTGGATGCCTTAGACGAAATGACAACATATGCCAAGTTCTTCAAAGATCTAGTCACAAAGAAAAGAAGAGGAGGAAGGATTGAAACTGTGCACCTTGCCAGTATGCCAACTGCTTTCATAAAAGAGGAACTACCTACCAAGAAGAAGGATCGTGGAGCCTTTACTATACCTTTTGTCATAGGGGATAACATCAATAGGAAAGGTCTCGCCGACTCAGGGGCTAGCATCAGTCTAATGTCTTTAAGCCTCGTGCAACGATTAGGACTGACTGAGATGGTCAGGACTAATATGAGAATCGAGTTGGTGGACCACACCTTCAAGAGGCCAGTGGGAGTAGTCAAAGATGTTCCAATTCACGTGGGGAGATTCTTCATCCGATGTGATATTGTTATCATTGACACTATTGAAGACCCTAAATGCCCTATTATCTTCGGACGTCCTTTCTTGGCGACCGGGAGGGCACTGATTGATGTTGCTTAAGGCATCATAACTCTGAGGGTTGGAAATGATCACATAGATTTCAAGGTGAAAGATGCTATGAAAGGACCATCCCTGCTCGAATCTGCTTACTTCGTGGATGGCTACAGCTAATATTGCAAAGAAGTGGAAGAAGACACATCAATGGTAGACCCTCTTATTAGGGCGTTAAACAAAGAAGATTCGGAAATGGACGACCCTGAGGTTGCTGAGATCCTCAAATACATGAATCAAAACGCAGGGGATTTGAGCAACAAAAAGGAAGGTGTCAAGACAGTCAAGTATGCTTCTCTAGAACTGATAAAGGAAGAAGAGAAAGTACCAAAACCCAAACCAAAACTTAAAAAATTACTGGAAGGTCTGAAATATGAGTTTCTTGATCCTAAAGAAAGGAATCTTGTCATAGTCAATGCCAGTATGACCAAAGAGAAAATGGAAAGACTTCTTAAGGAGATAAGGCTCCATAGGAAAGCTATAGGCTATTCAGTAGATGATATCACGGGACTTTACCATGCTCTATGTATGAACCACATAAATCTAGAAGAGTCAGCAAAACCCCTGGTTCAACCCCAGAGGAAGCTAAATCAAATGTCAAAAGAAGTGGTAAAGAAGGAAGTCATCAAGCTAAGAGATGCAGACATTATCTACCCGATCAGTGACAACAATTGGGTGAGCCTAATTCATGTTGTACCAAATAAAGGGGGGATGACAGCTGTGAAGGGTGATAAAGGAAACAGAGTATTTGTATGAACTATAACCAGGTAGAGAATGTGCATCGATCATTGAAAGCTGAATCAAGCAACGATGAAAGATCACTACCATCTTCCCTTTATCGACCAAGTGCTTGAAAGAGTTGCGCATCACGAATATTTTTGCTTCTTGGATGGTTATTCTGGATTTTACCAAGTTCCCATCCTACCTGATGATCAGGAGAAAACTACCTTCACCTGCCTATACAGTACCTATGCCTTCCGACGAATGTCATTCAGATTATGCAATGCTCCTACAACATTCCAACATTGCATGATCGTGATGTTCTTAGAATTTCTGGAGGACATTGTGGAAGTCTGTATGGATGATTTTTCTATCGATGGAAGAGATTATGATGGTTGTTTGAAAAACCTAACGTTAGTCCTGTAATGCTGCGAAGAGAAGAACTTAGTCATCAACTGGGAGAAATGCCATTTTATGGTGCAGGAAGGCATAGTCCTAGGGCACAAGGTCTCAAAGAGAGGAATTGAAGTAGATGTCGGAAAGGTCGAAGCCATCTCTAGACTACCTGCACCTAAGTATGTGATAGGGGTGTGAAGTTTTCTTGGTCACACCGGTTATTATAGAAGATTCATCAAGGACTTTTCAAAGATATCAAAACCCCTTTCAAATCTACTAATTAAGGACACAAAATTTGATTTTACGGATGATTGTCTGAAAGCTTTTCAGACATCGAAGGAAGCCCTCATAACTCCACCTATTCTTCAAGCCCCATATTAGGAGTTACCCTTCGAGCTAATGTGCGATGCTAGTGACTATGCCATGGGGGCAGTCCTAGGTCAGAAGAAGGACAAGAAACATCATGTTATCTTCTATGCCAGCCGCACTCTGGACGAGACACAAGTAAATTACACTACCACAGAGAAAGAATTGCTAGCTATTGTTTTTGCTTTCGACAAATTCAGGTCGTATCTGATTGGAGAAAAAGTAAAGGTTTATACTGACCACAGAGCTATTAGATACTAAATGCAGAAGAAGGACACTAAGCCTAGGTCACTAAGGTGGGCCCTAATACTCCAGGAGTTTGATCACGAGATCATTGACAAGAAAGGGGAAGAAAATGTAGTTTCTGACCATTTGTCGAGGATTATCGTCGAAGACAAGAATGAGCCACCTATTACTGATAACTACGCAGATGAGGCTTTGCTCATGATAGAAGTCGAAGAACAGAACTTGCCATCGTTCGCGGACATTTGCAATTACCTTGCTTGCGGGGAGTTACCACCAGAAATAACCTACCACCAGAAAAAGAAACTCTTCTCCGATATAAATAATTACTACTAGGATGATCCCATGCTCTTCAAAAGATGCTCAGATAACCTATACAAAAGATGTGTTGTTGACGAAGAAGTGCCTGATATTATGAGGGAATGCCACTCCTCACCCTATGGAGGGCATTTAGGGAGTGACAAGACAGCTGCCAAGGTCCTACAATTAGGTTTCTACTGGCTTTCACTATTCAAGGATGCCACAACATATGTAAAAACCTCCAAGGAATGTTAGATGACAGGGAATATCGGTAAAAGAAACAAAATGCCTATGGCAGAGTGGGTTGAAGTTGAAATTTTTAATGGATGGGGGATCGACTACATGGGACCTTTTCTGCCATCCTAAGGGTACACATACATCCTCGTTGTTTTAGATTATGTTTCAAAATGGGTGGAAGTTGTTGCCACCCAAACTTGTGACTCCAAACATGTCATAAGGATGTTTGAGAAAATTATTTTCCCATGATTTGGTGTGCCACACACTGTTATTAGTGATGGAGGGTCCCACTTTGGAGAAAAGCAGTTTGAAAAGTTGCTAAAGAAGTATGGAGTCAGACACAAGGTTGCTACACCCTACCACCCACAGACCTCAGGGTAAGTGGAAGTGTCAAACAGACAACTAAAGAAAATTCTAGAAAAGACCGTTACCAAAATGAGAAAAGATTGGGCTATGAAGCTAGATGATGTCCTTTGGGCATACAGAACAGCCTACAAAACCCCCATTGGAACTACACCCTATCGACTCTTATATGGGAAATCCTACCATCAACCTCTAGAACTCGAGCACAAAGCCCTTTGGGCCATAATGTTTCTGAATATGGACATGGAGAAAGTTGGTTAAGAACGCTACTTACAACTGTAAGAATTGGAAGAATTGAGACTGCATGCCTACAAAAATGCAAGAATCTACAAACAAAGGACAAGGGTGTGGCATGATACCCACCTAAAAAACAAGGATGTCCAGGAAGGAGACAAGGTGCTTCTTTTCGACTCCAGTATTCATCTCTTCCATGGAAAGCTAAGAACCAGATGGTCAGGACCCTTCACTGTGGTAAAAATCTACCCATATGGGGTAATGGAGATCCAGGGAGAAAAGACTGGAATCTTCAAAATTAATGGACATAGGGTAAAAAGGTTTTACGAAGATCAGGCTTTTGTGAGAAGATTGGAGATCGATTTGGAGGAACCAAGAAAGACAGAGGAGGGAAACAAGGAGAAATTTCCACACCCTGCTACAGTAACCAAGGAATGAAGTCTTATGAAGTCTAGCTAAGAGACTTTAAAGAGAGCACTTCTTGGGAGGAAACCCAATTCTTTATCTATTTTTCTTCCTTACCTTTGTTTTCTCTTGCTTTCTGTAATTTAGTTAAAGTTTTTCTCCATCTTCTGACCATTTTTATTTTCATTCTGAATTTTATTAGTTTAAGTTTATCTCTCTTAGAAACTGTCTCTTCTTTGATCTGGTCGTGGTTATAACCGTGACCATAGTTTTCCTTGTGTTCCTGATGATCGCGATCGTGATTGTTTCCTTGGATTCGACATGACCGTGACCGCGGTCCCCTCTAGGAAAATTGTGAATGCCATCATAACCGCGACCGCGGTAAAAGTGACGACTCAAGCAAAATCATGACTGTGGTCTTTTCCCTCAGTTAGTTTGGTCGTGATTCGGATTCCTATAAATACCTTTAAGAACCCAATGGTTTGATTCTTTATGCTCTCATCGATGTCGTCTAAACCTTAAGACCTTCGTGTCGATTTGAGACCCACAACCTGCCGCCGTTGGTCTGCCGTTTGCCTCCCACGATTGTCGTCGTCGTTGCAACCACACCCATCGAAAAGGTAACTTCTCGCTTTCCTTATGCTTCACATCGATGAACTTTTGCTTGATCTTGAGCTTTGCCATCATCGCTACGGAGATCCACTCTAGAGGTTTTGCCGGAGATCGCCCCACTGATGCTTAAGTTTCTGAACGCATGGTTTTGTATCATCTTGTCCCTAAAAAGAAAATGACAACCTAAGAACCCTAAAAAATGGAATAATGGACACTTGCAAGGATGAAGAATGAACGGTCTGAAAACTGAACAAATGGAGAGATGAGTCGCGATCGTGGTTTTCTTAACCTACGCAAGATGGAAAACCCTAAGAACTGTGACCGCGGTGTTCTCCCAACCCCTATTAACTTTCTAGTTCAGGATTTCTTGAAGAGAAACCACGACTGTGATTATAATAGTGATCGTGATAACTATTGTGTCCGCGGTAATATCTGCAAACACAATCTTTCTCCTGGAACCCACGACTATGATCTTTTCTCCAGGAAACTGTGACTGCGATCTTTTCCAAAATACCATGACCACATTTTGCTGTGAAGTGACAAAAACCTGACTGTGATTAAAAATCGCGACCGCGAGTCTTCTTGTCCGCTTAATAAATTTTTAAACCTAATTTCCAGTTAAGGAAGATAACCTATAATCTGAGGTTAATTGTGCCCTGGAAAATAGAGGAAATCTTCGGTAAACCTTGCTATGACCTAAACTACATACTATGACCTATACTCCTTTAGTGTTTTAAATTTCACAGAATGTCTTCTCCAACATCCAGCGACCCCCTTTTCAAGAAGGCTACTTCCCTGAAGGAGGTAGAAATGATAGTGAAGGACTTAACAGAACAGATGAAGAAGAAGACCTCTCTACCAATGCCCAAATACCTGGAGATGCAGTTAATATTGGAGCAATATCAGAGGATATTGGTAGGGGTACCACAAGATAAGTCCCCGGAAGAAACAGAACAAACAGAGGAGACAAAGACCTCTGAATACCGACCAGAAGAGTCAGGTATCCCGATGCACGAGAGAAAGCAAAAAGCTGCAGCAAAGGAACCCAAGCCCAGCAAGAAGGAAAGGGTGGAAGAGGCACTGGGAGAAACCTCTACACAAGAAGGGGAGCCACCGTTCGTGCCCCGGGACAAACTGCACCAGTCTTCTTACAACTGGATGACAGCAAACAAAGAATGCAGTCTGACATATTACTTCAATGCGGAGGACTTCAAGAAGCTGGGGATTTACGATAGGATGGTGAAGTTCCTGGAGGGCACTAATTTACACACCATTTGTATGCCCGAAGTAAAGATCTATAGGAGGTTGACCATAGAATTTTTGTTTTCCCTGACAAAGGTCGCCTCCAGTAGCGTGGAATGAGCAACGGGAGGTGGGGTCTTCACGCTTCAAGTACGGCTAGGGGGTGAAACCCACACGATGATGGAGGCAGACTTGAATAGGATATTCACTTCAACAGAAGAAGAAGCTAAGGCCTGTTCAGATGCTCTGGGAGAAAGAGAGATCGCTGCATACAATAGCAAGAAGAAGTGGGAAGAGTGAATTGGGGAGGAAAAGCACAACCCTAAGAATTCTAAATCCTCCCAGATCACCTCCTACTTAATTAAAATAATACAGAAGATCACCTCCTTCAATATAGTTGCCAAATTGGAGATCGGAATAGTCAGAAAAGGGGATCTCTTCCTTATATGGTCAATGATCAACAAGCGACCAGTTAATATAGGAAAAATCCTAATCAGAAGGCTATCAGCAACAGTAGGTAGTGAAGAAAAGCGAAAATCAGCTTTCTGTATGGGCAGTCAAATAAAAATGATCGCCAATTATCTACTGGAAGAAGGAGAAGTTCAAAGATACGTAGAAATGGAGGGATAGTATAGCATTGACATAAAGTCCCTCATCAACATGGGAATCCTAGAACTAAAGGGGGAGAAAGCATTCTTCAAGCATAAAGGATTAAAGAAGCCACTCCCCCTCCCTGAGATGGCATTTTATGATCCCCATAAGCTGTGGCTGACTATCGACGACGTTGACAAAATGAGCTCCGTGACACTGCACACCAGTATACTGACATAATCAACACCCGCAACAAGGGAAAGCAGTGTCCCAACACTAAAAATAAAGAAGAACCAGGAGCCGAGGAAGAAACTGGTGGTGGATAAGAAGAAACTAGACACCACCATCAAGCCAGCTGAGAAAGAGAAGGCTGCAGAACAACAGGTGGATGCAAGAGTTGTGGACCCTGCCTCTCCAAGGCCACAAGAGGAATCAATTGCAGCAGAGGGAGAGGCGGAGAAGAATGAGGTTACAGAAGAGGTGCCGCAACCCACCTGCATGCCAGAGGCAGAGCCAGAACGACAAGGCTCACAGGCCATACCGGAGGCAGAAAAGCATGAACCTCAGCCAAAAGCGCCACAACCAGCAGACGTACCGGAGGTAGGGCTAGATAGAAAATGTTCCCAGGTCGTACCGGAGGCGGAAACAGAGAAATCAGGTGAGATGCCCCCATCGCCATCACCAAAGCAGTCATCCGTGTCGAGTTCATTGACGACATGCACAGAGCAGTAGTTGCATCAGCAACAAAGATAAGCACCCTCTTTCGGGGGTGCTTTAGGTACACGGTTTGATGTCATGTGGGAACACATGCATCAAACCAACACTATTAATGATAAAATCTCTACTTCTTTGGCATCTCTAACAATGCAGGTAAAACAGCTGGATGACAGGACATCAGTACACCTGGACTTCTTCCTAGAAGTTTTCAGCAATCAATGGAGGATGTTGGGGATGCTGACAAAATGCAGGAGGAGATGACGATCATGTGAAAAAAAGGCAGGCCATATGTGCATACAACGAGCAAATACACCACGAATATGAAGAGGCAATGGCTGCCCTAGAAGAAGAACAACAGGGAGTGCAAGAAGATTGCTAGAAGCTCGAGCAGGAGCGTGCAAAACTCGAAGCCCAGTGGGAGAAAAAGAAGATAGAGTGCCCTACACTCCCTGGCCAGCCCCTCCAGCCACGACGACAACGTGGGGGGACCAAGCACAGGAGCCGACACACCAGGAGTCGGTTCAACAAAGAACGGGAGCACAAGCAAGAATCCTTCTCCCGTGGCCGAGCACCAAGGAACCCAACCAACGGGAAGGTCGAGCCCCCAGAATGAGGAGCATACAACACAACCAAGGGGGTTTGACCTCAACTATGATCCGGAGGAGGTGATGGATGAAACCGCCAAGGCAACACTTCACCTCTCCCCTCCAGCACACACTTCGACCATAGAAGAGCAGATAGTAACTACCCATCGGGAGGAGGTGGTCGTAGAGCTCAGCTCAGTCAGAGCAACAAAGATACACATGATGATAGTTGAGTTGGGATATGGGCTTGATGAACCTAATGACTTCTTCCTCTTCACACCTCATGAAGAGCACCACGACTACCTCTACAATGAGAAGATGGAGTCCACTCTAAAAATGATGGTAGAAGCCAAGTTGGGATAGGCCTCTGAGGAGAGTCACTCCAAGGACAACATCGCTGTAGAAGCCTCCTCAGAGGAAGCTGGACCAACAACCACGCTGCAATCTACAAATAAAGTTGCAGAGCAGGTGGTAAGAGCTATGATGACAATACGAGAAACCTGGGCACCAATTGCACCAGAGGCAATGTTTGAGGAAGAGGATGGTGGGCTAGCAACCTTTTTCATAGGTGAGCCTGCCAAGGAGAGACAAGATGAAGACAATACATAGATACCTACATTAGCTCCTCCTCTACCATGCAAGATGAAGGACATGGACATGACAGTCGTGTCGCACATATCTTGCAGAGATGTCCATGTCCTGGCAGATGTCCTCAATGACGATCTACCCGGGTTAGATATATTGTACATCAACAAGAGTAGACGTCTGTCTAGAGATGACTTCTGAAGGGTTTTCTTGGAAAAAGGCACAAGTACACAAAAGAATGTTCAATGTACTTTTGCGCTGCCCTCCTGGAAGTGTTCCTACATCCAGACAAGCTGCAACCAATTGTCAACGGCACCACACGTCTAGCTGGGCTGTTATACAAAGAAGATTACATGATGGTAGAAGTGATGGAACTACAAGCGGTAGTCTAGAGAAAAGATACGAAGACCGTGGTGCTACCCATCAAGAATGCAAAGCATTGGGCACTCATAGTCATTGATCTAAATGAATGAAAGACGACGGTGCTCAACTGCTGCACAGCTAAAATGGATAACACCTTCTTAATATATAAGAGGAAGGACACTAGGGACACCTTGAAGATTATGATACACCTCCAATGAGCCATCAAAGAGGCAATAACAAGGTTTCAAAGATCCTAGAAGTTGTTCTCAATCAACAAGAAGGTTCCCCAGGAGGTAGTTGGTTCAGGGAATTGTGCCTTCATCATTCTGCGCATGATGGAAACCATCATCAAGGGCATCCCCCTGGAAGATATGATTATGGAAGACCTGCATGAACTGCGAGGCATGTATGTCATGGAGGTCATCTAAGATCACTGATTTTTCAAGGATCCAGCGATGGCTGCAGATACTGTGCCCTGTAGGCTCCACATGGACATCCCTCTACCAGAGAAGATATCTTGGAGGGAACAACTCAAGACAATGTGGGTCGACCCATCTGAACCGGCTAGAGATACAACTTGGAAAGTGGGCTGGGCTGCAGAGACTGAAGAAGTTGTGAAGCAAGCAAAAGAAGAACAATAGCCTTCAGTAAAAAACACTCCTGAAGTTCCTCATGCGGAAGAACAGCCCGCAGAAGCAGAATTTGATGAAGACCTGGGGAAATCGTGCCTGCTTTTGAGAACTTCGATAGATGGAGCTACTTCAATCTGTCGATGGAAGAACTCACAATAATTATGAGTTCTCTAAAGGAAGACAATTCACCGGGAGATGTCATCTTTAAATAGGATGGCATCTGCATACTAATGGATGAACTTTGAGAAACGTTGAAAATAGGAGGGTACCTCTCTGTGAACACGACGTCAGCTTACCAGGAATTATTAAGGGACTCAATGCCAAACTCACACATGGCATATTTCCTACTGGTAGGCGACATCATCAAGGATAAGAAGATGGGAGAAATAGAACGACTGCAACGACGGCTTCATGCGACCATGCCTGAGCACATTTTCTTGCTGATTTTTCATGACAACCACTGGACCTTGTTGCACGTCAACCTAGTGAAAAGGACTGCAGTACTGTATAATAGCTTTGATGCAACCTTCTCACTCAAGAAAACAATTAACATGACGACAACAAATTCTCCTACTAAAGAAAAGGAGAATGCCTACGCTGAAGCCATCGTTGAGATGATACAACAACACTGCAAAGGGTAAACAATGACAAAAGGCAAGGACTTCAAGAAAACTTAGTATTGCCATAGAAGCCCTCAACAGATACCCTTATCCAATGAGTGTGGGTTCTTCTGTCTGTCGTAGATGGTAGCTATCGCAACTACCGACCTCAAGGTGGAGAACATGCAGTACGAGCAATATCACACACTTAGGGGTATCTACACCATCATGCTCCTGGAGTCCAAGTGGGCCTTCCCCGCCAAATAGACAAACAAAGAAGGCCCTTTTATACTTCTTACTCAAATTTTGACACCCAGAGACGGGGTGCAGGATAAGTTTGGGGCAGGAGTCATAAACTGGCCACAGAGGTACTGGTGCTTCCCTTTTTCAAAATTTCTCTTTACATTTCACTTTCCCTTTTATTACACCTTTATTACACCGTCAAAAATTTTCAAAATTTTGAAATTTTGAAAATGTTCATTACAAATAACCTTTTAGAAGCTTGCTTTATCTCGCTAAAAATTTCTTAATATAGTGTTCCATACCTCAGAGAGAGAAAAATATGAGCAACATACACAGGAAAGCATGAGTAAAACAACAGTCACAACAACATTGTTATATCTCATTCTTGCAATAAGACGTTGTAAATGTAACACCTTAACTCATGAAACCACTGCAGACTAGAGAACCTTAGTCATACTCCTAAACAACCATCCCCACCTGATGCACACATCTAGAAAATCCTAGTCTCTGTAGATAGGAAAAAGCTACCATGTTCAAGGAAAATATCCAAAAGAGGCTTGGCCACCCAGAAAACCAACCAAAACCCTCAACCCAAGCCTGAAAGGAGAGATAAAAAGCCAAGAATCAAATAAAATAAAGAAAAGAATATGAGACATGTGCCCTAAAATATGCCAAAAGTTCCTACCCAGCCGGTATATTTATGCGCTCATGAATGCAGATATGTCATGCCCGTAAGTGGAAACTGGAAGCCAAGCATACACCCCTCCAATCCTGAATGGAACTTCACATACCACCTAACTTAAAGTCAGCAACCCAAAAAGGGGAACACTGTTCTTACGATAGTTGTGGGTGAGGAGTTCAGGGGGAAGAGGAAACACCTAAAAGCTTCAAGCCTACCTATACACATTAGCATAGGGGCCGCTGAAAATAAAGAATAGGTGTCAAAACTACCTTTAACAAAGATGAGGCATTAGTATGGATGTTATCTAAGAAAGGGGTGATTAGTTGAGAAGGAGAAACCTTTTACAATATAAGGTTATGGCAATTAAAATGAGTTTATGCAACTCCAGTTAAAAGGGGAAGTTTGAGACCTAATGGATTGAATACATACAACAACAATCTTGATGCAAGGATGAGATATTTCAGTCGTGCTACTATGTTGTCTTTTAAGCTTGTTCATTCTTTCTCTCTCTATGTTCTCAGACCTGCACTTTGCCTGAGGATAGGCTTGATTCTAAGTTTAGAGGAGTTGATAAGACCTTATTTTACATACTTTCTGTATATATTTTACATCACTTTTAGTATAACTTTAGCTAACTTTGCGCATAATTTCTCTATGTTTTTGACTAAAGCCTTGTTTAATGATTTCAGGAACCAAAACAACTTGGGTCGCGATCATGGATGATCGCGATCGTGGTTATTCAAAAAAATCTCACGACAACGATCATCAGAGAATGCGACTGCGATCATCAAAGGTCGTGACCGCAATTCTTCTCCTCAGCACCCGTGGTTTGCATCGCCTCAATGCCGCAACTGCGGTGATCTAAAAAGTTGTGATCATGATTATCCCAGAGGCCACAACCGAGGCAATACAAGGAATCATGACCATGATTATATGAGCCCCGCGACCAAGCTGGATTGTGACCAAAGAAGAATAAGGCAGAGACCGCGACCACGGTCTTGCCCTCACTTAACAAAAAAACCGCAACCGTGGTTCTATGTAAGTGGAAGGCACCTATAAATAGCATCCCCACCTATATTGTCAAATAATCAGATTAGACAGACCAGATCCCGAGGCCACAAAGTGTTTTTGCATTTCAGACTCATCTCCGACCATCCATCCATCAGTCTTAGATCTCCAGGAGAAAAAGCTGAGGAGAGAGAAGACTTCGATGCATCCCTTCTTTGTCAGGAGAAGGCTATCCACGCGGTAGATCCAAATCTACAGAAGTAGTGTGTAGTATCACGTTCTTCCCTTCTAGATCTACCGCTTCCTCCCATTGTACCTTTTCCCCTCTTCGTGAACCTCATGGATCTGTCTGTATGTAGCGTTGTCATGTTGTCCGCAAGCATGAGCAACTAACACCTTAACTTGGGTTGGGAGTAGCCACTAAGGCTCTCCCAAAATGTATATTGTCTCTTTCTTTTGAATATACATACTCTTATCAAGATTATCTCCATGCACCTATTTTTAATGCTTCACTTGTATGCTTAGCTACCATCTTGTGATGTTTGATAATTGATATCTCAAGAGAGTAATATCACTTTTATCCCGTGTCATTCCGTGGTATGAATGCACGAGAGTGTTGGAATGCTAAAGCTTTAACTAGTTGTTTTTATGTGAGGTTTTTGAGTTGTCATCTCAAGAGAGAGACTTCTTTTAGACTTAGATCTATCCTCATCTCGAGAGAGAGTGGAATAGGCATTTGAACGGTTGCTTGTAATCTTGATATTAGTATGCAACAAAGAGAGATAGTTTTAAATGTTGGTGAGGTGCTTTAGTTGGTGAGCCCCAACCCAAGTTTTCCCCATAGTATTGTTTACCATTCCTCCCCCTTTCTTATATGTTTTGCTATTCTCGTTCTTGTGACGTCATTATTTAGTGAACATCTCTTTGCACCCTTTTCAGCTGGAGTATAAGAGTGTTGATTCCGCGTTCTTAACACGACTAACCTTGTCCATGTGTTCGACCCCGATCGCTACATCGGACCCCGTTTTTCATTGCGGGGGCCTGAGAGTCGGGTTATCTCTTTAAAAGTCTGACTACTATAATCCACACCCTTTGGACGTGTGATTTAGGTCGGTCAAAGGTCCAAGTATATTGAGAAAAATCATTAACAATCACAAGACTATACTTGCTACCATGAAGTGATTGCATACACATTGGTCCAAATAGATCAATGTGAAGAAGATCAAGAACTCTTTTGGTGATAAGGACACCTTTGGATTGGAGGAGGACTTAGTTTGCTTTCCTTGGGTACAAGATTGGCATTCCTCAACCTTTTCAAAATCTAATTTAGGAAGTCCCTTAACCAAATCTTTTTTTCTCAACTTCTTCATTTGATGCATATTTACATGACCAATCCTATTGTGCCATTAAGAAATATCATTTGAATTGGAAACAAGACATATACCAATAATAGGCTTAATAGAGTCAAGAAAAATAATGTAAATATTACCATTTCTCATTCCCTTATTTGTAACATTGTAGAAGATAGAATCTAGAAGCAAGCATTACAAAGAAGTAAATCGAACAAGATAACCATTATCACCAAGTTGACTAACACTTACTAAATTGTGATGTAGGCCTTCCACAACATTCTTGATGCATAGTGAATCACCTACATCACCCTCACCTATTACCTTACCCTTGTTGTTGTCCCCAAATGTCACTAATCCTCCTTTCTTCTTAGTGAATTGATTGAAATGGCTGATTTCACCGATCATGTGTTTTGAACAACCACTATCAACAATTTCTTTACCTTTAACCAACAAGAAAGGAAGATAATTGGTGTCCAATTTAAACTTTGGGATCAAGGCTAGATTAGGTTCCCACTTCATCTTTGGGTTGGTCACCTTCTCCCTGTAAGTACAATAAGTAGAATAGTGGTCATAACTCTTACAACAAATACACACCATAGGGTTCCTAGAGCCAGAAGACTCTCCATGGAAGATTGGAGGTCCCATGCTTTTCTTCTTACCTTATACTTTTCTTTTTGAAGCACCCTCATATCCAAAACCACTCGTACCACTATGTTTGGTGGAGTGATCTAAGACTTGAGTGAAGCACCCTCATATCCAAAGTAGCTCTCAATTCAAGATTATCATTGGTAAGAGTGACAACAATAGAAGTCAAACAAGCAATATCATTATTAGCATGCAACAAGTTAGCCTCTAAGAAGAGGGCCTTAGTCAAATAAGAATCTATATCTAAAGAAATAGATGCAACTTCATTGCTAGGCAAAACAAGTCTAGAAGATAGACCACTAATTTGAACAAGAATTCAAGCATTTTCAGTTTTAAGAAAAATAAGCTCATTAAGATAAATTCTATTTTCATCCGTAGTAGCATTACAAGCAAGTTTAAGATCATGATTTTCAGTTTCAAGCAAAGAAATATTATCTACTAGGTCTTGGTTTTGTTCCTTAAGACTATTGATTTTCTTAAGGTAGACACCATTCTCAAGTTCAACTCCATTGTAGTGGTGTTTAAGATCAAGAAACTTCCCTTGCAAGGAATCAATACTATCAAGATGCAATTTTTCATTTATTTAAGAATATCAATTTTAGAATACAAATCATCATTGATCTTACCTAACCTTTTTTTCTTAAACTTGCATTCAGAGTAAGAAGGGTAGGTAGCATTAAGCATATAAATAAGAGTTTCTTTGGATAACTCATGCAATATTACCTCACTTACCCCACCAATCTCTTCATTTGTGGAGGCCATGAGTGATAGATGACATTCTCCTTCATCGGAGCTTGAGCCACTACAGGAGGATTCCTCCCAAGATGCATGTGTTGCATCCTTGCTCATTTTCTCCTTATTATCCTTCCTATTGTACTTGCCTTCCTTCTTGTAGTCATCCTTCCTCTTGTGGCAGCTCTTGTAGTGACTCTTCTTGGACTTTGGGCATTCATTCTTATAGTGCCCCTTTTGTCCACATTCATAGAATCTTAGAGTTGAGGACGAGGAATAGTTTCCCTTAAAGTAGTTTGCTTTATGATCACTAGCATCATCATCTTCACTTGAGGAGGGTGGAGAGGACCGACAAGCAAGCTGTTGTTGGGAAAATCATTGCCTCCACTTAGGCTTTGAAGGCATTATCTTTCATCTTCTTTGATTCCTTCTCCTCTTACTTGTCATCGTCTTCTTGCTTGTCTAGCCTTGGCTCATGGTCTTGAAGGTTTTCAATGATCTTCTTAGTGGCTAAGTTTCTAAGGCTTCTAATTTCTTGAATTGAAGTCACCTTGGGTTCCCATCACTTGGGAAGGGGCCTTAGTATCTTGGAGTTGATTTTCCCTCTATCCAAGGTGTGGCCCAAGGCTGCAAGTCCATTGGTGATGGTGTTAAGCCTTGAGTACATATTAGACACTCTTTCCTTCTTGCCCATCTTGAAGTTTTCAAGCAGTCCATTGAGCATGTAGAACTTTGATTCTTTGACTTGATTCTTGCCTTCATAAGTGATGTACAACTTGCTCCAAATCGCATGGATTGTGTCCCAAAATGAGATTTGGTTGAACTAGATGGGAGTGAGGGCATCATATATGATGCTTATCGCCTTGGAATTGAGTTGTGCCTTCTTGAGTGTCACTTCATCCCAAGTAGCAACATCACTCTTTGGCTCCTTGTATGGAAGAATCTCCACTTTCTATATGTTGTAGTTCATGCCTTGAAGGAAGAACTACATCCATCATTTCCAATAGAGGAAAATGGTGTTGTCAAAGACTGAGGGTCTCATGGAGAAGCTTCCCTCTAGGTTCAGGTACCCAAGTAAGTTGTCTCCCATCTTATCATCTCGTAGGATATATTTTGTAGAAGTATGTGGCTCTAATACCACTTACTGGATCAGAGGCATATAGAGTGGGGGTGAATAGAGCTAAAAAACACTTGCACAACACTTGTTAGACCTTTAAGTTACTTCAAATAAGTTCAATTGCAAATAGGTAATTTGATGGCAATTCAAACATACATAGCAAGGATGAGAGAGATTGAAGCAACTAATTGAGCAAGCAATTTTAGAATGGTTCCACTCTCTAAACTAGGAGAGAGTCCATCAACTACCTATAGAGGTCATGCTCTAGGATTTTTTAAGCATGTATACTCCTTATATTCACTTTTAATAGTTATAACATACAACCTTCCTTTTCCAAAACAAGGATACCCAACTTCCCTTTGAAGTCAAGAGAGCCAACAACCTTACAAACAAGGTCTTACCTATCCAAGAGATAGTCTTCTACCTTAATCAAGGTCTTACCCACTCTTGCAAGAAGTTGGATGCCTTCACTAAGGAGATCCCCTTATTACACCAAGTATTTTACCTTTAAGGATTTACCCACTCATCTCCTTGGATCTTCGACTGTGTTTTCCTCCTTCACTCAGAGAAGCTTGAAACACCTTCTTCTACAGCTCGAAGAAGCATGCACCTTCTCCTTTACTCAAAGAACCCTTTATCAACATGATCTTTAAGAAAGGGATTGAAAAGGAGAAGCTTTGGGAGCTTTACAAGTGTACAATGCGGTATCTCTCTCACACAAATTGTATCTCACTCATATGGATGAAATGAAGTGTAATCAAGAGAGAGAAAAGGGCTCAATGTCATTCTCAAAATTCTTTATTTGAAAATGCACCAATCAAAGTCATTCTCAAAATACTTTAAGGATCGATCGAGTTTGTAACTTGACCAATGAAGTGCCTATAATGAATTTTACAAAATGAATTTTAAGTGATCAAACATTCAAATTAAGTGACCCAAAATTTTATCATCTTAGTTACAAGTCATATCATCAATACAAATGATTACAAAAATAACCTAAGGTGATTTGGTGTGTTTTCCCAAAACAATCATTCTTTTGACTTGAACTAAAACAAGCTAGGGCTTGATTGATTTGATCCTTTTCATGTACGTAATTCCTGAAATCAATCTCAAACAAACATATTAGATACATACAAATGGAATGGTTAATTCATTATAAAAATATGGACAATGTATAACACTTGGGTCAACATTCTTCTATGAGCAGGACAAAGGTGATGATGGCAAGCTGTCAGATCATGCCCAATGATCAGGATCAAGCATTTCCTCATGCGCCAAGTCAGTGGCTCAAGGGCGGGTGGGTCGTCTAATGGGTCGTTAACGGTCGAGCACCTCCCTTCGGTGCCACCTTTGTGCACCGCTCAAGACCCCCTTCACCTGCTCACCACTGCTTGAAGTGGTGACTTTAGGAGAGGATTCAGTAGCCCCCAAATTTTGAAACAAATGATGAGGCCAGCCAGACCATGTGCAGGAGAGAGATGTTAGACCTAGATCTAGAATCTAAGGGTCCAGAATGCTCATCATAGGGTAAAATATTTCAAAAACCCTTTATCATGCATCCCTTGTCCAAACCAATAATGCAATATATGGTTTTCAATTAGAAAGACATGATCTAGATGTTAAACATTGTTTCACCATCTAAATTTGCTCATGGTTTTCTTATTTTTCCTAAAAGTGATACTTTTACACTTTTTCAATAAAATTTATGCTTGTTTGTATGTCCTTTAGGTCTCCAATGACCTCATGCTTCTTTGAATCCTTAAACCAGTAACTTTGATCTATATAGAACTTGTTTGATGCCTCAGATCACCTTGTTTTACTCATAATGTTTATCTTGACCAAAAAATCACCCATTTATGTCCATGGATAATGTAGCTTGATCAAGTTGAAACCTTATCCTTTCTTGTGACCATATGATCACCTAACTTCAAAATCAGTAATCTTTATAATGTTGTGTGCCAGGTTTGAATATGGTCTTATGCTACAGTTTCCTTTAGTAGCCCATATATTTTGAAGACCTAGTATGCCGCAAAATGTGATGTTAAGTTCTTATATGTTTGGAACTATAGTCCTTATTCCAATGATGATCCATGATGATCAAATCATTATTCTAACCTTAAAATCAATCCTTGAGATGTTTTGTAACACGAAATTCTATGAATCACCTCTTACACACTCATGACATATACATGTGACAATTAATGTGATGTTAATGCATATGTTAATTGTTGGGCTCTAACCTTTGTAGATCTTGATCTAATGATATCTAGTATATCTTAGTGACTCTAAATTAGTAGGATCACCATGTTTTAGATCTACATCCTAACTTGTTCTACTTAATGCTACTATGACTTGGAATTATGACCTAGTTGCAAGGAATTGATGTTATATGACTAAATGTTGTCTTGCATGATCAACGCACGATGATAAAATAAATAGCATGCTTTTGTTACTCCTAAATCAGACTTTATCTCTATCTAGTATTATGGTTAAATGTGCATGGTTCACTTAGATCTAGGACTTCATGTTGATTGTTGGACTATGTTGAATGATGACATTCATGTTTGTAAGCTTGGAACTATGTTCGAACTAAGTAAAACTAAGATTTAAGGACACATCCACATGAATTATATATGTGTATCTATCAAACCCTAGTGATATATGCCTCTATCTTGTATCTTTTGCATCTTAGGTCCACTTGGTTTGAACCATCCCTAGATATATTATCATATCTTGTACTCTACTTGCAAAGTACACTTAATATCTTAACCCTACTATGTTATTGTCTTATTTGTATGTATGCTCGTATGATTGCTTGGATAAGTAATTGCTTGTTTGAGCTACTTGTTCCCTATGATTAGTACATTAGTTTTACTTGAGATATGTTGAACAAACCTCAAACATATTTGAACTTGTCCATTATACAAACCTTGTGTAACTGCATGTACTCTTGAGGTAAGGTCACAAAGTTGGGAGCCTTACTTGAGATGTCAAGATAAGGCATACGATGTCGATAAAAGTGTTGGCTAATCTTGAGCACCCTTACGAACCCTTCCAATGGGAACTTGTACAATGACCATAATATGTTGTTAAGTATTATTGAAATACACCTAAAAGATGCATTGTATAAAATAATGTCGTTAGGTGTTCTCTACTTGCTTTGACTTCTTGTTTGTTATGATGTTTCTAGCCAAGCAACTTTTATACTACTCTTAAACTATGGTTACATGTTTTTCATATTGTACTTAATTCTTTAGCATTAATATGTTTTATTTATAAAATTTGTAGTTCCCAAATGAAGATCTATTGCACTCAAGACTCTTTGCTCTAAAATTAACAAATGGGTATACTTGAATCTAAAAATGGGTACATATCTCTTATCTCCATGTTTAGTATCTTATTATCTCTTGTTGTTACTTCTTTTACATATATATTGCCTCTATGAAATAGTTGTGCCATTCTTTAGACAGGCACCCAAGT
Organism: Alisma plantago-aquatica; assembly: GCA_963693085.1. Taxonomy (NCBI): domain Eukaryota; kingdom Viridiplantae; phylum Streptophyta; class Magnoliopsida; order Alismatales; family Alismataceae; genus Alisma; species Alisma plantago-aquatica. The sequence continues at coordinate 807,937,595 of OY856414.1, read as the reverse complement.
CCATTTGCCTTTGTAATTGTAGCCATTACGAGTGTGGACTTAGGGTAATAAACAGTTCTATGACAAATAGTATCAGAGATATACACATAGGCCTCTATATAGGTTTAAGGAATAACACATCTTAAAAACCCAGGGAGGACTAAAATCCTTCCCTAAAAATTTTGAGAGTCTTCTAGGATGTCATCTCTTCTCTAAGGATCAACCTAAGACACCAAAGTAGATGAGGATTAGTTAGTCTTCCTTATCCCCTCATGTGATTCTTCTCTCTTGACTATTAGTTACATGGCATATTGATTATGGGTAGCTTATGCATGGGGAAAAGTAAAACTCATTCAAAATCATGTAAGTTGATTAACACGACAATGCCATAATTTGATCTTAAATTTAAAACCCTATTTGATGAATGAAAGTACTCTTGGAAGTGATGTACTCATATGCAAAACCTAAGATCATGTAGACACTATTTTACTCGACTCAATACAAGTTCTTTCAATGATTGAGGTTAATTGTAAATGTGGTGAAATAAGGTGGAACCTATCTTACACCTCATGTTTGATAAGGTCCCTATTGATTAAACTGATGTTGTCCCTATTTTGATCAGACCTCAAATATATCTAAGAAAAACTCACCCTATTGATATGTATCATGCCACATACTCTGATACGACCATGTCTTAGGACCCCTACATTAAGATGTGAAGACTAGTTACAAGAGGAAAATCCCCTATTGACTATTATTCCTCTTTGTAAACTCAGTTTTGTATAATACAATGGACGTGGATCTAAATCTAGCCCTTTTAAGATCAAACTCTTGAGTTATCAATTTGACTTTTTGATTACCAAAATCTACCCTTACCTTGATCTTGAAGGGAAAGGAATGTAATTATGACCTTGATCTTGCAAAATATTGAAGTATGGTTGCCCTACTATGATCTTGATCACCTATATCATGACCCTATGAAGTACGATCTGACAACTATTACTCACCCTATTGGGAAATGCTTACCAACTCATGACTGATGTAGACTAATGTGCAAGATTAGGGTGGAAGTTGACTTAGGACTCCCCTAACCTAGGTCACGTCCCTATTATGACTACCTCTAAATTTTTATTTAGTGGATTACTTAGAGTTTGTGAAGATAACTCCTTTTGCTCAATCTTCATTTCTTGACCTAAGACTCTAATAGGTTAGACCTATGATGATTTTAATACTCAATCTCGAATCTCAACTTGATGATGATCTTATAATTATGATGATGATGACTATAGTTAGTGGTTAAGTTCCTAGAAAGACCAAGTTTTAGATCATTCATCAACCTTGAACACCATAGAAATAAACTCTACGTTGATGCAATGAAATGCGGAATAATACTTTTCTTGACTGTTGCTCGATCGACGTATATGGATGAATGATCACCCCTAAGGTATAAATAGAAACCTAAACCCTAGATTAGAAATTTTTGGACCTATGAGCTTGATGTACAAATTAGACTTTCAACATTGATTTATGAAATCTTGACTTGTGACTAATGATCTTGATATAGACTTAATTGCTATGATCACCCTATTTGGATCTTGTGATCATGCTCGATATATGACTGATGACTTTCATGTCACCAGATATTAAAAGTTTGAAATGGTGATTATATTGACTCACTCAATTTCTAACTTAGGGGTAAACTCCATGTGTACTTAGGTGGAATCTTCCCTTGATATTGAGCATGAAATCACTATTGTTGAAATATGAAACCCCACCAAGTCCAATGTAGAATCTAGAACCTTATGTGTGGGGAATGAAATCAAACTTTACTCTTGATTCAAAAATCTCTATTCTTATGACCTAAATTGCTATCTCTCAAAATTTATGATCTATTTGATAATATCTCCAAATGTGTGATCTATAGAATGATATATCTCGAGTTGTGACTCATATAGTGATCTTCCCAATCTAATGATTAATGTGACCTGACCAAAAAAAAATGATTAATGTGACCTTAAATGGGCCATTATGATTGATTGATAAATTTTGAATCATCTTGATGTGCTTTTAGTTACATGATTGAGTGCTTTTTGATACATAATTAGGTCATCTTATGTGCATACGCTTCGTGATGACACTCTTTTTAACATAAAACCTAGTTTTGAGATACTTCACAAGTCATCATCTCCTTTCCTTGTGGATCATATCTATGTACATATATGTAAGTTTTTCTTGTTCTCAATTTGTAGAGTTCATTCTCAAGTTTCTAACACACTTAAATTTACCCAAATTGGAGTTAGTATGAGGTACATGTGTCCCTTCAAGTATAGGCCTTTGAAACCGAATTTTGTTTTGATTTGCTCCTTGTTTAATCTTTGGGTCAACCCTTTTGGGCCCGATACAAGGTGCAGCCCACCCACGTGTCCCCTCCTTTTCCTTCCCCTCCCTCTCATAGGCGGCCATCCAGGACTTACTACCTCAACTCATCAGGGGCCTTGTCCTCTTGATCATGTTTTTGGGACTTTCAGATTCTACGAGCCTAGATTCTCATTTGATCCAATGTTCATGGCACGTTCTGTCCCTTATTTCGTGTAAGGACAGACAAAGTTGGGCATCCATGGCTTTTCAGTAAGCCAACTACTATGCCAGGATGCCCAACATCCCTCTTTCCATCACAAATCTCTATGGACTGCCTCCCTATCACTCTTCCACTCTCCTTCTACACGAGACGACACCCCCAAACCTCAACTTCCATGCTCGCCAACCCCCTCCTTGTTGCAGCCATCTCTGGTGAGTAGCTGCTCGCATACTAGTAGGTTTCAGCCCCATATGGAGCCCCCTTTAGCTCCGCGACACCAAGATGAGAAGGGGCCTCAGATTCCTAGCCATTGTCTTGGCCTATGGCCCCAATGCGACTTTCTCTTATTCACAACAACACCCAGCATAGTGGTTCATGTTCTTCTGTGAGCGGGACAAATCTGATGATGTCAAGTCGTCGGATCACTCTACAACGATTGAGATCAGGTATTTCCCCATGGATTATGTTGGTGGGTCAAGGGAAGGCGGGTCGTCTGATGGGTTGTCAATGGTCTAAGCACCTCTCTTCAATGCCACCTTCGTGCAATGCTCAAGACCCCTTCACCCACTCACCACCGCTCGAAGTGGTGACTTCATGAGAGGATCTAGCCTCACCCAAATGATGAAAGAAACGATAAGGATGCCCATTAGACCAGGATCTAGAATCCAAGGGTCCAAAACTCTCATCATAGGGTAAAATCTTTCAAAAACCCTTTCTCATGTAATATATGGTTTTCAATCAGAAAAATAGAATCTAGCTATTAAAAATAATTGCACCATCTAAATCTTCTTGTGGTTTCCCTATTTTTCATAGAAGTGACACTTTTAAGCTTGTTCAATAAACTTTATGCCCTTTTGTATGCCCTTTTGGTCTCTAATGACCTCATGTTGCTTTGAATCCCTAAACTAATAACTTTGATCTTTTTAGAACTTGTTCGATGCCTCAGATCATCTTCTTTTACTCATAATGTTTGTCTTGACCTAAAATTCGCCCCATTATGTGCATGGATGATGTAGGTTGATCAAGTTGAAACCTTATCCATTCTTGCTACCATTTGATCACCTAACTTCAAAAACATTAATCTTTATAATGTTTTATGCCATGTTGGACTATGATCTTATACTATGTCTGCCTTTAGTAGCTCATATATTTTTTAGACCTAGTATGCCTTAAAACGTGATGTTAAGTTCTTATATGTTTAGAACTTTAGTCCTTATGCCAATGATGATCCATAACGATCAAACCTTTATGCATACCTTAAAATTAGTGCTTGACAAGTTTTGTAACACGAAATTCTATGAATCACCTCTTACACACTCATGACATACATGTTAATGCATATGTTTATTTTTTGGGCTCTAACATTGCTAGATATTGATATGATGATATCCATGATATCTTAGTGACTCTAAATCAGTAGGATCACCATGTTTTAGATCTAAATCCTAACTTGTTCTGCTTAATGCTTCAATGACATGGAATTATGATCTAGTTGCATGGAATTGATGTTATATGACTAAACGTTGTCTTTCATGATCTACCCATGATGATAACCTAAATGTCATGCTTTCTTTACAACTAAATCAAACTTTATCTCTATATAGTATTATTGTTAAGTGGATGATTCACTTAGATCTAGTTCTTAATGTTGATCCTTGGACTATGTTGAATAATTACATGCATGTTTGGAAGCATGGAACTATGTTCGAACTAAGTGAAACCTTGACCCAGGGAAATATCCACATGACTCATATGATGATTATCTATCAAACCCTAGTGATCTAAGACTATATCTTGTATCTTTTGCATTTTAGGTCCACTTGGGATGGACCATCTCTAGAGATTGTATCATATCATGTACTCTGCTTGCAAGGTACACTTAATCTCTTGATCCTACTATGTTATTGGCTTGTTTGTATGTATGCTCATATGAACGCTTGGCTAGGTAATTACTTTTTTGAGCTACTTGTTCCCTATGATTAGTACATTCATTTTTCTCAAGATATGTTGAACAAACCTTGAACATATTTAAACTTGTCCGTTATAAAAACCTTGTGTACTTGCCTATATTATTAGGGTAAGGGAACAAGGTTGGGCACCTAACTTGTGATGTCAAGATTAGGTGGACCATGTCAATAAAAGTGTTGACTAATCTTGAGCACCCTTACGGACCCTTCTAGTGGAAAGTTGGTCAATGGCCATAATATGTTGTTGAATATAATGGAAATACACCCAAAGTATGCTTTGTATAAAATAATGTAGTTAAGGTTTCTCGCCTTGCTTCTAGTTCTTGTTTAATATGATGTTTCTGCCAAGAAAATTTTATACTACTCTTTAAATGTGGTTACATGTTTGTCATAGCGTACTTAATTCTTTAGCATTAATAAGTTTTGATTATCAAATTTGTAGTTCCCAAATGAAGATTTGTTTCAGTCAAGACTCTAAGCTTTGAAATGAATCACCAATGGGCACACTTGAATCTAGAAATAAGTACATATCTCATATATCCATGTTTAGTATCTTGTTATATCTTACGACTTTTACACATATATTGTGTTTGTGAAATAATTGTGCTATTCTTAGGACGCCCAAGTCCACTTGCCTTTGGCCTTTTAGCCATTAGTAGTGTGGACGCAGGGTAAAAAAATAGTTCTGTGACAGATTATTTAAAGGTTTTTAACTTTTTTGAGTTTGCACTCATAAAGTATAGATCCTAATTATAATTCTAGTAGACTGTATGTTGCAGACTAATATAATTTTAGAAGACAAGGTCTAGAGCAAGAAGAGGAATGTAGTTTTTTCTTCTTTGATATTCTTGGGACTCATAAAATTTTGATCAACCTTTCAAATGACCAACCTGTACAACCCACTATCAATCTAAAAGATGTTTATGGTCCTTTAGATCTCAATGGTATTTCACTTGGATGTATTTTTTTACGGAACTGGTGATGATGTTACATAATAATATCCTATAAACATGACTAGTGCTAAGATACAAAAAAACACACCCATTGAAAAGAGTAATTGACAACCTACTTTTTTGGAAAGAAGAATTAGGATGAGCTTCTGATGCATTAAAATGGAAAAAATAATTATACATATTGGCATGAAAAAGGGGAAAATAGAGGAGCTCATTTATATATAAAACAAACAAATGCAATAGAGAATAACATGGTAGATATGCAACTAATGGTAGAAGAGACTCTTCCATGAGAGAGTTATGACCACTTATATTTCGATGCTATCTCTAGCATGATAGATCCAATGAAAATGTCTTTGTTTAAACCATCATGGAAAATAGAAGACTAGGACAATTGTAGTTTGATTATGAGGAATAAATAGTAGGAATTAATGTGTCCTCAAGTTTAAATTATGATTTTTTATTTGGAGTATCACTCCCTTCTCATGAAACAATGCACAACTATCTCCCTTTGTATTAATGGATTTGAATTTTGAATTTTCATTACTGTGATAGACTAGATGTTATTGCGTTGAGTAGGTTTGCTGATGTGCACATTTCATATCTACTTTTTGCACACATCCACACACAAATTTAGTTCATTTTTGCCTTCCATTTAGCCTCTAATCATACTTAACTTGCCATATTTTAGTTATTTTACTTGTTGCATAATGTTGGTCACTGGCACACATATAAAATGCCAAATTAGAGGTAGCACAACCCAGGTCTAACCTCAGCAGGACCTCCCTTTGATTTGCAGCTGATTCAGAGTTCATTCTTGAAGAAACAACATTGAACATGTTGTGTCTTATTTAAGACACAACATGTAACTTCCCAGATAGGCTCACAAAACAAAGAACATGTTGTGTACTATTAAACACACAGGCATGTAAGTTTCTAACAACCTAAGTGCCCAAATTGCAGAGAAAATGACATGACATGTCTTTATCAAGACACAACATGTCCTTACGATCCAAAGGCCAACTCCAACTTGCTGGCAACGCACATAGGCGTGTATTTAATCGAACATGCCATGTTTCTTATGCCCCAATTGACCCTAGTAGAAGCTACATGATGTGTCTCTAAGGGAACATGATGTGTACTTCTCATGTAGTAATAGTTATTCAACAAGTTACACGATGAGACACGACATGTCTCCTCAAACACACATCATGTCTTCACCAATTTCTACAGAAATCAGCAGCAACCACCCCTGGTTTTAAAACACAAGTCCAACCTTTTGGGTGGTTAATACTTTCCATTTGAAGTACTTTTCATCCAAGAGAAATTCCATATAAAAAATGAGGGTGATTTTGGGGTGGAAGAAGAGGTTTCTTGAGAAAGAACCTCCATTCTACTTCATTTCTTCACCATTTCTTCTCCAAAAGGTGTAGTAGAGCTTTTCTTCTCACTCAAGCTTTTCATGAGGGAGGATTGTCTGAGTTGAACAAGATCCAAGGGTGGAATCGCATTCTCTATCTGGAGTTATACTTTCCCATGGCTACACTTTTGGTTCGTTTATCTTTCTCTTCTCTTATCTATGCAAAACTCTGAAAATTATGCCATGTGTTTGTCTTTCTCCATTATGAGCGAGTAGAACCTTCTTCTTGGGCATGGAAGAGTAACTCCCATACCATTTATCATGTGAAATCAAAATTTATATTGAATTATATTTAATTTTCTTCTCCTTGGATGCCTACAATGTTTATTAGCTTGTATGCTTGGATGGCCACCTTTTATACCTATTTTGTGCTTCTTTGTGCCTCAAGAGAACATATGAAGGAGTAGGGAGTAGGATCCATGGGAATGTGCTCTTGAGCATGAGAGTGGCTGGAGAATGTTGAGGGTTTATAGTTGTGTTTAAAACTAAACATAGACACAAGAGTGTCATGCAAAGTTGAGTACCATCTCATGTCATCGGGAGGTGCATGATGATGACAACATCCTTGTGAATTGATAGCATGCTTTAAGTTTGTAGTTACTTATAATGTGATGGTGTGGTTTTGAAATAAGATGTCCAAGTCCCTTAAATTCTGAATTGAACCTTTAACTTAAGCTCTTCTGTTGTTTCTTGTCTTAGTTATCTGTAATCAAACTCAACCTTTGTAATTTGACTTAGATTAATGAAAGTTAATGACTTTGCACCTAGCTAATTTAGATCCTTGTGTTTGACACTCGACTGTAATTGACCCTGTACACTTGTGGATGATAAGGGAGTTGATACTTTTCTTTTAAAACTCCAACAAGCTTTTTGCACAGGGAGCTACAATAATTTTAGATAGAGTAGAAGAGTTAACAAGTATTTGAGACTAAGTCATCATTTTTATATTCCATATTGTGGTACCTCTTTGCTTTTGTGAATCTCACTCAATTTTTACTTTTTAGGTTGCATGTGTCATTCTGCGAGGGGTCTACAGATACCAATCTTTCTAGACCCAAAAATAGAGAAAACCTTTAGTAGCATCAAGAGAAAGAGAAGGAGTGATAACTCTTCAAGTTTGCAGGGATCACATGCTTCTTCAGCGCATTGTTCACCTTCACCACCACCTTCACCAGATCCCCTTCAAGAATCAGAGATGGAGGACAACTATCTTCTAAAAGATTTCACTATTTTCGTCTTCCATTAATATTTGTGGAGCCATAGATCATCCTGTAATAGAAGCCAACAACTTCTTCATCAACACTACAATCATAAAGATGATCCAATGAAACCACTTCGGAGGAACTCCTATGGAAGATCCAAATCTTCACATAATGGAGTTTCTGCACTATATGAACCCCTTCAAAGTCAATGGTGTTCCACTGGAAGGAGTAGACCTACTTCTGTTTCCGTTCACCTTATGAGACCAGGCCAAGGCGTGGCTCTTCTCATTTCCCAAGCATTCTGTCAAGAGTTGGGATGAGTTGCTAAATGCTTTTCTTACTAACTATTTCCCTCCTAGCAAGACGGCCCATCTAAGGAACCAAATCACAAACTTCAAGAAACAAGAAGGTGAGACGCTTTATGAAACTTGCGAGAGATTTAGGGATCTTCAACGCCTTTGTCCTAAACATGGTCTGACCAACTGGTTGCTACTTCAAACCTTCTATAACAGGTTATTCTACAACATCGGTATGTCCATTGATGGTGTTTCAAATGCAAACTGAATGAATAAGTCCTATAGCGAAGCTTATAACATCATTGAAGATATGGCACTCAACCACAACCAGTGGAGTTCTGAAAGGACCACTCAACCTTTCTCTTCTACCAGCTCAAGTGAGAAGTCTAGTGGGAAGCACACTATGGATGCCATAGATCTGTTTGCAGCCAAACTTGATGCCTTGACTCAGAAGTTTGCAAAGTTGACCACTCACTTTGCTCAAGCGGTTCAGCAAGTATATGAGGAATGTGGAACATCTGGACACAACTCTTCTTCTTATTTTACACCATAGTTGAATGCCACTGAGCCGCCATAATAAGTTAATGTTGTAGGCAACTTCAATAATAGATAATCCTATAATCCTTTCTCTGAGACTTGTAAACTAAGATGGAGAGACCATCAAAACTTTTCTTATAGGAACAACAACTCATAGAACCATCATGAAGGTCAAGCTCAAGGTCAACAACGTATGAGCAATTGCCAACAAATAAATGCCAACCATCAACAAACACTAGGGTATAATAAAAACAATAAAAGGAACTTCAGTCAATTTCAACAAGTGACTCAACCACCACAAAAATCCAATTTGGAAAGCCTCCTTGATTTGTGACTACACAAATCCATCAGACTGATGAGTTCTGAGAACATGGAACTGTTAAAGGATGCTATCACATAATTGTATTTCAAAGTTGATGGGATTGTCACCCACACTAAGATGTTGGAAATCCAGATAGCTCAACAAGCCTTATCCAACCAAAGGAGCACCTTTAGGTTCTTTTCCTAGTAAACTGGTTATGAATCCCAAGGAGACTTGTAAATATGTATCTTTGAGGAGTGGAGAAGTCATAGGAGGGTCTACACCACCTTTCAAGGGGAAATATGAAGAGTTTGTTGACACTACAATTGAAGTCTTCATCAAGGTGATTCTTCTAGCAAGCCTAATGCCCCTTTCCCTCACATGTTTTCTAATACCAAAGATGATGTTAAGTTCAATAAGTTCATAGACATCTTGAACAAGTTGTATGTGAATCTACATCTAGTTGAAGTTATAACTGAAATGCCCTCTCCTACTACGTTCTTGAAAGACATCCTAACTAAGAAAAGGAGATATGGTCAAGTAGAAACTATTATGTTATCTGAAAGGCTAAGCTCTATAATCTAGAGTCATATGCCAAAAAAATTACATGATCAAGGTTCTTTCACTCTCCTTTGCTAGATTGGAGACTCTACTTTTGATGAAGGCCTTGTTGATCTTGGAGCTAGCATTGGTCTGATTCATATTTCTTTGTGGGAAAAGCTAGATTTGGGAGACTTGAAACCGATGTCAATGAGGATTCAGTTGGCTGATCCCTCGATCAAGCATCTGAGAGGAGTGATCGAAGATGTCCCAGTACAGATAGTAAAGTTTTTCATTCCTTATGACTTTGTAGTCTTGGACATGCATGAAGACCCCACCAATCTAGTCCTCTTTAGAAGACCTTTGCTACATTCCGTAGGCTGTCTAGTTGATGTTAGAGAAGGAAAACTCACTTTGTGAGTTGGAGAAGAACTTGTTTTCTCTATTTATGATGTTGTGAAGGCACCCAGCTCCAAGGAGTACCTTTGCCTCATAGATACTATTTATACACTGCTTGAGGTAGAAAAGAATTATGTTGAGACTATTCTTGATATTCTTAAAGAAGAAGATACAAAATTCACTTTCAATGAGGAAATTTTTGAAACCTTGAAGATTCCATCAAGACAGGAAGAATTAAAGAAGAACGAGGAAAGAAACACCACAGCTCCAAAAAAACATGCAGAATTTGAAACCCCTCCCACTGGGGTTGAGGTATGCTTTCTTAGGCCCAAACTCCACCTCTCTAGTTATTATAAATGATTAATTGAATGACAATCAAGAATAAAAACTATTAAATGAACTTAGAAGCTATAAATATGTTATTGGGTACTCAATTTATGATCAAGAAGAAAAACTGTTAAATGAACTTAGAAGCTATAAATATGTGATTGGGTACTCAATTTATGACCTCATAGGAATTAACCCTTATATGTGTATGCATATAGTAACTTTGGAAGAAAATTCCAAATCATGCATAGACCCCCCAAGGAGACTAAATCAAAATATGATGGAAGTTGTAAAAAAGGAAAATTTCAAACTTAAAGATGCCAAAATATTTATCCAATAAGTGATAGTCCATGGGTGAGTCATATACATGTTGTGCCTAAGAAAGGAGGAACAATTGTAATAAAAAGGGAAAATGATGAATTAATACAAACAAGAATCATCATTGCATGGCGAATGTGTATTTATTATAGAAAATTAAATAAAGTGACAAGAAAATTATTTCCCTTTACCTTTTATTGAATTAATGTTAGAAAGGCTTGTTCATCACTTCTACTTTTTCTATCTTGATGGGTACAACGAGTTCTTTTAGATTCCCATCTACCCACTGGATCAAGAAAAGACCACTTTCATATGCTCCTATGGAACTTATGCTTATAGGTGGATGCCCTTTGGGCTTTGTAATTCTCCTGCCACCTTTGAAAGGGGTAAGATGGTAATTTTCTCTTATTACATTGAAATTATTAGGCAAATATTCATGGATGACTTTAGTGTTTATGGCAATTTCTTTGGTGATTGTTGTTGAATCTAACTAAAGTTTTGTAGAGATGCCAACAAGTTGACATGGAACCATTCTTACCCCAATCCCAATCCCACTGACTATACAATGGTAAAAGGATTGAAGTGCCTGTCTCTAAGTGGTCCAAAAGGATCTCACACACTGGCATATATAATAAGAAATCATAACTCAAAAAAAAGGAGATTTAAAGAACAAACTAACTCGAAAAGGAGGTTTTGCCAATTTATCCTTGTCATCAGAGTATATCTAGTGCGGAAGAAATATAGTCAATGTTTGATTTGTTTTACCTAAAATCAAGAAAATCAAGACAAAATCATGCAATTACACGATACACTATCAAAATCAAGTAAAAAAAATTATTGCAAAATAGTAACATGGCAGGGCTTATATTCAAGAAGTATTACAAGAAATTTTCCAAATCCAATATTTATTCGACAAGATGTTTATTTCGGACAATTCAATTTTTATTATGAGTTCCCATCATGCTGATTTGAGAAGCATGCTTATATAATTTGTGTGGCTCTGTTGCCCCAACACGATGGGGGAGGTCACCAGCCTTCTTCTATCCATATGAGGTAGGAGGTCAATGCAAAAGTTTCACCCTCTGAATGAGGATCTCTCTTGCACTGAATATCAACATTATCAACATTATCATCATCAATATGCGAGCAGTCATAATGGGAAATGTCATTTATGGTTTCAAGTTTGTCTCAAAATATAATATAGTAAAAATGGGAAGAATAATCGACAGGGAACAATTTCTTAGTAGAGTATATATACAAGTATACAATCAAGAGATATATAAAAAGTATCTTCAATACAATCAAGGAGGAGATATAATAGTGTACCTTTCACTGAAGATTTAGAGTACAAATCTCAACAATAATATGTCAACTCTTTGAGTCAGATCCTAAATCAAAAATATTTGCATCAAGGGTCAAGATCATGATATTCAGAAGATCATGTTTCAATATTTGAGATTAGGGTTACAATTTCTTATGTCAACCTTAGGGTTGGGTCATCAACCAATATTTCAATATGTCCAACATTATTCAACTGTCAAGAATATCTCAAGTGGGAATGAACTACCTAGGTATTTTAGGAACATATGCTAACCCAAATTTTATGATCATTATCCAAGTCATATCATCATCACGATGAATTAGCATCATTGGTGTTGAAAACTAGATCAGGTTTTGATTGATACAGAAGTAAAGTCAAGGATCAAATATTTGGTCAAAAGATCAAAATATTTCACAAGATTTAGGTCAATCATCTAGATAGATTTATCAAGATTATTCATAGGAATCATATTCAAGAAAAAATATAGATATAGATCTTCATTAGTCAAGTTATGATTTTTGAGTCTCAAGATGAACATCAGAGTCAAATACTAGGGTTTATAGAGATTAATCATCATTATTGAGTCATTTGATTAATAAAAACAAGAAAGAGATCAATATTTAGGTATATTAGTAAAATACATATGGAATTAGTCTCCATAAGTATTTCTAATAAATTACATGGATTTTTCTAATCAAGATTGAATATTTATTCATAATATTTGGAGCTAGGTTGCAATTTTTATGATTAAAATAAAATCTGGTTGTTTATTGGAATTTTGAGAAGAGAGGGGGAAGAATTACCAGAAAAGGAGGGAGCATGAAATATTTTCGGTCGTTGGATCCTTGGTCAACTCTGACTGAGATAAGATCGTGTGGTAGAGAACAGGACAGCCTCTAAGGCACGTGTTAGGGGCGGGGAGCAAGGAGAAGGCGCACGGAGCCTCACAGTCATGGATCTGGGATCTTGGTTAAGGATTGACAGTGATCCAATGATTACAACTCATCAACTCAACCAAGCAGAAGTCTTCATAGGCTGTGGAATCGTGGCGGCGCTAGGGCGACATAGAAGGGGTGAATGGAGAATAGAGCAAGAGGGAGAGATTTAAGGCGTCAGTGATGTTTGTGGGTTCATCACAAATTTGAGGATGGGGTTTTTATAGTGTATCGAGGATGGGTCTTAGGGTTTTGAATCGGGTGTCATTTTCTCACAAAATGGGTCGGTTCAAGGTTAAATAAGGGCTAGATGAGTGAGGGATAGTGAGGCAGAGCTTTTCATTCATTTTGATTTTTAAATTGTGGTTGATTTGATGTCAAATTCCTACTCAGTCTCATAGCTATCTTCCCCTCTAATTGCGGTAGGTAGAAGACATGTTTTCGATCGTTCAATCCGGCTGGGATCTGCGTGCCTCATATCCAAGGTCTAGGGCTCGTCCCCCAAGTGAGCCCTAGATCACGAGGTCAGTCTGGATCGATTTAGTGAGAAAAGAAGAGGGATGACCCTAGTTCATGGGCTCCTTGGCTGAGTCAGGATGGGTGGCTATTTGGCTGAGTCTACTAAACAAGAAAAAGGGAACTAAAGAGGGTATTTGATACTAAAAGGGGAGAAAAACTTAGAAAACTCATATAAAATCGTAGGAGTGTCCAAATGACCTCAAATTTGGAGCAGTGCTTCATGATAGAGTCTAAAACATGTATGTTAAATTCGAAATCAAAATGATTATGTATGAATAAGAACATAATCGAAGGATTAAATGGTATAACAAAGTTAGGGTTTCATGCACACAAGTGCATCAACTTGATTTAAAGTGTGAGTTATTCTAATTTGGAAGTTATTATAGAGTCATGAATTCATGGAAGACATTAGGAGTGAGATACTCAAGTCTTTTGGGGGTAAATGAGAAATTAAATAATTATGCAAAAATTCACTTTGTCACATCCTTCGCTCCTTAAAAAGGATTTTTCCTCAAAACTGAAAAACATCCTCAAAAATTGGGACTACATAATCCATGCCATATCCTAAACTATTAGACATTCCTCAACTATATAATCAAAATCATGTCCTTCAAGTTCAAGTAGTCCAATAATCATAATTGGGATTCCATGTTCCATATCATAACCAACTTGGTACAATCATCATTTCATCATCGAGTAATTGAGTATCAAGGTCAATGCATATATATTGTTCAAAGTCATCATATGAGTCACAAATATGGAAAGCATCCTATTGATCACAAATTTGGAGAGATCATATTTTAGGTAAAAGAAATAGATCTCTTGAATCAAGTGTACAAGGTGACTTTCAATCCAAATATCTCAGGGTTCTCACTTCTACATTGGCCTATGTGGGGTTATACATCCATGATTTGAGATTTCATATTTCAATAATTGGAGACAACGTCATACTTTCAATATCATGATTTTGATCTCAAAATCAATGGAAAGTCCCACCCTAGTCCTATGAGAGCTAAACCTTAAGTCAAAAATGTAGAGAGTAAAAATTTCAAAACTTTCAAAATTTGGGATTATGAAAGACATTATTTATCTATCAAAGGTGGTCTCAAGATCCATATCGTGTTTCAAGATTTTGTATATCAATATCGAGAGTTGAAGTTTAGACATCAAGATCATATATTTAAATATTTCGAAAGCTAGGTTTATACTCCTGTTTAGACCTTAGGGGAGATCACACATATATTAAATTTCGAGCAACAATACTCAAGAAATATTCGAGCAACATATCAAGATTTCATTATCATGGTATCTAGTTTTGATGACTGATCTAGACCTAGGTCTATCTAAGAAGTCAACCACAAGCTATAGTCAACATTATCATATTGAAAGATCATCATTAAATCAAGATTCAAGATTGAGTATCAATATCATCCTAGATTTAGCCTATTAAAATTAGGTCAATTAATCCAAATCGGGTGAATGGGGACACCTTTCCCTACAGTCTAAATAATCAACAAGATTAAATTTTTGAGGTAGTCATAATAGCGATGTGACCTAGTTTAGGGGAGTCAAGATTCAAATACCACTCTAATCTATAACATTACCTACATTAGACATTATCCATTGAGCTTATTCAAATAGGGAGAGTAGCAATAGCCAAATCATATTCTACAAAGTCATAAGATCAAAATTCAAGATTATAATAGGAAAATAATGTCAAGATTTTACAAAGTCTAGGGTAATATTTTCATTCCATTCCTTTCATGATCAAGGTAGTGATCTAATTTGGAAATCAAGAATTTGAATTGGGAATTCGAGGAATCGGAGCATAATAGTGCAAGATCTAGGTCCGTTATCATCATATAAAATTTAAGATTTACAAAAGGCATCAATAGTCAATAGGGAAACTGCTTTTTGCATCATAGTCTTACATCATGATTTTGTGTGTCCTAGGCTCAATCAATTGATGTCATAGTCATGATGTGTATAAAATAGGGAAAAAGTTTTCTTAACTATGTTTGAGGTTTGATCAGCAATAGGGTAACATGTACATTAATCAAGTAGGTACCTCATCAGGAATGAGGTGTAAGGTATATATCCTTCTTATTTCACCAAAACAAGATTATCAACATTTACCTCAAACTTAGGAAACATGTTGTTTAATTTTGGTTAAATCGAGTTCTCATGAAAAGGTAAAGCATGAGTATTTGATTTCAAAATTTTCATTGACCAAATCAAGTTTCCAAATTAAGGTCAGATCATGGAACAAATTTCTTAATCAACTTTCACAATTTTCTAGTAGTTTTTATTTTCCCATAAGTTACCCATAATATAGAAATCATGTGGTAAATGGTCATGAGAATAGGACCACATGAGGAGATGAAAAGACTACCTAATCATCATCTACTTGGGTGTCTTAGGGTAGTCCTTAAAGAAGAGATGAGATGCTAGAAGACTCTCTAGGTTTTCAATGGAGAACCTTTAGGTCCAGTTCTAGATCAATTAAGGTCACTATGAAGATGGATAGGAGAAATTATGCAAGAACCCCAAGCCTAGACACCTCAATTTTCACCATTATGGACATTAGGGTTTTTGGGGTTTAAGAGACTCGAGAAATGATTTACTTAAAGTATATGGGAGTGTGTATGCTTTGATACCAACTATCAAGAACCGTTCTTACCCCAATCCCACTGCCTAGAAAGTGGTATGAGGATTAAAGTTCCTATCTCGAGTGGTCTAAAAGGATTTCACACATTGTCATTTACAATAAGAAATAATAACTCAAAAAAATGAGAAGAACAAGCTAACCCAAAAAGGAGGTTTTTCCAATTTAACCTTTTCATAAGAGTATATCAAGTGCAGAAGTGATCTAGTCAATATTCCATTTTTTCCTAAAATCAAGAAAATCAAGACACTATCATGCAATTGCACGATATGCTATCAAAATCAAGTAAAACATTTTATGGCAAAATAGTACACTTGGTAGAACTTATATTCAAGAAGTATAACAAGAGATTTTCCAAATCCAATATTTATTCAATAAGATGTTTATTTTGAACAATTTAATCTTTATTATGAGTTCCCATTAAGCATATTTGAGAAGAATGCTTATATATTTTGTGTGGCTCTGTCGCCCCAATGTGTTGGGAGAGGTCATGTGACTCCTTCTCTCAAAATGAGGTAGGAGGTCAATATACAAGTTCCATCCTCTAAATGAGGAGGTCGCTTGCACTTAGTATCAATATTATCAACATTATCATCATCAATATAAGGGCAGTCATAATGGGAAAAATCATTTTATGTATTCAAGTTTGTCTCAAAATATAATATAGGAAAAATGGAAGACTAATCAATAGGGAAAAGTAGCTCAACTGAGTATATAGCCAAGTATACAATCAAGAGATACATAAAAAGTATCTTCAATACAATCAAGTAGGAGATATAATAGTGTACCTTTCATCGAATATTTAGAGTAAAAATCTCAACAGTAATAAGTCAACCCTTTGAGTCAGATCCTAAATCAACAATTTTTGGGTCAAGGGCCAAGATCATAATATTTAGAATATCATGTTTCAATATTTGAGATTAGGTTACACTTTCCTATGTCCACCTTAGGATTGGATCATAAACATGTATTTTAGGAACATATGCTAACCCTAATTTTATGATCATTATCCAAGTCATATCATCACCATGATGAATTACCATCATTCGTGTTTAAAACTAGATCAATTTTCAATTGATATACATGTAAGGTCAGAGATCATATATTAGGTCAAAAGACCAGAATACTTCCCCAGATTTAGGATAATCATTAAGATAGAATTATCAAAATTATTCATAGGAATCATATTCAAGAACAAATATATATCTAGATCTTCATTAGTTGAGTTATTATTTTTGAGTCTCAAGATAAACATCAGAGTTAAATACTTGGGTTTCTAGATATTAATCATCATTATTGAGTCATTTGATAAATAAAAATAATCAAGAGGTAAAAAGTTAGTTATATAAGTGAAATCCAGAAGGAATTAGGATCCACAAGTATTTTCAATAAGTTTCATGGATTGTTCTGAACAAGATTGACTATTTAATTATAATATTTGGAGCTAGGATGCATGTTTTTATGATTAAAACAAGATCTAGTTGTTTATTACAATTTTGAGCAGAGAGGGGGAGCAATTACCAAAAAAGGTGGGAGCACAAAATATTTTTTGCCGTTGGTTACTTGGTCAACTCCGACTGGGGTGAGATCTTTTGGTCGAGAACCGCACAACCTCTTAGGTAGGTGTGAGGGGCGGGGATCCGAGAAGAAGGTCCATGGAACCTCATAGTCATGGATCTGGGATCTTGGTCAAGGTTGACTGTAATCCAATGATCACTGCCCATCAACTCAACTGAGCAGAAGTCTTCAGGGTGGAAGCATCGCGACGATGCTAGGGTGGTGCAAAAAGGGCAAATGGGGAACATAGCAAGAGGGAGATATTTAAGGCACCAATGGTGTTTGTGGGTTCATCACAAATTTGGGGGTAGGGTTTTTATAGGTTATCGGGGATAGGTCTTAGGTTTCGAAGTAGGTGTTCATGGTGGCAGCTAAGGTGTGATCGATTGCCTCGTTTGCTCCCAAAATAGGTCGGTTCGAGGTGAAATAAGGCTACATGAGCATGAGATTGTGAGGCGGAGCTGTCCAACCATTTTGATTTTCACATTATAGTGGTTTTGAGGTCAAATGCTCGCTTAGTCTCACAACTATCTTGCCTGCTAATTGTAGGAGGTAGCAGACAGGTTTTCGATCGTTCGATCTAGATGGGATCTGCGTGCCTCAGATCCAAGGGCTGGAGTTTAACCAGACCGGTTTAGTTATAAAAGAAGGGGTATTTCCCCAGTTCACAGGCTCCTTAGCCAAGTCAGGTTGGGTGGCTATTGGGTCGAGCCCAGTAAATAAGTAAAAGGGAACTCAAGAGGGTATTTAGGGCTAAAAGAGGAGCACTGCTCATGATAGAGTCTATAATAGTAGAAGTGTCCAAATGACCTCAAATTTAGACCACTGCTCATGATAAAATAGTAGAAGTGTCCAAATGACCTCAAATTTAGACCACTGCTCATGATAGAGTCTATAATATGTGTGAAAAATTCCAAATCAAAATGACTATATATGATAAAGAATTTAACCTAAGGATTAAAGGGTATAACAAAGTTAGGGTTTCATGCACACAAGTGCATCAACTTGATTTAATGTCTTGGTTATTCTACTTTGGAAGTTATTACTGACTCATGAATTCATGTAAGACTTAGGAGTTAGATATTCAAGTCTTTTGGGGGTAAATGAGTAATGATATAATTATGTAAAACATCACTTTGTCACACAAGTCAACCTCAAGCTTAATTGGGAGAAGTGACATTTTATTGTGCAGACAGGGGTTGTACTAGGCCATATTATTTCAAGCAAGGGAATTGAAGTGGATAAAGATAAACTGGAGGCTATTGAAAAGATGTCAACTCCAACCAATGTGAAAGAAATTCATAGCTTCTTGGGACATGTGAGTTTCTAATAAAGATTCATAAAGAACTTTTCAAATATTGCAAAGCCTTTGTGCTCCTTGCTAGCAAAAGATGTTGAGTTCATAGTCGATGATGATTGCCAAATTGCTTTCTAAAAATTGAAAGATGCTTTAGTTTCAGCTCCCATCACCCAACCACCAGATTGGAGTGCTCCTTTTGAAATAACGTGAGATGCAAGAGACTACACTATAGGAGCCATTTTGGGACAAAGAAAATACAACACACTCCATGCCATACACTATGCAAGTAAAACCCTAGATGATGCACAAATCAACTATGCTACTACTGAGAAGGAGATGATTGTCATAGTCTATTCCTTTGACAAGTTCAAATAGCACCTAGCGGGGTCCAAAGTCATTGTATGCACATACCATGCTGCGATAAGGTACCTTATGAGCAAGAAAGATGCCAAACCACACCTCATCCATTGGATATTTCTATTATAGGAGTTTCAATAGGAAATCAAAGATAAGAAAGGGACTTAGAATAATGTAGCTGACCATCTCTCACATCTATCTATTGGTTCTAAAGAAAAGTTTCCTATCCATGACAATTTGCCTATTGAAAAGCTATATGTGGTAATGTAACGACCCCGCCTCCCGATAACCCCCAATCAAGGGAGACCAAAAGGACAGAGTTTCTATCCCAACAACTCAAGATCAATGGTTCAAAAATTAATTAAAAATAACTATTAAATTCTACTAAAACTATACTGGAAAGATGGAATAAAATAAAACTTTGCATACCTCCTTAAAATATCAGATTTCTAGACTTCTATCCCCATATGGAGTCTATTCTAACCAATCCTACTTATACTTTAATTCATACCTTCACAATGTATCACTTTACTATTTGTCCTTTTCATATTGTACCTAAAACACTGACAAACAAAATGTTAGTCAGTATAAATGGATATGCGGTATGTGGGGACAACCAAAATTTCAAAAATATTGCTAACAACCTAAATTTCACAATTAAGTTATTTAACAATCCAAATTATGTTTTCATTGTGACATTCTCCACCGCTTTTTCCCTAACCCTGGAATACCCTCTCTAGGATTTTTCCTTTGCACTAGACATAAGGCCACCTTCTCCATCCTGATCTTGGTGCCTGGGGTCACCTCTCATGGTGCCCAATAGCCATGCAAGAAACATAAGGCCGCCTTCTCCATCCTAAGCTTGGTGCCCGGGGTCACCTCTCATAGTGCCCAATGGTCTTCCCTCTTGGGCTTGACCTAATTGACCTTCCCTCCAGGGCTTGGTCACACATCATACATCAGGGTGGCATGTAGGTTCGAGAATGCACATTTATAATTAATTGTGATATCATAGTGACTTTAAAGATTTGCATAAATAAACATCCAACAGTTAGTTTGCATCCAATTTGATCAATCATTCGAGAAAACTCTGTGAAACTAAATCGATTACTCATAAATAACCACATACATGTACTGCTGATTTTTGAGATAGAATCAACCAAGTAGGGAAATCCAATAAAGCAAGCAAGTACAAGAATCCTGAAATAAACATACAATTTCCTTTTATCACGATCTATCCAAACCAACTTGCTTCTTAGGATTTCTATTCCTGTTTTGGGTTTCTACCACTTTTTAGGGTTTCACTTGCAATTAGGGTTTTGCCTTTACTATTAGTACCAGAAACCCTAATTAGACAAAACTACTTATAAACCCTAAGTTTCACATCCTATCTCTCCCAGTAGGCTTAGGATCATCATTTAACAATATATTTTCATATTTTTGAATTAAATATGATATTCTCTTCTTTTACCCTAAATTAGGGTTTCTAGATGCATTATCCTTCATACTTGGTTCAAAACCCTAAAACATACAATTATTCATCTAAATTAAGTTCAAGCCTATCATTATCATTCAACAGGTTAATGTTACTCAAATTAACCTATTAAGCTTCATAGATTCATCCATTGATCTCAATTAGGGTTTCTAACCCAATTTTAATAGATTTTCCATAAACTTAACATACTTTTGTGACTAGAAAAAAAATTAGGTTCTAAAACCATTTTTATCTTGTTCCTCATATTTGTTTGATCAACTATCATATATTAAGTTTCGTCATTAGATTTTCCTAGTAATTTGTAAGAATTTTACAAGGAAAACATATTTTTGGAATATTTGAGCAGAGAGGGCGATTTACCAAAATTCTGCAGTCATTTGATCGATGGTCCACTGGTCCGTCGTTCGGATATGACGATCTGCGTTGCGCACCTCCACTCACAAGGTAACTTAGTCGGTCGCGCCTGGGACCGTTAGATCTCTTCGTGAGACCACGGTGGACCTCGATCGGACGTCATATGTTCCTCATCTTCTTCCTTTCCTAATGCTCAAGCCACGGCGACTTTGAGGCAGAGTCCTCACTGGATATGGATCAATCGAGGGGTAGAGAGTGACCTAGGGTTCATGAAGTAGTCGTATGGGTTGGCGAGGATGTGAGGGATCAAGGGGGGATCTATTTATAAGATTTTGGCTCCTTTAGAGTTCCCCAACTCTTTCCGCCACCTATTCCTCAGCCTGGTTTGGGCATATCCTCTAGAAACCTTGAAACACCCTAAAAATAGGGTCTGTTGTGCACGAAATTGCCTCCAAGAGACCCTCGTGGTCTTGGATTCATGGCAGATGGGAAGAAATGCGAGGAAATCATATTGGGAAATCTTAGTTTCCCTCTCCCTTTCCTTCCCTGACTCGAGGTGGGCGATGGACATCCACCGTTGGATTCGTGATCCTTGGGACCATGCAGGGCATCCAACGGTTATCATCGCTCCTTTATTTCTAATTTCCTAAAAAAGAGGGAAAAAAGGTATTAAACAATGAAATCTTGTTAAAAGTATATCTCTCTCCTCGTTTATTATTTTTCCCTCAAATTTTTGAGGAAACTCTGTCTTGGCATTATCTACTCGTATATTAAATGGGAAACCCAAATTTCAAAGGAAAAGGGTGTTTCCTTCATATGCAAGTTATTCATTAATAAAACCAAATTAATTGATATTTCCTCTTTCTTTTGCCATTATCTTATCATCTTGGATTCCTTGGACCTCAAGGAACCCTAAAGGCACGAAATCCACCTTTGGAGGATATGAACTAACCTTGTAGAGGCTTCTACCTTTTTCTCTTCTCCCTTTCTTAATATATATATTCTTTTATTAACTGGATTTCTTTTTCTCTTTTATTTTCTTTTTCTTATTATTGGTCCCAATAGCCAATAAGGCCCACAAAACAACTAATAAGGCTATTGTAAATGAAATTAATTCATTCAAATCAAACCACACCATTATTTCTTCATATATCTATATTAAGAGAAATTGCATTTTCACCAAAAGAACCCAAAATTGGGTTTGTAACATCCTTCCCCTCTTATAGGAATTTTACCCACCAAGCATACAAACAAATAGGATAAGACTTTCTCATGTCCATCATGGCTCCCATGTGGCTTCACCCTCTCCATGGTGATTTCCTAGAACCTTCATCATCTTATATTCTTACATATGAGTTCTCTCTCACCTTGGTATCTTGTACCCTTGTAGGTGACTCAGGACATTTCAGCCTCTCTTGAAGCTTAATAGGTTCATGGCTCAACACATGGCTTGGGTACCTCACATAGTGCTCTAGATTGGACTCGTGGAACACATCATCCATCACATTATCCTGAGGGGTAAGGCTAAACATAAGCATCTCAACCAATCCATCTCAAATGGACCTATGTATCGGGGACTCAGCTTTCTTAGATATAACTCAGAGGTGTCGGATTTTCATATCACATATTTTCCCACAGTGAATTGCATGTTAGTCTGCCTCGCATCAGTTCATGACTCATGTTGCCCCGAGGCTCTCTCAACCATCACACGATCAAAGCGACTTCATATGCACACACTGTGGTCTCTTTGACCTTCCCAAGGTCTTTCCACCGACATCATTTTCATGAAGCGGTGACTGACACAACCTCCCTTACCGATCTTCTTACATCCTGATAGTGGCTATGGTGGCTATCATCACAACTCTCATAGGACAAGAACTGTCTCCATGCATCACCCTGAATTAGCACAGACACTCTCATTAGACCATGTAGTCTGGATCATACTAACAATCAGTTAGGGGTGATAAGTTGTACTAGCATTGAGTTCTTCATGTACCTACTTCCACCGCATGGAAGTGAATCTTTAGTTCATACTCAAGAACATTTGAACTCACATCATGGTGTAGTTGAACCATCTCTCTCTCTCATATATAGTTCAACTGGATCTGTCCCCTGACAGTACTCTCTCTTTCTCTTAGATTATGTCATCTAGGTAAGGCGATCTACCATAACCCATATTTCATCTTGACCTTCCTCAGTCTAGGGGAGACTCACCACAACGTTCATGGTGATCAACTCCCATTCTCTCTAGGTGACTCTTTATCCTCTATATCAACTCACTAGGTTACTGGTATTCGTCCTTCACCTCCTGGCATGCATGGAGACAAGCCACATGCAACTATGTACACTTCTTCATCTTAGGCATCCAAAGTACTACTAAAACTTACTATCTTAATAGTACTATGGTGTATGGTGAACTTAAAATCATGATCTCATGTATGTCATGATTCCTCAAGGTTGGTTCCTCAGAGACCCTAAAACACTCTAGTCATGGGTTTCATCACCTTTTTTTCTAGAGAAAAGCATATGAGGTTCTACAACCATCCTTCTATCACATCAAGCCCTAGGTTGGATAACCAAGCAACCACTAACTCGACCAAAATGTCTAGTTGTATCTGATAATTATCCATACAGGTCTCCTCTTCAGACTTATGGCTCACCTAACAACCTCTTCTAGCCTCTCTACGGGATAAACAAGATAGATGCATCTCAACTAGAGCATCCATTACCACCTTACATCCTTATGTGCTAGGTAATGATGAATACATGCACCTCCATTTATTCCACTTATTATCTCATCTTAGACTTTAGATCTATCTTTATCAAGAAAACTCAGATCTCATCAAATGTAAACTCATAAATTTCATACAACTCATGATAAGAATGTCCTTATAAGATGACTACCTTAGTTCTCTTGGTGTTTGTAAACCATCCACACATCGTACACTCCACAAAGGTATGCTACTATCTCTATCCTGATACATCATAGAAACGTTTCAACTCACATCCTCATCTTTATCCTTAGTGTATGGCATGCGTACTACCCGATCTCTCACCCCCATAATGAGAGGAAATAAGCATTTGGTGGCCATCCAAACACAGAGTTCTTCCCGTTCCAAGAGTAGACATAGTGCATCCCACATCGCATGTACACCTTCCAATCTAGGTTGGAATGTGTATTACATGTTTCCACATCATGAACATCTTGATATCAGGTTTACTTCCATGGAAAACTGGTCCAAACTCACCTTGGTTATCCCAAAATCCTTAGTCATCTCCTCTAGGTCTGTAGGGTGCTGGTATTTTTGGAGCCATTCCTCTTTCCTTATGCAACCAGGGAGTGCCCACCTCAAATGCTCTTTGGGCTCCATGAGCTCATGAAGGTGATCAATTTCCTAACTCATGGTCCTCGGACACGATAGTTGTTACCTCCCAACCCTACAGTCTTGTGCAACTAGGAAATTAGGTATTTCTTACTCCCATCAGTCTTATCCCTACCTGACCTCAGTATTAACTTAGGATTCTATCATGGTATATCTCAAAACATGGAACTTTACCCAAGCCTCCATCATCTCTCCTGGCATGCATGGTCAGACTTACATCCTCTCATAGGGATCATGGTGACCTACCTACCTCTGTCAGGCCCCATAATGGTTACCTCCATGGTAACACATCCACATGCCCTTAGAGATGGTTATCTATGGGTCTATAGGTTCATTCTCATACTATGTACTCTCCACTTAGCTTCTCAAGGTCCTATGTGACCTCTTTAGGTTACCTCAAACCCAACAAAAGTTGGTACATACCCTACAGAAGGGTCCCTCCCCAGGATGGGAGAAAAATATGTCTCGATAGCAACAAAGTTCACAAACATCCCTACATCTAGGGTTTACATTCACATGATCATGCTTAGCCCTTGCAAGCTACTAAGGTACATAGCTAACAAGAAGACCATCTAATAAACCATGTTAGGTCTCCATGGTAGGTCATACTTGTTTCTATTCCTTAATATTAAACCATCATCATACATACATATGTCACCAACCTATAAGTAAGGGGTTCATCAAACATACACCTTAATCCAAGGGGTTTCCCTTTCCTCTAAACATGAGGGGTGCCATGCTCCCATGCGTAGGAACTCAAGCATCTGTGTGAGCATCAGGTGTAATAGGTACTACTACTTCCCCTCTTAGGTCTGGGAACCCAAAGTTCACTTTTTATGCAACAGTTGTCCAACTGCATTCTCTGCTTTTTAACAATAAACCAAACATGTACGATGTATGACATTCACTTCCTACTATCCTTCCACATGAACAACACCTCAAAAGTTGAGCCCTCCTCAAGGACAAACATCTAGGTATGAGGCCTCACAACTTGACACTATACCTCCTCAGGCTCTAAGGAACTCCTCTTCCTATCCATATAAGGTAAGGTAGGCACCTACAACTTCCATAGATCGTTTCAAGAAGTCTCCTTCATTTTCTAGGGTTTGGTTCCTCTAAAGGAAACCACAACCATCTAGGTCAAAACATATCCAACTTCTAATGGTTCCTCATATCTCGGAGTCTAAGATTCCAACCTTCTTTCTCAGGTCTTATTCTCTCTCTCTAGAGCTAACCCTACAACTAACCTTACCACTGGAGGTTCTCTCTCTAAGAAGGTGGATCAAGCACACATGCATACACCTTCATGGGAGAAATGTATGATCAAACCTATGTTTGCTCAAGATTATCCATAGCTCTTCATGCTTAACTCAGAAGCTATCCAACATGCCCTTCTGGCCTAGGTTTTAACCTATTTCCAGCACTACTGACGTGCTCTCCTACATAGGGGCATGCTCATATATGATCACATATGCCCATAAGGGTTTCTATATGGTCATCACTAACCTCATCAATGAAGGAGTTATCCTTCACCCTAACATGCACGACCCTTCCCAGGTTGGGTTGGCCAAAAGGCACTAGGTCAACCAACCTCACATAGCTCATACTTCTCATAGGTATATAAAACGAAAAGAATGTAAACCCATGCATATGGTCGACCATGATATCTAACTCATCATGGCATCTCTCTCTAACAACCACTTAGGGTTTAGGGTAAGCATCATCCTCAGAGGATGCGCCAGGTCTCTACCTCTTTCTAGATGCCTTTTCCTCCAAGGATCTACTCATCCTCCTGTTAAGAAGGTCTAACCTTAGGTCTCTCCTGAGGGCACGACAACACATGTCATGCAAACTAAGCATGTAACTATCATTAGTTTACGCATAAACTATTATCTTATGTCCATGAAATCTTGTTTACATGCTTTTCATTAATTTGGTGGAGGATTCCTTAATCCTATCATACATACCCTGAAGGTGAGGAAGAGAGACCTAAACCTCAGAATCTTGATTGAATTAGGGTTGAGAAGGGATGAAAGTAGATGAGAGAGTCCTAAAGATATCTTATTTCGAGTTAGAACCTCAAACATTGGCTAGGTAGTCACACTGCATTTGAGAGTCCTCCTAACCGACTAGCAGGGTGGCAGAAAAAATTGCCAGCCCCCAGACCGTGATGCTTTTCTAGACACCTATGTCATCGGAAAATCCTCTAATAACTCCCTCAGTT
This sequence comes from Alisma plantago-aquatica, assembly GCA_963693085.1. Taxonomy (NCBI): domain Eukaryota; kingdom Viridiplantae; phylum Streptophyta; class Magnoliopsida; order Alismatales; family Alismataceae; genus Alisma; species Alisma plantago-aquatica. The sequence continues at coordinate 807,910,668 of OY856414.1, read as the reverse complement.
CTACAGAGTTTGTAAAATTTAATAATTATTAAGGATTAAATGAGAAACCATTTGCTTTTATACCAAATGTAACGACCTCGTGTCTCGGTAACTCCCAATCAAGGGACACCAAAAGGTCAAAGTTGCTATCCCAATAACTCAGGATCAATGGTTCAACATTTAATCAAAAATAACTACTAAATTCTACTAAAACTATAATGGAAAGATGGAATAAATAAAATTGCATACGTCTTTAAAATATCAGATTTCTAGACTTCTATCCATAGATGGAGTTTATTCTAACCAATCCTCCTTATACTTTAATTCATACCTTAACAATGTATCACTTTACTATTTGTCCATTTCATATTCTACCTAAAACGCTGGCAAAAAAAACATCAGTCGGCATAAATGAATATGCAGGTATGTGGGGAAAACCGAAATTTCATAAATATTGCTAACAACCTAAATATCACAATTAAGTTATTTAACAATCAAAATTACGTTTTCAATGTGACATTCTCCACCGCTTTTGTCGTAACCCTGGAATACCCTCTATAGGGTTTTTCCATTGCACTAGACATGAGGTCACCTTCTCCATCATGAGTTTGATGCCTAGGGTCACCTCTCATGATGCCCAATAGTCATGTAAGAAACATTAGGCCACCTTCTCCATCCTAAGCTTTGTGCCTGGGGTCACCTCTCGTAGTTCCCAATGGTCTTCCCTCTTGGGCTTGACCTAATTGACCTTCCCTCTAGGGCTTGGTCACGCATCATACATCAGGGTGGCATGTAGGTGCGAGAATGCACATTTATAATTAAATGTGATAATCATAGTGACTATAAAGATTTGCATAAATGAACATCCAACAGTTTGGTTGCATCCAATTCGATCAATCATTCAAGAAAACTCTGTGAAACTAAATCAGTTACTCATAAATAATCACATACATGTACTATTTATTTTTGAGATAGAATCAACCAGGTAGGGAAATCCAATCAAGCAAGCAAGTAAAAGAATCCTGAAATAAACATACAATTTCCTTTTATCAATATCTATCCAAACCAACTTGCTTCTTAGGATTTCTATTTCTTTTTAGGGTTTCTTCCCCTTTTTAGGATTTCACTTGCAATTAGGGCTTTGCTTTTACTTTTAGTACCACAAACCCTAATTAGACAAAACTACTTATAAACCCAAAGTTTCACATCCTATCTCTCCTAGTAGGCTTAGGATCATCATTTAACAACATATTTCCATATTTTCGAATTAAATATGATCTTCTCTTCTTTTACAGTAAATTAGGGCTTCTAGATGCATTATCATTCATACTTGGTTTAAAACCCTAAAACATGAAATTATTCATCTAAATCTGGTTCAAACCTATCATTATCGTTCAACATGTTAATATTACTGGAATTAACCTATTAACCTTCATAGATTCATCCATTGATCTCAATTAGGGTTTCTAAACAAATTTTAATACATTTTCCATCAACTTAACATAATTTTGTAAATAGAAACGAAATTGGGTTCTCAAACCATTTTTATCTTGTTCCTCTTATTTTTCTGATCAACTTTCATATATTAAGTTTTGTCATTAGATTTTCCTAGTAATTTCTACAAATTTTACAAGGAAAACATATTTTCTGGAATATTTGAGTGGAGAGGGCAATTTACCAAAATTCCACGGCCGTTTGATCGATGGTCTGTTGGTTCGTCCTTTGGATCTGACGATCTGCGTCGCGTGCCTCCACTCGCGAGGTAACTTAGCCGGCTGGGCCTGGGACTGTTGAATTTCTTCACGAGACCACGGTGGACCTCGATCAGACGTCGTTTGCTCCTAGTCTTCTTCCTTTCCTTACGCTCGAGCTGCGGCGGCGCCGAGGCAGAGTCCTCACTGGAGAGGGACAAATCAAGGGGTAGACAGTGAGCTAGGTTTTGAGAAGCAGCCATCTGGGATCGTAGGGATGTGAGGGATCGAGAGGGGGGGATCTATTTATAAGATTTGGTCTCCTTTATGGTTCCCCAACTCTTATTGGCCACCTGTTCCTCAGCCTGGTCTGGGTGTATCCTCTAGAAACCTCAAAACGCCCTAAAAATAGGGTTGGTTGTGCACATAATCGCCTCCTAGAGATCCTCGTGGTCTTGGATTCATGGCAAGAGGGAAGAAATCCGAGGAAATCACATTGGGAAATCTCAGTTTCGCTCTCGATTGCCTTCTCTGACTCAAGGTGGGCAATTGACAACCACCATTGGATCCGTGATCCTCTGGACCACACAAGGCATCCAATGGTTGTAATCGCTCCCTTATTTCTAATTTCTTACAAAACGAGGGAAAAAAGGTATTAAACAATGAAATCTTGTGAAAATCATATCTCTCTCCTCGTTTATTCTTTTTCACTCAAATTTTAGAGGAAACTCTGTATTAGCATTATCTACTCATATATTAAATTTGAAACCCAAATACAAAACAAAAGGGTGTTTCCTTGATATGAAAGTTTTTCATTAATAAAACCAAATTAATTGATATTTCCTCTTTCTTTTGTCATTATATTATCATCTTGGATTCCTTAGACCTCAAGGAGCCCTAAAGGCATGAAATCCACCTTTGGAGTATATTGCCTATCCATCTAGAGGCTTCTACCTGTTGCTCTTCTCCCTTTCTTAATATATATATTCTTTTATTAACTGAATTTATTTTTCTCATTTATTTTCTTTTTCTTGTTTTTGGGCCAATAGACAATAAGGCCCACAAAGAAACTAATAAGGCTATTTTAAATGGCATTCATTCATTCAAATCAAACCACACCATTATTTATTCATATATCTATATTAAGAGAAATTGCATTTCTCACCAAAAGAACCCAAAATTGGGTTTGTAACAGGTAATCTCTCTCGGTATGCCATGGTTTGTGGACTTTGTGAATTATCTTTCCACTGAATGCCTTCCTCCTAATTTCACATACCAATAAAAGAAAAAGTTCCTCCATGATGTTAAGCTCTATTATTGGGATGACCCGCTACTATGCAAGCAATGTGGAGATGGACTTATTAGAAGATGCATTCCTGATGAAGAGATTGCAAGTGTGATTTTAGATTTCCATTCCTCCCCCTATGGTGGACACATTGGAGAGAATAAGACTACAACCAAGATAATTTAAGTGGGTTTCTATTGTAAAAGTCTATTTCATGATGTGCATGCATATGTCAACGCTTGTGACAAGTGTCAAAGAGTTGGAGGGATTTCACGTCAGGATGAAATTTTGTTGAATTTAAGCCTAGAGATAGAGGTCTTCGATGTGTGAGGAATATATTATATGGGCCCCATTCCATACTCATGCAGCTACAAGTTTATCCTAGTAGCATGTGACTATGTATCCAAATGGGTGGAGGAAATCCCCACCCAATCACCAGATGCCAAGTCCGTGATACAACTGTTCCAAAAGATTATTTTTCCCAGGTTTGGAGTCCCAAGAGCAATAATATCCAATGATGGCATCCACTTTAATGAAAGTAACTTCAACAACCTTCTTAGAAAATTTGGAGTGAAGGACAAGGTGTCCATACCTTATCATCCTCAAACATAACGTCAGATGGAGATCTCCAATAGGCAACTAAAAGCTATTTTAGAAAAGACCATCTCCAACTCAAGAAAGGATTGGGCACTGAAGCAAGATAATGCATTATGGGAGTATAGGATGTCTTTTAAAACTCCAATTGGGACAACTCCATTCAAGCTAGTCTACAACAAATCATGTCACTTACCCATGGAATTGGAGCACAAGGCATTGTGGGTGATAAAATTCCTTAGCTATGACCTAAAGAAAGTAGGAGAGAAAAGATTGTTGCAACTGTAGGAGCTTGAAGAACTCAGGATGGATGCATATGAGAATGTGAAGATCTATAAAGAAAAGGTAAAGAGATGGCATGAAAAAAGAATCAAGGTTGAAGAATTCAAAGAAGGAGACCGAGTTCGATTGTTCAATTCTAAACTCAAGTTCTTCCCAAGGAAATTGAGATCTATGTGGTATGGACCATTCTTAGTCTTGAAGGTCTATCTATACAGGATAGTGGGGCTTCAAGGAAAGCAATCAACATTCAAGGTTAATGGATAAAGATGCAAGTTGTATACCACATGAGAGAGTATTGACAAGGGAGCCTCTTTCTCCCTCCAAGATGCATGAGCAACCAGTTGAAGAGCCCACATTAGGATAGAATCAAGGTTGAAGATGCCTTACTCTAGACTTTAAACAGAGGAACTTGTGGGAGTTGACCCCACATTAGGATAGAATTCATTAATTAGTTTTGGGCAAGAACTTTTTTTTCAATTCTCAAAGTAAATATGTCATGAATGAATGTAATAATGTATACCCTCATACATGCATATCATTATCTCTGTAGGTGTTGATCATAGAAGACAATTTCTACAAAAATTTAGAAAGACACAACATGTCTTTATTTGCAGACGTCGTGTCGCTACTTATAGAAGGGATGACTACATATATTGTTAAGAGTACACCAAGTGTACTATTTTGAACACGACGTGTATGATCACAGACAACACCCATTGGAATTAGACACAACATGTTTTTAATCAAACACAATATGGCGTACATGTTTTCAAAATCACTAAGTATTTTTGGAAAAACATGTGATGTGTCTTTATTTGACATGCCATGTAGTTATCTGGTAGAGAGTGTGCAACTTTCACCTTGAATGTTACACAATGTGTGATTAATTAGAATACGACATGTGTGATTCTCAATCTGGAATGGCTATATTTTTCTTGCAAGAATACTTGATGTATCTTTATTTGCACATAGTGTATTTTATTAGGTTTCCTTGTATACATTTGGAAACACACACATCATGTTATAAATCAAACATGGTGTGTCATTTTGCTCAGTTGAATGAAGTTATCAATCTAGAAAATCGTTCACTGTGTCTTTATTTTCACACAATGTGTCATTATCAGTAGGGCGACATCAGCCTTGGTTTCTAGAATCTTACACGTCGTGTTTCAAATCACACACAACATGTCCTATGCAGTCAAAGCACTTTCAAAAATGAGTAGGTGACCTCTGTAAAAGAACATGTCATGTCCTCAAAAAGACATGTCATTTCTAAGGATGGGAAAGTGGGTTTTTAACCCTAATCCCAAGCCACCTCCCTCACTTTTACTCTCAACCAACCGTGTTCTAACATCCATGTGCGACTCTTTGACCGTGTATGCCGCCGCCACCGATGCCGCCCCAGCAAGAAAGTTCAGAGTATCACCTTTGCTCTGCAAGTAAGGTCTGAGCATTGTCGTTGCTCTACAAGCAAGGTCTAAGCATTGTCGTTGCTCCTCAAGCAAGGTCTCAGCACTATCACTACTCTGAAGAAAGCTCTCGTCATTATGATTCTGCTCAGCAATGAGCAAAGCAAAGCAACATGAGCTACTCCTCCATCATCATCCTCTTCATCATCGACTCACGAAGACATGCCATGAGCAACCGAGGTCACACCCTGTGAAAGAAAAGTCGTCATCCCCAACCTTCGATCGCCACAGTGCTCCAGGTATATATCGTGTCTTCCTTAACACACAATGGGTCCACTACCCAGTTCACCAACCCTCCTGTCCAGGCACATGTAATGTTCAAGACTATTTCAACAACTTCTTAAGAATTAATGGAACTGGTGAAGAAAACATCAAACCGCAGGAACAAACCAAGCTCATCTTCTACGCTCCCCCATGTATGTCTCCATGACCCATTTTAGGGTGACTACGGAGGAAGACATGGCATGCAAATTCTTCATCTCTCATAGGGTCCTCCCTACCCACTTTGCTTGTGAAGACACCATTAAAGCTCTAGGGTTGAAGAACAAGGTCAAGGAGAAACTTAAAGGCATTGGTCTCAAGTACATATACTACACGGTAATGAAAGATGTTCAAACAGAATTCTCTAGTGTGGCGGAAGCCGCGATTTCCCCTTCTCCTTCCGTCGAAGTATAGGTGGTTTTCTTTAAGGACTGATCCCACTTGCAGTACTAAAATGGAAGAGGAGAACAAGGTTGGAAAGAGGCTTTTGCAACTAGAAAAAGCTCAGGAACTCTACTACTGGCAGAAGAGAAGATTAAAATGGATAAAAGATGGTGATAAAAATTCAAGAGTATATCATGCGGCCGTCAGGAAAAATGATATGAGGGACCATATTCATAATCTTATTGATGAAGAGGGTAATTTGGTTGATGAAGTGGATAGGATGGCTAAGATTGTGGTTGATTTCTTCTCGGGAAGATACAACTGTGATAAGCTGTATGATAGAAACAGAGTGGAATCCAGACTACAGAACAAAATGACACGGAAGATGAATAGGAGTCTTCTAAAGCTAGATGATGATGAGGAAATAAAAAAGGTTGTGTATTCCATTAGAGCTTCAAAGGCTCCAGGCCCCGATGGTTTCAATGCGAAATTTTTTCATAGTTGCTGGGATATAGTTGGACCTGATGTTTGTAGAGAAACCAGATGGTTCTTGGTGGGTGGAAGGATGATTCGGCAGGCTAACCATGCTTTCATCAGATTAATTCCTAAAAAACCCACTCCGTCGGCGATCACAGATTTCAGACCGATAGCTTGCTGCAATGTAATCTATAAGATCATTTCTAAACTGATCTCAGCTACACTGAAACCGCTGCTGCATGATCTTATATCCCCTAATCAAGCTGCCTTTGTGAAGGGTCGGTCCATATCGAATAATGCGCTGCTTGCCAAAGAATTTCTAGTGGACTTTGGTGTTAAGAACACCACGAGGAGAGCTTGTATTAAAATGGACATTTCCAAAGCTTATGACCATGTGAAATGGGATGCTATCTGGAGCTCGCTTATAGCTTTGGGCTTCTCACATAGGTGTATTGAGATGGTCAAATAGTGCATACAGACTACTTCCTATTCTGTTCTGATCAATGGTGTGACGTATGGGGTGTTCAATGCGTCTAATGGCTTACGCCAAGGGGATCCATTATCCCCTTTACTGTTTACTATTGTTATGGAGAATCTTACTTACATGGATGATAGTGCGGAAAGGGATGGAAACATCAAAGCTTTCAAGGTGAGGGGAGTAAAAGTCCTGACTCATATGATCTTCGCAGACGATGTCCTCTTTTTTATTGCTGGGCACTATAAATATCTGAAGCATGTGAAGAGATTGATGAAGGATTTTGGGCTGCTGTCCAACCTTTATATGAATAGGATAAAATCCAATATTTTCCTCTCGAGATTGTGTGATAGCAGAAGGGGGAGACTGAAAGAGGCAATTGGTATTCCGTTGAGGAGGTTCCCTACCAAATACCTTGGTGTTCCAATTTCAAGAGGTAGGGGAATAGGCGTGGATTTCCAGGAGTGTGTTGATAACCTTAGAAGCTCGATAGATAAGTGGAGTGGGCTTAGAATATCGATGGCTGGAAGAACTGTACTCATCAAATCGGTCCTTACTGCGAAGACTAGCTTTTGGTGCAGAAAAACGGAAATGCCTCTCTTTATCCTGGAGAAGTTCAAAAATGTCATGGCTGGTTTCTTATGGGGGGGAGGTGCACATGCTATGAGCTGGTCTAATGTTGCACAACCTCTTTATGCTGGTGGCTTGAGCATTTCCTGTCCCTTTTCATTGCGTGGGAAGCTGCGGCAAGAAGGGTGGATCGGTTCCTCAACAACCTTGACTCTCTGTGGATGAGGTGGATGAAAGAACGTTATGGGCAGCTGGGTGATGATGTTAACTTGGGGGAATATTTTGTTTGGAGCAAGATGAGAATAAAATATAAGGAGATGGGCGTGTACAATCATCTACAGACGCAGCAAGGGAGTAATGAGATGACCAGTAAACCTTGGAAGATTAGGAAGCAGCTGTCGCAGGTCAAATGGTTTGATCTTTTATGGACAAAACCTAGATGCCCAAATTGGAGTTTTGGCGCCTACAGGGCAATCATGAGAAGACTTCCAACCAGAGATAGGATTATTAAATGGGGTTTAAATTGTGATCCCAAGTGTCTGCTATGTAACAATGCTCCAGAATCGCACAAACATATTTTTTTTGAATGCGAGTTCTCAGCTTACCTATGGAGAAGAGGCTTCCTTAAATGTGTTTGGGGTGGAATGGCCCCTCTTAATCTAGATGAGGTTGTCGAGTGGCTGGTGGAGAAGACAAGGAACAACCTGAAGAATAGAATTTTAGGCGGGATTTTCATCACTTCTCTCATCTTCCAGGTATGGGGGGAGAGGAACCAAAGGCTGCATGGAAAAAGACCTAGGGATAACATGTTAGTTTTAGATGTAATTAGTTCTAACATTTCGTGGTTTTTCAAAGCTAACCCGAAGAGCCTGGGTGGCATAGATAGCTTGACTTTGAGGATGTGGGGCCTTTTGTAAATGTATAGTATGCAAGGTTTTTGTTGTGTCCCCTATACTTTGGTTTGAGATAGTAATATATTACCTTATCCAAAAAAAAAACCTACCCTCACCTTTTCTATGTATTTCTTACTACTCATAAGGTTGAGGAAGACACAAAGAACAAGCTCAAACCATATGCCTTTATCCGCTTCCATCTTCTGGGCCAAAGATACAAAATCACCTTCAAGCAATTATGCGAGCCTCTAGAGTGCAATTATGAGGGTGCTCTAGCCTACCCTCCTACTTTTGAAAGTGATGTTTTCTGGAATGATATCATAGATGAAGAGAGACATGACACCACAAAGGTCACGGATTCTTATATCCATAACCCCATCTTTCGATACTTCCACCGCCTCCTCATCACACGTGTCTTCTCCATGAAACTAACACAAGGAGTGTGTAGGAAAATAGATATGTTCTTTCTATGGGGTATGGTTTATGATTTCCAGATCAATGTAGGTTATTTCATCCTCACCCAGTTCTTGGACATCAAGAAGATGAAGAAGAGAGAATCTAAAGACATCATGTGTGAGGGATTAATTACCCTCCTAGCCACCAAGCTTGGTGTGTACCTGAACAGTCTAGAGGCTACACAAGGTAGGAACCTGGTGGACATCCAATACATGATCTCTACAGGGTTGATTACTAAGGTCCCCAACAATGATAACAAGTTCAGACAATACTTTGACAATGATGAGTGTGTAGACCTACCTGAATGGGATAACATCACTTTGACGAACAAGGACAATTAGAATATTGACATTAGTGGCCAAGGTTATGATGATGATGCACCTAAGGATCAAGCTACACCAACAGCTCAACCACATAGAGAACCTTCTCCATCCACCAGCACTCAGACAGAGTATACTTGGGTGATGCATGATGTTAGGCATCTGTATGACTATGTTCAACAATGATTTGACCATCTGGATGGCCGTCTTGACCTGATGGGTTAGTAGTTTTCGGTGATGCATGACATGGTCCAGCACATGGATATGTGGTAGATCTCTCAAAGCCATTATTCAATGCCTCATGCACACCACCTAGAACCTCCTCCGTTGTAGCTCGAGCCTAACCCACAGACCATGTCAGTAGACATTCCTAATGATGATGATCTAGTCATCTAATATTTCACTACTGGTCATGGGGGCACTGGCCCTTCCTACTGATACCTTCCCTGACAGATACCTAGTTGCTTCTACCTTAGGTTTGATTGATGCAGTGAGGACACTACAAATTTCAAGCTTAAGGGGGGTGCAAATAGCTTGGTAATGTGGTTGTAGTTTTTATTATCTTCTTGTTGGTTCCTTTAGTTATGTTTTTAGTTTCTACTTTTCTCTTGGCATGTTTTGTATGATGTGAGGCTCATTTTGGGTAATGAACTGTCTTTATTCACAAGTTTGAACTATCTTGTCCTCCCCCATTAGAATTAGCATTTGAAGTAAAACATCATGTATGAATCAAATTAAACTTTATAGTCATTAACACATGTTTAATTTTATATTTGTGTTTGTAGCCTGAATTTTCATCCGTTTCATCCTGGATTTCCTAATACATGTAATTGGTAAGAAATTTTGTGAATATGTCAACTTTACAACACTATTTAGAGCACGAGATGATTTTTCCAAACCTTTAGTTATTTGACAACCACCACTTTTTAGTGAAAACTTTTCAAAACAAATGAATGGAATCCATGTGAAGTTACAATTTGGTTAACTCTCTTATGTTCTGAAAAAAAGTGAAACCCTTGACCAAATTAACTTATAGTCTGGTTCACTTCAACTTAATCACCCCCTAAAAGATGGTTGAAACCTCCCACATGTCATCCTAACCTAGTGTAAGTCTGATTTGGGCATGACTGTTAGGTGATATGTCCTAAAAAGAGGGTAAAATGCCCCAACTGGCGCTCCTTGTGTGCATAAGCCTACATTAGCAAATGAATGCTAGAATCCCCAATCCAATATCATTTGCATCAGTAATAGATGAATGTTTTGTTTCATATTCACTGATCGTTTTCCCTAGTCATCCAAGTTTATTCTAATGTTTCCTAATTAACTACTTCATTCATGTGTCACCTTCCTTGCTGAACTTAATTTTCTTTCTTGGATGTCTAAGTTGAAATCAAGGCTATGAATATGAATCTAATGATTATGGTTGGTTTGATCTCTTTTATATTGTCCATTTCATTTGATCTATACATGAAATTTGCAATTCCTTCATTTGTTTTCTATGCTCTTTTTGCTTGAGGACAAGCAATATTTCAAGCTTAGGGGATTGCAGAATAATATTTCAAGTTTCCTTTCATTATGGTAGCATTATAAATAGGAAAACTTCACTAGATGACTCATATGATTTTTTAAAGAATACTAAATGGATTACACAATTGCAAATTGGGATTTAGTTTATGAATATGAATAAGAGGATATGTTGTTGTTATTAACAACTATTTTATGATATTATTAGATAGCTTACTTAGTCAATGAACCTCAACACATGTGTTCTTTCAAAGGTATTCATCGTGTTAATAAATGCCTAACTGAGCAACCAGGTATATATAGCAGTAATCTTTAGATAGACACAAGTATGTTTGGCTATTTATGCTCACAATTGCAATCAAAATGATAATAGATTGATTTAAGAATGTGTTTGTAGAGGAGGACAATGCACTATTTGTACTAATTTTATCCGACATTAAGGGTTATGTGTGAATTTTTTCAAAGCTCATCCTAGAAATTGATAAATATTTTACACAAAGTATTGAGTGCATTTAAGTGTTTTCTTCATAAGTAATAACAACATGCTCATTTGAAGAGGCAAACAAACCATTATGATGGAATCCCATGTTTTAGCCCTTTCTAAAAGCTTGTGTTGGATCTGTAGGCAACACTTATTTTCATGATCTAGTTCCTAAATGTTTAAAACAACTCTATTGAGGAAGAAAAACACGATCAACTCAAAATGTTTGTAGTGTACAATCACAACCTCCACTTGACATGAGGGAAGAACTCATGATTATCATATTTTAGTGAATACAATATCAGATCCAAGATAACATTTTCCCATTCCTCCATCAAGTATATCAACATATGCAATCACTTTACATTTCTTTTAAATGAAAAGATCTGGATTTTTAAACAAATATTATAAATTTGTATGTTGTTTAGGGAAATTTTGTCTTTTTGATGCATGTTATACAAATTTCCAAAGATAACCTTCTCCAAATAGGAACCATAGGTTTCTATAGTAATTACAATGCAACAGCTACATCTACGATGGAAGCATTAAAAATTTTCGTTCATCTCGTCGTATGGTAATTGAGCATATATTTTGGGTGCTCACGAAATATTTCTATCTTGGATAAGATGTTGGTACACAAAATTTTTCCACCAAAATTGAGGGTTAATAAGGAACGATTTAAGAATGATTTCTCTCACATTCATGTGTTTTATAAAAACTATTCATCATTTATCTAAAATAGCTCTTATGCATCAATAATATATAATTTACATGTATTTAAGCTAAAATTGTTGTATTCCATTTCTTTGCCTAAAATATTGTTTCTTAAGTTACAAGCATTGACCAAGACAAAATACAAAGTCAATTCCACCAACTAATGTTGATGGAATAAAAAAGAAAGAGGATGTGAACTAAAAATAGGAAAGGAAGGATCAAGAAGAAATGATCGAAAGCATAAAATGCATCACGATACAACCTATACAAGTCGGTGGCACCAAGATTTAAAACCCTAATGTATAGTAAGGAGGAGAAGTTGGTGGCATTGATATTTGTCTGACAACATTTATCTAGAAAAGGCACACTAACAATCCATGAACAACTAGTACCCTAAATTCTCTTATATTAACTAAAGGGGGATAGCCACCTAGATGTAACTCATTTGACATCTTCTCACATACCATTCCAGAACAAAGGCTTCTCATTTGGACGTCTTCTCACATACCATTCTAGAGCAAAGGCTTCTCATTTGAACGCCATATATGACTCCTAGAAGGACCTGAAATGGATTTCAATAACAACTTTCAAGAGTTTTTATGACATTCTGCACCTTCCTCCCTTCTTTTGATTCTTTGTTGAGTATGAGGGGATAAATCCCATTTTTTAGAACCTTGGAGTAGTCTATTGTTAACTCTATCCATATTCATATCCAAATTTTATATAATTTTTTGCTTTAGATTCTAATAATGTAAAATCATAACTATCTTTCTTATGGTATATAACCATAATTTTATAATGGATTGTTTGTTTTTGTGAAAGTGGGGTTAATAGTTAGAGAAAATATTTCACATTTATTAATGATCAACAAAAGTTTCTAATGTATTGTTAACTTCTAACAAAGTAGGCTTACCATTGTGAAGTAATTATCTAGATATGGTCCTTATCATTTAGTCTCTTATATCAATAATGTGAAATAGGGTTAGTTACTAGGATAAACAGTGCACTACACAACAAAACTAGGTAGTACAAGCTATGGATATTAGATCTAAAACCACAAAACAAATCTATGTTGATCTAAAAGAATGCATGCATCGGTTGACAACATGGTGAAACTGATTTCTAAAGAATCCATCCATCTAATTGTTCATCAACTTTATTTTCTACACTTCTAATTCTCATTCTTAGTTGTTAATCACCAGAACAACTCTTCTATTTAAATTAGTTTATCTATTTCAAAATATATTAGTTTTTTCTATCTTAATTCCATGTGTTAGATATCTAAGCTTCTTTGAGTCCCTTTACTATTCTAATGTGTACACTTGAATTTAGCATAGACACTTAAGTTATGACATGTTTTTGGCACTATTGTCAAGGAATTGATAGTGCTAGCACTATGAGTCTTGATACTTTCTCACCTATGCCTTTTTTTCTTTTTCTTTTAATTTTATTGTCTAAATATTGTTGTCAAAACATATTTCCATATTCTTTAAAAATTAATCTACACTTAATTTTATTAAAATTTATTTGCTTTATTGTTTAGCTACAATTGTTGAGTACATTTGATTTGCAACACTATTTTATTTTTTATAGGTACTTGAACGCCATTAAACCATGAGAAATGAGTGAATTTTGATAGTTGAGATGATGAAGAAAATGAAGGTCTTGATAATGTAGTTGGGGATCTTGAATCTAGATAGAGATCAATTTAAGAAGATTGTGGTTATTTGGGGTTCTAGAATAGTTACAAATATGATGATCAAACATGGCTGGGAGATTCCAATGTCTTGAAAGGGTGCATAAAAAAAATCAATAGGACCAATAACTTGTGCGCCAGAAAAACATTTCTCAACATGAGTGGGGTCCAAAAATATGATAGTTTGAGAGAGATTCTTAGAAAATTTCTAACCAAGCTGGATTCAAATTTTAATCTGAGAGGGAGAAGAAAAACTTGGGAGCTTAAATCATAACTTTAGGGACTTAGATGTCAATTATGGCCACAAATGAATTAGATTTGAAGAAGAACAGACAACATGTTTTCAGAAGTAACACAATATTGGCACGTCAAGACCAACATGCCCATAGTATTGCAATCTATAGTGATAAGGGGCGTGCTATGGAAGATTTCCTAGATCAGTCAATTCCCCTTAGGAATGTGTTTCCGTTAACAATGAGAAGGCTTATACTACAAAATAGACTATAGATTCATACATCGTACAACACATGCAACTATTCAAGCTACAAATCCCTTATCCCAATATCTTGTATAGAAGACCCGAGAGAATCAAGACACCTAAGAATTGTGCAAATGTAAGTTCTTCAGCCAATGTAGCAACTTTGAGGAGTGACAAAGAAGTGTTAATCATATCAAGTTTACAAGGGGATGTATCTAAATAATTCACCACTACCATGGCGGCTCCCCCAATTCAAGAAAAGATGCCCCCATAACAAGAGCATGTGAAAGTTTGACTTCAAATTGGAATGGTCACGATCATGAAGGAGGCATCCATGTTTGAGAAGCCAAGACATGTACTTGTTGAGCCAAGTTCCCTTGTAGTGGAGGATAATCTCAATTCATCCTTAGAGGAAAAAATCACTAAGCAACAATACATTCCCCCACATAGGTGCCCTATATCACCACCTATAGCTATAATACATATTATTGTGAATCATGATTTATCTACAAATAGCCTAAATGTGAGAAATCCAACGAATTTTTGAACATTTTTCACAAATTCACTTCAATTATCTATAGGAGGAGGTGATTGACAGAACTTCCGAATCCAAAATATTTCTAGAGGAGATCATAACTAAGAAGCACAAAATCAAATACTTTGACATTGTGGAAGTCAAACTGTTCATGAGTGCAACGAATCAAGGGAGGTTCCTGCCAAAGAAAAAGACTCACGATACTTCAATATCCCATGTTATATTGGAAATGGAAAAATAAAACAAGCATTGTGTGATTCTAGGGAAAGTATCATTTTACTTCATCTTGCTAAATTTAGTTGTCCTTTATTGAGGGAACCTACCAAGACTAGTATTACATTACAACTAGAAGATGACTCCATAGTTATACCTCTCCGGATTGGTGATGATGTGCTAGTCAGGTAGATAAATTCATATACCCAGTTGACTATACGAGATGTGGATAATAGAAAAGAAGGATTAGAGTTACTGTTAGGTTGACTATTTCAAGCCACTATGGATGTAATCATTGTTGTGGTTCTGAGGATACATAAATATGGGGATTGAGAAGAACAAGGTGGAATTATTTTTGCCAAACTATTCTTCACCACCCAATTATGAAAAACAAAGATAGAGTCACACAAATGTTTTGAGCCTACACAATAAAACAAGGGTTCTTTATGAGAGGAAACTGACATGTTTATCTTACTTTTTAGATTAACTCTTGCATTTTCATAATTTTCAGTTGAAAAGTTGTTTTTAGGTAATTTGATGATGTCGTGATGAGTTTGTTGAATGAACATGTATAGTAAAATGTCAGTGGCACTAAACCAAGTCAGTACCACTGAGATAATGATGAAACGTGATTTATGGCAATCAGTCCAAACATTCCAGTGGAACATTCTACCCCTTGGAACTTGATCATCTAGTACACCTATTCCATTTTTGAGTTTGTTTTAGAGAATGAGGACATTGTTTAATTCAAGCTTAGGAGGTATGGAATATGATTTATCTTGCATACATCTATATTCTATCTATCTATTTTATATTTCTTATTTTTATTTACATATTGGCTAGTTTTAGCTTTTTATTTTGAAGTTTTCATTTTTGGTGAATGTATCCACATTATTTAGTGTAAAAAGTGGATTTAGAAAAATGCTCACATGAATCAAGTCAAGTATTGGTCTTTATGCACTCAAATTTCTTAAATTCGGTTTAGCTTGTTTAAAAACACAATACATGAGGAATTGGGGGTTAAATAATATAGAAACATAAGTGGTGAACATAATATCAAACTCTACCTTTGCCTTATGGATTGTAGATGATGTTCAAGTCTTCTCTAACCAAGCATTAGCATGACTTTTTATTTTATTTAAAAATTATTATTTTGAATCACCCTTGCACATGAGTTCATAGAAGTGAAATGTATCATTGTTAGGAAAAGTATGTAGCTATTTCATCTCCACCATAGACTTTAGACATGTTTCAAGTCATTTTTCTCCTTGATTTCAACTCATCATGATATAAAGTATGTAGTTTAGTTTTGATTCAGAAAATACAAAATATGTTTCATTAGTAGATCATCTATATAGGCTAGTTTGCATAGCATCCTTCATGTAGTTGCATTATTCATATTTTAATTTGTATGGATTCTATATATGTTTTTTACATATTTTCCTGAATATGAAGAGTGAAAAAGTTGAAAATATCCGTACTCCCTCACCAAGATTTTAGAAACCTCTAACATGTACAACAATTATGTATGTCTTGATATTCTAAAAAGAAAAAAAGAAATTATAACAAAAATAGTAAAGAAAGAAAAAGGATAGTGGATGAAGCAAGAATGTTATGTCTCTTGTATAAGGAATGGGGTTGTGGAATGTGATGTTAATTCACCTTTCATCTTCACTCATCATTAGGACGAGGCATCCAAAACATTCAACATTCAAACAAAAATAGTAGTAATATGATCCATCAGTTCTCATTTATATAGTTAGATCATTTTGCTTTCTTGGTTGAATACTTGAATTAAGTTTGATTTCTGATACAGGCCTATTTTAGGGCATCTTGTGTCTAATTACACTTCAATACCATCTAGACATATTTGATTGAAAACTATTTCCCATTATAAATGGTTTTCTACCAAATGCACTTATGGACACTCTTTGCATGTTTTTCAAGTACTTGGACCATGCTTTTTATGGAAGAGAGAGAAGAAACATGATCCTAGGGTCCCTCCACCCATGGAGGATCCCAAATGTAATGACTCATTTTCAAATTATTTATCTAATTAGCGTTTACTTGGATGATTGTATGCTTAACTAAGTTGATCATTATTTAAAGCTTCATTAATGATGGTAGTTAAGTTTTTATGTTTTAAATATAATGAGAAGGTTTAATTGTACTTTGATTCACATAATTAGGGTTAACATTTGGAAACCCTAATCGGCCCAAATTAGGGTTTTGATGACATATGAATACATAATTTGATAAGTATAGTGTCTCACTAAATGATTTTTAGTATTTTATTTGTCACTCTTATTTAATTTAAATTTGTATATGATTTGGATATCTCAAATATGAGCACTATTGAAAAATATTAAAACATTTTAAGAATGTTCTAACCTATTTGTCGGTCAAGTTTCAAACTTGACCAACTATATTTTCATATTGATGTAGTAATGTTTTAATTGATTTTTTTCTTTTTATAGGTACATACAATTGATCTAAAATTTTAATAGTGTTTGTAAAACTATATTATATACATATCCAATAATTGGTGTAATTTTTGAATGATGTTTTGTCTCTATAGAGAGGGGTTTCTGTCAAGTATTATGCAGGACAAGCTCGACCGACCATGTAGCAGACTGCAATATAGCAGTGTAGTATTTGATTTTTGGTTATTTATTGGTAACTCCAAATGATCTACATTTTCTAAATTTGCTTCAAAACTCAATTTCAGATATTGATTTAAAGTTTTATAATTTTCAAGCTATTATTGAGTTCTGAAAAGTGTGGTGTCGATCGAGTTTATAACTCATCTGACCAACCAGTCTGAGAAAACTAAAAATACAACGAAGGGCTTGTTTGCAATTGTTCTAAGCTCCTCAGTTCATCTACATGACTAACCTAATACACAAGGAGTTCTCATAACTTGTCATTCCTATAAAAAATGAAATTCTAAAGAGATGATAGCTAGGGTTTTGAGAAGAGAAAGTGCAGGAGATGTTGACCTAGGCTTTCTCTGTCCAAGATATGATGAAATCAAGTAAGTTTAGCTTCTTTACATAGCATTTCATGATGAATCTTTTCTCACATGTAAATATTCTGTCCCTCCTCTAATTCGATTTGAAATCACATCAAATCAACCCCTTTTCTCACTCTTTTTCTTCTAATCCCCATTTCTAAAGTTTCCGAGTTGAGAGGAGAAAGAATTGGATTCACTTGGTAGAGTTTGATTGGGTTTCCAAAAATTCATAGGTTGACCTATATTTTTAAGGTGCTTGGAACCTAAGTTGAGTGTTTTTATCCCTCCTAAGCTCTATATTCATGTTGAAAGCCTAATTCTATCTAACTAAAATAATCAACAACCTTGCTTGTATATCTATGTGATTGGATATTGATTTGGAAAAGATATTAGAGGATCCAATTCTACTGATTTTGATTATTTCTCTTTGATTGGAACTTGATTAGTTCCTGATATATTGATTGAGGATCCATGAAGAATCCTAAATAGATGAATATGCTATTTCATGTGAATTGTTTTGACATGCTTAAAAATCACCCCAATGGTCGATATGCTTGGAATTGAATTTCCATGTATAGAATCATTTTTGAATTTTATTAGAATGTATTATAAAAGTGTATTGTTGGATGTTAATGGAATTGAATATTATATACATATAAATATCAATATGAGGTGACCTCCTTTCCTGATTAGGGTTTGTGTTGTGGAAGTGAATCAAATGAGTCAATTAATAAGTGTATACGTATGATTAATGAATGGAATATGTGAAAATGGAAACTAGGGTTTCCATGTGTGTGAATAGCCCTAATGAACCTCTATGCATCATTATTAAATTACTTTGTGATATGTATCTTATGGTGTTTACCTAAGGATGACGTATTGAAAACCCTAGATGTTTAGTATTAAGATGAGTATTAGTGATGAATTTAGAACTTGTATATGATGTTATAAATGTGATGAAATATTGAATGTAAGTATTAATACTTCAATTAAATATGATGAGTCCTACTAATATGAACTAAGACTAATGCTTCTATTTTAGTATAATTTATCAGTATAATGAGTAGCCCTCATATGAATGTGGGTCCTTTTATACAAGTTACTTAACAATGATTCGTGAAGGATGAACATAGATTATGATGTAAGAAGATGTAACCTAAACCATTATTTTAAGCTAAAGTGATTAGTATAATAAAGAATGATCAATGTTGATTATGGAAATGACATTAGTAGTGAATGGCAAGGTATAATTATCTAAATATAAGAGATAATGTGAACAAGATGTACTTAATGGTGTTTGCAAGTTAAAGATGAAACTAATGAAGTTAGTATGATGAAGTATTTTATCTTTTATTTTTATTACATGTGGCTTAAACCAAATTAAATGAAATATACTAAGAATTGGACTTTGATAAATGTTAAGTACAATAGAAGCATTGCATGTAAAGTGAATCAAGAAAGATTGGTCCAAATAATGTAATGAACATGAAATAAAAGAAGTTAGGACTATGGAATATAAAATGAAGGAAGAAGATGGGAATTAGTAGATGATTCTAATAATGTAACTCTTACCCTAAAATGATGAGTTTGAAGATGCTAGTGAATGACAATCTCAAATGAGGGATTAAGAGATGCACATAACTATAGTTGAATTCAACTAAAAGATGAAATTCATGTATTTGAATTGATTTATAAGAATTTGTTCTTGAATTGTAACTTGTATTCTGAGAATGGACTAATAGTACAAACTTCAAATGATATTCAACATATGTTGATTAGTAACCCCACCTGAAGAATGTGAAATAAAAGAAGAAGAGAACTAAGTTTGTTATACATGTATATGCATGAAATTATTTTGCATCTATTGAGATTGGATGGAACAAGCATATGTTGTATGATAAATCTATTATGAGTATGATGAATGATACTTGATATATATATATGCTTTTACTATTTCTAGTTCTAAGAGTATGATGAATGATACTTGATATGTATATGCTTTTACTATTGCTAGTTCTAATGCCTCTGCCGATATTTGTTAAGAACTATAATATATAATGAATTGATAAGAAATATCTTGAAATTGAATTTAATATGCACTCCTTACATTTGAGAAACCCTGATAAGGGTAAATGTTGCATAATGAGATTATGTCTAGGGCTGAAAGCCCACTGATGATGATAAAACCCTGATGGGGTAAATGATGGACAATAAGATTATGACTCGGGCTGAAGGCCAACTGTTGAGAATTTCTATGAGATGATGTAGAAGGCAGAAATAATCATATGTGGTGCAATGTATATATTTATTTTACTTCTTGCTTTGATCATTGTCCTTATTGATAAACTTAATTTGTTTCATGTTATTCTAGTTACACGAGAATACACATATATGATATATGATGTTTTGAATTTTTTTAAGATGAGTAAAAGAGATTAATAACAAGTGAAATGATGGAACATCTAGTTAGGTGCCCTGAACACCATGAGTTTCCCTAAGGACCACACTGGGGAAACAAAACGGATCTCCTTGTAGTAATCGATGAATTATAAAAGGATTTTCGAGTGTGGATCGATACCTTGAAGGTTAGACCACCATGATTTAGGAGTGAATAATGTAGAGTGACTCTGGACCTAAATCCTTGTTGTTAAAGTCTATGTCCAGATGGAATAGACTTTGATGATATGAAATATGTGAAATGTGAAAATAATGTGAAATACTGTGACATGTGATTTACTGTTTTGTTGGTTCCTATCTCTTGTACCCAAGATAAGGATGTGAGCCTCTTTAGGCAACCCTGAGGTGGCCATGGTCTATTGTTGATATCTTAGGTTGTCTGGCTAAACTCTAAGAGAGTGACAGTGAGTCATTGATATGAGAATCAAGTGTGATGACTTCTACTTGGTGCGGTACAAGACAAGTAATTTCAGGGCAAATGAATAAAAGATGATAAGATATGTAGAATATGATTTGAATGGTTGTTACATTCCTTGTACTGCTACTTGATTATTTTTCATTGTTGATTATGCTTCTTGTTGTGGAAAGTAATCATGTTGCTATGGACATTTTCTATTTCATATATGATATGTCATGTTGGCTAGTTATAAATGATGGTATTTATATCCATTCTAAATATGAGTTGGATTGCTTGCTATTTGATAGTATTGTTTGGTTGATATGTATTATGTGTACTTCATCTTCAGGACAATAGGATGTGTTCCTGGTCTTAATGGTAAAGTGTCACAAAGATAATGTTATTGTTATGTATTGATTCAAAATTCTTAGAACTTGATTTATTGCTCATTTAGTAGGATTCTTAATCTAAACTAAGAAGTATCTTCTGATTTATTCATAAACACGCTCTAAAAGATGTTTCAAAGTTATAATTGGTTAAAGTGATTACCTTATCTGTTGGATTAGATTACCATTGCAAGATAGATTTGACTTGTGATAGAACTATCTACTAGACTTTTAAATATTTACATGTTTCTATTAAGTTTATTATACTTAATTTGATGTTGATGCATGTACCTTGCTTGAGTGGGAGGTATCCACTCACTGGGGCTTTATATGATTCTCATGAGGTTGTTTCAAATTTTTGTAGGTATAATGATGTCTAACGGAGAGGTTGTGACAAAGAAGATATAAATAGAATAATCTAGATAGATTAGAATTTCCCTATACTCTCTTTCCCGGGTTGAGTTGTAGACTAAGTTTGTTCATCAATGTACATGTATCTGATATAAATTGAACCATGTATGTGAACAAGATTTGATTTTGGTTTTAATGGAGTTGAATAAGATTTGTGATATCTAAATGTGATGTCCTTGATGTGACATTGAGTTATGAATTTGTGAAGAAAGAAAAAGGATAAAAATAATTTGTGTTTTTTGTATATTGTTTAATCACATTTGTCAAGAATTCATTGTTTTATATGCATAATCTGGGTTTAGGTTTTGGGATTATCTCTAATGGTTGGTATTTATGCTGATCAAAAGAGTGGGTCATGACAACTTGGTGCCAGAGCCTAGGTTTGATGAGTCTGCTGGGACAATAGGATCTAGGACTATACAATATGTACATGTTGAATATAACATGAATGATGTTCACACTGGCTGAACTCAATATCCAGATACTCTGGTCAAGTATTTGGGTATTGAACTAAGTTGTTATGGAACTGCTGAATGCACTTCTTCTAGATGCCCTAACCAAGTATCTAGATGAACATAAGTTTGGTAGTATAATAAGATGCATGATGAAAAAGAGAAGAATGGTGATAAAATGGTGAAAAAGAAAAGGATTTTATAATTCAATATGGAACCTATGGAAAGCATGAAATTTCATATAAGAAATTTGAAAGCTTAATGGATTATGAAGATAATCTCTAATGAGTTTGAATCTAAGTATGAAATCACAAATTTTAAGAAAAATCTTAGAACTAAGATGATGCACACAAAATAATCTCCTTTATGAAGGATATTGATGAATGTGGATGATAATATGTGAATGAGTCATAATCTTAATGAATGAGATACACAATCAAAATTTTAAAAGGACGTAAAAGGTGATGTGAATCAGATTTTGATAAATGATGTATTACTAAATTTTTTGAAATAAGTGTTTTTAATACTCAAGGAGAGATATGATGATAACAAAGGATGAAATATCCATTTAATGCAAAAAATGTCATATGAAAGAAAGAAAAAATGAAAGTATTTATAATTTTATGCCCAGAGAGGCGAATGATTAGATTATATGATATACTTCTATGTATTTTCTTGGATTTCAGGATGAAATCCTAAAAGGAGGGGAGAATTTGTAATGACCCATTTTCACATTAGTCATCTAATTACAGTTTACTTGGATGATTGTATGCTTAACTAAGTTGATCATTGTTAAAAGCTAGATTAATGATGGTACTTAAGTTTTGATGTTTTTTTTGTGAGGCTGAATCTATTCATTACTCTCACCTACTACAATGTTACATTGCAATCTATCATATTCAAACAATCCAGCTAGTTCAACTGGGCGTGCTTGCAAACTCCTTTCTCGGTCAGGGATCTTGAGAAACCACTTAGCTAGCTTGTCCGCTAGCTTGTTGCATGTTCTTCGAATTTTCTGTATCGTGATGCTCTCTAATGAACTCGTCTTCAGCAGGATTCCAGCCACCAAGTTTTTGTACTTCGGAGGAGTCTCAGTAGTTCCATTAATATATTCCACTGCCAGCTTTGAGTCCGACATGATCTTCACGCATGGCCACCTCCTTATCTCACAGATGTCCACAGCCTTTTCTATGGCCAGTAACTCTCCTTCTAGAGGATCAGTCCCTACATGCTTCCCGGTACCTCCCTCAATCCAATATCCATTATTATCCCTTACAATGAATCTCGTGCTTTGTGTCGAATCCACGTTCCTTTGACCAAGATCCACACAAATTTGGTGTACTCCCCCTCATGGTGCTCTCCATCTGTCTAAAATTGGGATGTGTTCATTTCTGCCCGTGGCAGTAGTTCCATTCGTGGATGTGATACTATCGTTGATCATAGCCTAAACATTCGTGGCCACCCAAGTAACATCTCTACTAGAGTGTCTGAAGATGAAATCATTTCTCATTTTACACACCTACCAGGCCGTGATAGAAAAACACTGATGCCACCCCGCCTGCATCATATTCTCCCAGAACCAATTGGTCTCTTTCTGTGTTAGGTGCTAATACTCCTGAAAGCTTGGTATTTTGTCCCAAATTTGTCTTGTTTTGGGGCATTTCTGTAATGTATGTAGTATGTCTTCCTCTTATGCATTGCATAATTGGCATTTCTTCTCTTCCGTCATGCCCCGCCGGTATCTCTCTGCATTTGTGAGCAAGCGATTATGTCCAGTTAGACACAAGAAGAACTTCACTCTCGGAGGCACAAGGGTGCGCCAGATTAGCTCCCATGGGAAGGACACTTTGACCTCCTGTGTGTGTGTCCTTATAGAACATCGTAGTTGTGGGTCTCCCTCCCTGCGTTGTATCCCAGTAAATGTAATCAGGATGAGGTTCCGGTAATGGTGCCTGCATACATCTTAAGCGATTCTCTGTGTCCGTATTGAGAAAGGTTCTGATGAATTTCCAGTCCCATTCTCCATCTAGATTGATCATATCTTCTACCTTCAGCTGTACGAGTTCTTGTGGTATAGTGGCGCCCGACTTGAGAGTTGGTCTTACTCCTCTCAGCCACCTGTCTCTCCAAACACTGGTTTTCCTCCCGTCCCCAATGGCAATAGCCATATGTTTCTGTATGTACTCTCGGTTCCCGAGAATACTCCTCCAAACCATTGAGCTGGATTGTCTAATGCGTGGTCCCTTTGTGTATTTTGCATGCATGAGGGGTTTCCACATCGGTGACACGTCTGATTCGAAGCTCCAAGCCTGCTTCCTCATAAGCGCTGTGTTAACTCACTTAGCGCATCTTATGCCCAGTCTGCCATGTTCCTTAGGTTTGATAATAGTCCTCCATGCCACGAGATGAATCTTCCTCCTTTTGTCAGTAGAACCCCGCACAAAATTTCTAGTGATCTGATTAAGTCTATCTATGATTGAAGGTGGTAGCTGCGCCGCTTGCATCAAGTGGGTGGCCGTGTTAGTTAGAGCAGAATTCACCAATGTGACCCGCCCAGCAATTTAAAGTATCCTATTACTCCACGCATTGGCCTTGCTCTGAAATGAAGAAACCAGATCCAGGTACAAGTGTTTCAAGTTTCTTTTGTGGATTACTGGAATACCAAGGTGCTTCCCTAAATCATCCGTTTGCCTAATGCCCAGTCTTCTGCTAATCCCCCTTGCTGTCACTGGTGTTGTATTCTTCAAAAAGTAGACCATGGATTTCTCCAACGCAACCTCCTGGCCCAAAACATGTCCAAACTCCTCCAGTACTCTCCTAACCACCCCTTCTTGATGAACCTCCGCCTCCACAAACAGCACTAGATCATCTGCAAAACACAGATCGGTGAACTACACCTTATGCCTCATGAAGCTAGCTGGTTTCCATGCTCCAAGACTGACTTCTCATTCAATTGCCTGGCTCAGACGATACAAGCATAACACAAAAATGTATGGCGATAATGGATCTCCCTGTTTAACTCCGCGTGAAGGTTTAATGGAAGGGAGAGTTTCTCCATTCCAGACAATGGGGGATTCACCCGTGGTGAGAATTTGCATGATCAAATTAATCAGATTGGGAGGAATAGCCGTACGGTGGAGTGTATCTTCTATGAACTTCCAACTAAGTCGATCATAAGCTTTTGAGAGATCTACCTTGACTGCCATGCTTTGTTTTATCGAATGGACTTTCTCCATGGAGTGTATGATTTCCTGTAAGAGTATTGTATTATCCTATAACTTTCTCCCTGGGATGAAACTCAGTTGCATTGGGGAAATGCACCCATCAAGTAGTGGTTTGATTCTATTGACAATGATCTTTGACATCAATTTTATGCAGACATTGTTTAAAGAGATTGGGCATAGATGGGAGCACTTTGTTGGATGCTTTATTTTCGAAATGAGAACCACTGTTGAGTCTGTAGAACCAGGAGGAAGAGCCACTCCCGAGAAAGCCTGTTTAACCTCCCTCACCAGGCTATTTCCCACAACAGACCAGTTGAACTTCAGAAAACCTGCATCAATGTCGTCTGGCCCCGGGGCCTTGATGGAGTTCATGGCTTGCAGGTTGGTAAATATCTCCTCCACCAAAGGTACACATCTCAGTCTTTGGTTCATCTCCCTGGTTACTTCAGGAAAGGAACCATCATACTCATGTATCTCCCTCCCATCCTGCATAGGATTGGTTTCAGTCAACAATCTACTAAAGTAATTTCTTACCATCTCTTTAAGCTCTATGTTTTGAGTAATCCAAATGCCATTGTCGTCCTGGAGCCTGGTCACCTGGTTCCTCCATCTTCTACTTTTCACTGATGCATTGTTTAATCATACTTTTATTCACATAATTAGGGTTAACATTTGGAAACCCTAATAGGCCCAAATTAGGGTTTTGATGACATATGAATACATAATTTGATAAGTATAGTGTCTCACTAACTTATTTTTAGAATTTTATGTGTAAGTTAGATTTAATTAAAATTTATATATGATTTGGATATCTCAAATATGAGAAATTTTGAAAAATATCAAAATTTTTGAAGAATGTTATGACGTATTTGTCGGTCAATTTTCAAACTCGACTGACCATATTTTTAGATTGATATAGCAGTGGGGTAATTGAATTTATCTTTTTATTGGAATATCCAATTAATCTCAAATTTTAAATTTGGTTATAAAACTCTATTATATATATACTAAAAAATTGGCATAATTTTTTTATGATGTTTTATCTCTATAGAGAAGGGTTTCAGTCAAGTTATGTGCAGGACAAGCTCGACCGACCATGCTGTAGACCGCAATATAGAAGTGTAGTATGTGATTTTTAGTTATTTATTGGTAACTCCAAATGATCTAACTTTTTTACATTTTCTTAAAAACTCACTTTAATACATTTCATTATTTTTGAACTGTTATTGAGTTCTAAAAAGTGTGGCGTCGGTAGAGTTTATAACTCAGCCGACCAACCCATCTGACCAAAATAAAAATGCAATGAAGGGCTTGTTTGTGATTGCTCTAATCACCTGAATTCATCTATATGACTAACCTAACACACAAGGAACTATCATAACTCATCATTCCTATCAATGAAATGAAATTCTAGAGAGAGAGGATAGCTAGGGTTTTGAGAAGAGAAAGTGGTGGAGATGTTGACCTAGGTTTTCACTATCCAAGATATGATGAAATCAAGTAAGTTTAGCTTCTTTGCATATCATTTCATGGTGAATCTTCTCTCACATGTCAAGATTTTGTCCCTCCTCTAATTTGATTTGAAATCACATCAAATCTTCCCTTTTATCACTCTTTATCTTCTAATCCCTATTTCTAGGGTTTCCAATTTGAGAGGAGAAAGAATTGGATTCACTTGGTAGAGTTTAATTGGCTTTCCAAAAATTGAGAGGTTGACCTACGTTTTTAAGGTGCTTGGAACCTGAGGTGAGTGTTTTTCTCCCTTGTAAGCTATATAATCATGTTGAAAGCCTAAT
This sequence comes from Alisma plantago-aquatica, assembly GCA_963693085.1. Classification (NCBI taxonomy): domain Eukaryota; kingdom Viridiplantae; phylum Streptophyta; class Magnoliopsida; order Alismatales; family Alismataceae; genus Alisma; species Alisma plantago-aquatica. The sequence goes on along the minus strand of OY856414.1, from coordinate 807,883,755 downwards.
TCTATATGGATAAAAAATCAAAAACCTTGCGTGTATATGTATGTGATTGGATATTGATTTGGAAAAGATATTGGAGGATCCAAATCTACTGATTTCGATTATTTCTCTTTTATTAGAACTTGATTAGTTCCTAATATATTGATTGAAGATTCATGAAGAATCCTAAATAGATGAATATGCTATTTCATGTGAATTGGATTGACATGCTTAAAAATCAGCCCAATGGTCGATATGCTTGGAATTGAATTGACATGTATAGAATCACATTTGAATTGTATTAGAATGTGTTATACAAGTGTATTGTTGAATGTTAATGGAATTTAATATGATACACATATAAATATCAATATGAGATGACCACTTTTCCGGATTAGGGTTTTTGTTGTGGAAGTGAATAAAATGAATTAATTAAAAAATGTATACTTATGATTGATGAATGGAAAATGTGAAAATGGAAACTAGGGTTTCCATGTGTGTGAATGGCCCTAATGAACCTCTATGCATCATTATGAAATTACTTAGTGATATGGATCTTATGATGTGTTCAAATAAGGATGAATTCTTGAAAACCCTAGATGTTTAGTATTAAGACGAGTATGAGTGATGAAGGTAGAACTTGTATATGATGTTGTAAATGTGATGAAATGTTGAATGTAAGTATTAATATTTCAATTAAATATGATGCATCCTACTAATATGATCTAAGCCTAATGCATATGTTTTAGTACAATTTATGGAATAATGAGTAGCCCTCATTTGAATATGGGTCCTTTTATACAAGTTACATAGCAATGATTTGTGAAAGATGATCAAAGATTATGATGTAAGAAGATGTAACCTAAACCATTGTTTTAAGATAAAGTGATTAGTATAATAAAGAATGATCTCTATTGATTATGGAAATGACATTAGTAGTCAATTGCGTGGTACACTTATCTAAATATAAGAGAGAATATTAACAAGATGTACTTAATGGTGATTACAAGTTAAAAATGAAACTAATGAAGTTAGTATGATGAAGTATTTTATCTTTTATTTTTATTACATGTGGCTTAACCCAAATTAAATGAAATTTACTAAGAACTGGACTTTGATAAATGCTCAGTAGAAGAGAAGCATTGTATGTAAAGTGAATTAAGAAATATTGGTCTAGATAATGTAGTGAACATGCAATGAAAGAAGTTGAGACTACTGAATATAAAATGAAGGAAAAAGATGGGAATTAGTAGATGATTCTAAGAATGTAACTCTTACCCTAAAATGATTAGTTTGATGATGCTAGTGAATGACAATCTCAAATGAGGGATTAAGAGATGCACATAATTGTAGTTGAATTCAAATAAAAGATGAAATTCAAGTATTTGAATTGATTTACAAGAATGTGTTCTTGAATTGTGACTTAAGATCTGAGAATGGACTAATTGTACAAACTTCAAATGATAGTCAACATGTGTTAATTAGTAACCCCACTTAAAAATGTGAAATAAAAGAAGAAGATAACTAAGTCTATTATGCATGAAATTTACTTTCATCTATTGAGATTGTATGGAACAAGCATATGTTGTATGATAAATCTATTTTGAGTATGATGAATGATACTTGATATATATGGTTTTACAGTTGCTAGTTCTAATTCCTCTGCTAATATTTGTTAAGAACTATGATATACAATGAACTGATAAGAAATATGTTGAAATTGAATTTAATATGCACTCCTTACATTTGAGAAACTCTAATAAGGGTAAATGTTGCATAATGAGATTATGTCTAGGGATGAAATCCCACTGATGATTATAAAACCGTGATGGGGTAAATGATGGACAATAAGATTATGTCTCGGGATGAAGGCCCACTATTGAGGATTTCTATGAGATTATGTAGAAGATAGAGAGAATCATATGTGTTGCAATATATAGATTTATTGTTCTTCTTGCTTTGATCATTGTCCTTATTGATAAACTTAATATGTTCATGTTATTCTAGTTACATGAGAATACACATATACGATATATGATGTTTTGAATTCTTTTGATATGAGTAAATGAGATTAATAACAAGTGAAATGATGGAACATCTAGTTAGGTTCCCTAAACACCGTGAGTTTCCCCTGAGAATCACACTGGGGAAACAAAATGGATCTTCTTGTAGTAATCCATGAATTATGAGAAGAATTTCTAGAGTGTGGATCGAGACCTTAAAGGTTAGACCACCAGGATTTAGGAGTGAGTCATCTAGAGTGGCTCTGGACTTAAATCCTTTCTTTGAAAGTCTATTCTAAATGGAGTAGACTTTGATGAAATGAAATATGTGAAATATGTAAAATATTGTGATACGTTATATACTATTTTGTTGGTTCCTATCTCGTGTACCCGAGATGAGGATGTGAGCCTCTTTAGGCAACCCTGAGGTGGCCAGGGTCTGTTGTTGATATATTAGGGTGGCCAACTAAACCCTAAGATAGAGACAATGAGTTTTTGACATGAGAATCAGGTGTGGTGACTTCTACTTGTTGTGGTACAAGACAAGTAATTAAGGAAAAAGAATAAAGGATTTTAAGTTGTGTAGAACATGATTTGAATGGTTGTTACATTCCTTGTACTTCTGCTTGATGATTTGTCATTGTTGATTATGCTTCACGTTGTGGAAAGTAATCAAGTTGCTATGGAAATTTTCTATTTCATATTATGATATGTCATGTTGACAAGTTATAAATGATGGTATGTATATCCATTCTGAATATGAGTTGGATTGCTAGCTATTTGATACTATTGTTTGGTAGATATGTATTATGTGTACTACAGCTTGAGGACTGCATGATGTGTTCCTATTCTGATTGGTGGAGTGTCACAAAGATAATGGTATTGTTATGTATTGATTCAAAATGCTTAGAAGTTGACTTATTCCTCATTCTGTAGGATTCTTAATCTGAACTAAAAAGTATTGGCTGATTTGTTCATAGACACGCTCTAAAAGATGTTTCAAAGTTATAATTGGTTAAAGTGATTACCTTATCTGCTAGACTAGATTACCATTGCAAGATAGATTTGATTTAAGATAGAACTATCTGATAGACTTTTCATTATATACATGTTTCCGTTAAGTTTATTATACTTAATATGATGTTGATGCATGTACCTAGCTTGAGTGAGAGGTATCCACTCCTTGGGGCTCTATATGAGTCTCATGAGGTTGTTTGAAATGTTTTTAGGTATAATGCTATCCAATAGAAAGGTCATGACAAAAAAGTATAAATATAATAATCTAGATAGATTAGAATGTCCTTGTACTCTCTTTTTCTTAGGTTGGGTTGTAGACTTAGTTTGTTCATCAATGTACATGTATCTTATGTAAAATGAACTCTATATGAGAACAAGATTTGATTCTGGTTTCAACGGAGTTGAATAAGATTTTTGATATCTAAATGTGATGTCCTTGATGTGACATTGATTTATGAATTTTTAAAGAAAGAAAAAGGAAAACATTTATCTGTGTTTTTCATATATTGTTTAATTGACTTTGTCAAAAATTCATTGTTTTATATTCATAATATGGATTTAGGTTTTAGGATTATCTCTAATGGTTGGTATTTATGTTGATCAAAAGAGTGGGTCCTGACACTAAAGAGGGTCCGAGAGCTTCCCCAACCTATCCCTAGTGGCCAAGAGTCAGGCTAAAGCTCAAAGTGCAAGCAAAGTTCCCATCATGGCTTGCTGACATGGAACGAACATGCAACAAATGTAAAAATTTTCAAAGAATCACATACTTGCCAAGGATATATTAGTCTCATCACCACGACTATGCTAGCCAGCACGGCCGTGCCAAGGAGCTCCCAGAATGGTCGTGCTAGCAACATGGATGTGTTGCCAAAGATCAGAATGGGGTGTGTTGAAGAAAATGACCTCTAGCCTTGTCACCTAGCATGGTCATGCTACCTAGTACAACTATGCCATATATCACCCACCACGGTCATGCCGCCCAACACGACCATTCTACCTAGCTCCCACTATGACCATGCTGCCTAGTTGGTCGTGCTACCAACCTTCATTTTCCCAGTTTCAACCTGAAATTTCTACCACCCCTAGAATGGTTGTTCCAACTTAGCACGATTGTACTACACCTTACCCACTAGGGTTGTGCTGACCCTGAAACCCTATTGATTTTCTACACTATTGTAACCATTTTTCTCCAACTTAACCTAGTTCTTCCTTAGCACCTATATATACATGTATAGTGGTTGGAGTACGAGGTTAGTAACTCTTAGCTACCTCTTAGTGGTTCCTATCTAGTCCTCACTCACTCCTTTCTGTCTTACCTACCTCTACCTCATTTCCACCCTTCCTCACCTCAAAACCCTTGTTTTCTAGTGTTTTGACCATTTCCATCCATCCTTCCATGCTTGTCATCCACTTTAAAGGGAGAAGGTGCTATTCTTGCTAGTGGAGGTGAAGGAGAAGGACGATTCCATGAAATTCATGGCTACTTTCTCTTCTTCTTCTTTTGCTCCTATTTGTACTATTAGTGTCTAAGCCCCTTTAGGTGGGTTGTTTGGGTGCTAAAATGTTATTTTGATACTATATTGGGGGAAAAGAATTTATAAACTCTATTGATTCTTTTTATGATAATTTCCTTCTACTTCTATCTTACTTCCCATTTTTCTTCTCATGGTTTGTGCTTGAAAACATGGACTTATTATTATTTCTGCTTGAAACCACCTAGGTCTACAAAAAAAAATGGATTATGTGAGGCTATTTTTGGATTCACTCCTAGGACCAAATAGCGGATCCCTAGCTAGCACCTCATCTTCCCACACATATATCCCTTCTTCTACTCCTAGGTGAGAGATCTAAGTATCTAGTGTAGGAGTTTTTAGTGCAATTTCCTAGGAGTTTCTTAAAAGCTAAATGGTGAGTGATAGGAGGTGAAACACCCTCACCTCCACTCTCCATTCCTATCTTTGTCCCCCAATTTCCCTAAGGAAACCTATTCTATAATCCTAAATTTGCTAAATTCTATTGGAATGTCCACTAAGCTCTGGTTGAATCGAGCTTCATAAGGTTGGATAGGGTGTGGAATGGTGTAGTTCTCCTCACACACCTTATACCAACCACGGACAACTAGTAGCTTAGGTTAATTCCATAGCATTTATCTTGTTGTTTGGTTTGTCAGTCTAGAATGAATGGATGGAATTAGGAATTTATAACCCCGAAGTTAGAATCCAAGTTATATTATCCTAAATGGCCCACACCTCCATTACTTTCTTAAAACCCTAAACAACTTTCTTGCTAGTTAATGTTTTCTTATTTACTTCTTAATTTCTTCTTATTTAATTGCCTTGTTATTATTTGCTATATCTTTCTAGTGTAGTTAGTGTACCTTTGTGCTTGCTTTGATTACCTAGTGTTAATTTATCTCTGTGCTTGCCCTGGTTTGGTAATTGTTAATCTAGTGTAGTCTCTTTCTTAGCTTAACTAGTTATCACTTCTAGGTTGCTAGTTAGATTTTCTTAGCAATTCTTGGTGCCATTGCTCCCTTTTTTCTTAGTTACTTTCTTGTGAATTACAACTTAACTAGTATAGAGTTAACTAAGGTTTTGCTTCTCACTCTCTTAATTTCTTTATTGGACCTTTGGTTTAAAAAAAAACCCAATTAAATCTTTGAACCCTAGATTATTCTTTAGAAACATAACTCAATCTAACTTAGCTCTAGTGCCCCCTCTCCCTACAGATCGACCCTATTATTGTCACTTTCTTATACAATAACACAATCCCATGCTCTTTTAGGTTAGTGTATTAGTCTAATTGGGTGTGTTAGTTTAGGTCCATCATAAATATTGAAATATCCCAGGTGTGTTCAATCTTTGTGTTGCATATAGTCAACATTCAATTGATTTAGGTGTAAAATCAAGATTGGGAATAAACACACCAATTTGTATTTATCAAGCCACCACTTCCATGCAGCCACTGCTGTATATGGTAGGCCATCAAAAAGATTTATTCCTTTATTTCAATCACATTTAGGGAATTGTTTCCATATTATATGGAATTTAGTAACTAAGCGGTCTAGATAGGAAGATCTTGTGACACCCTCAGTACACATACACTTTCCAATATATCTCTCCTCTTCGACTTACCTAGGTGTGAAGAGGTCTAATATTGACATTTTGTTTTTCATGATTGGTTGCTTGTATATTAGATGTTTACTCTGTGGTTTGAAAGGATTGGGTTGGGACAATTGATTCAAGGATGATTCGAATGACTTAGTTCATATATGTGTCTATCTTTTGACTTCATCAAAAAAACCCCAAAGTAGTGTTAGTAGAGGGCAAGTAACATTCAAGCTAACAACATTTTGATCCACATAATTTCTCTACCAAAATTGAGGCTTAATTAATCTTAGTTTAGGGATGATTCTCTCATGTTTATGTCTTTTATGAACACTATTCCTAAATTGCATAAAATAACATATTTGTATCGATATTATCCATTCCATATATATTTATTCTATAATTCATTCATTTTATTATTTGCTTAAAATACTACTTCTTAAATTATAGGCCACCAAACCAAAATAGTAAAAATTTGTGTCACTGACTAATGTCAACAAAACTAACAAAAGGAGGACATGAACTGACAACAAGAAAGGAAAGATAGAGAAGAAATGAGGGAAAGCATAAATAAGCATCTCAGTACCACCTACCCCAGTGGAAGGCACTAAGATTTGATACCCTAAAATACAATAAAGAGGAGAAGTCGCGGGCACTAACTTCAATTGGTGCATCAAAATTTATCTAAAGGCCTTGATCAAGTCAAGGAACATATGATGATCCAAATTCAAGTGGTTCCCTAAATTCTCTTATATAAACCAAAGGGGGCAGCCATTTTGAGGCATCTCATTTGACCTCTTCTCACAACCCATTCAAGAGTGAAGGCACCTAATATGGAGGCCATCCCAATGGCCATCCATGGAGGAACCAGATTTTAAGAAAGAGATAAGGAGTCTAGAGGCACCTTTTAGGATTTTACTATGACTATTTTCACCTTTGTCCCTTATTTTGATTTTGAATATGAGGGATTGAAACCCCATTCTTTAGGAACTATGAGTAGCCCAATGTTAATATTGTGCATGTTCATATCTTGTTAGATATAATATTTTTCTTTGAATTTTTGTAGTGAAAAAGCTTATCTATCTTATCTATGATTGGTCATCGTCAGTTTGCGATGGATTGTTAACTACTGTGAAATCATTAAATATTAGAAAAATCATTTCATGTTTACCATTCATGACCTTAACATTGTAATGGATTGTTAACTAATGCAAAAATAGGGTGTATACATGGAAATGTCATTATCTTCTTAATCAAGCACTACAAATGTAGGGTTACCACTTTAAAATAATTATCCAGATATAGTCATTAGATTTAGTCTCTTATGTTGATGTTGTAAAAGAAAATTAGTTACTAGACTAAGTAGTATACTATGTTGCAAAATTGGGTAGCACACACTACATATGCTAAATCAAAACAAAGAAAAATAAAATTATGTTGATCTAATAGATTGCAAATATAGGTTGACATCATGAAGAAATTGGTGTTCTAAACAGTCCATCCATCTAATGTTTCACCAACGTGACTGACTGGCCTAAATCGCATGTCCAAAATGGAGCGGATCCAGAGTAGTCAGACTCTTAAGATTATAACCTGACACTGAAGCCCCCACACAATTATACGAGGTCTGATGTAGCAATCGGGGTCAAACCTTTTGGACAAGGTCAACAGGTGTTAAGTACACAAGGTCACACACTCATACACTCTAGTCAAACATATGGTTTTAAAAAGGGTTGTTCCCTAAGGAACTAAGGTACTCTAGTAAAAAAAAGTTAAAAAAAAGAGAATAACAACAAGAGAAAAACAATTACAAATGGTAGGAAACAAAGATATTGAAGGAAAATTAGATCAGGTTTCCCCTACTAAGGTCTCTCACCAACATGAAATACTCACGCCCCTTCATATACTCCTATCAAGATTACAAGCAGTCATAAAAATGTCTATTCCCTCCTCTCTTGAGATACAGATAGATCTAAGATCTAATGTGGCCTCTCTCTCTCTCGAGATAACCACCCTACAACCACAAAACAAACCATATGACTATAAGATTTAGCACTCCAACATTATCATGCATTCATACAACTCCATAACACTAGATAAAGAAGATACTAACTCTTTTGAGGTACCAACGATCAAACATCACAAGATGGTAGCTAAGCATACAAGTGAAGCATTAAAAACAAGCATATGGAGATAATATTGATAAGAGCATATATTTATTCAAAGGGAAGCAAGAATGTACATGTTGGGAGAGCCTTAGTGTCTACTCCCAACCCAAATTACATGTTTAGTCATACATGTTAACAGGCAGCATAACGGTGTTACAAAATGATAGATACATCACAACCACGAAGAGGGGGGTGGGAAGTACATTGTAATTGAGATGATAGATCTAGATGGAGAGAGAAGATTGGTGATACACCAATATACTCCTTCAAATCCAGAATGGGCAATGTCGACGCTTCTCCTTCTTTCAAGGAAGAGGGTGGTCAATCTTCTCTCTCCTCTAGCTTCCACCTTCATAGATCCCTGACTGATTGTATGGATGTGGGTGGCGATTGAATTTGGCAGCACTTCGTGGTCCTGATGATCTGATGATGTGACAAGTCGAGGAGGGTGGCATATTTATAGGTGTTGCCCACTGACTTAACCATCTGGGCGGCACTCGGGGTAGTATCTTGGTCGAGATAGGGCAACGGTCATTACTGGGGCGTAAGTCATGGTCGAGGCATGATCTCAGTCGAGGCGTGATCTCGGTTGAGGCCTAATCTCAGTCAAGGCTCCCACCACGATCATGGTGTGTGAGTTGTAGGTCGTGACCGAAGGGAAGCACTATTGTCGTGGGGGCGTAGAGATGGTTATGAGGACTTCGATTACAGTGGGGTCCTTAGTGGTCAATGAAGCCACAGTCAAGGTGCTAGCCACGACCATGTCTTGATATGACCATGCAAAGGTGGAAGAGGTGTGCAATTGATATCTTTAGTATAAAGTACTAAAATAAGTGGAAAAAGTCTATAAAAGGTATGTTAGGAGAAGCATAAAACATATGAAAAATGTACATAAGATGGGATCTTATTAACTCCCCCAAACTGAGGATCGAGCCTATCCTCAGGCTAAGGGTAGGCCTAAAATCATAGAGAGATGCACAAAATGTGACAAAATTTTGCAAAAAAACTTAACATTATTGAGTTATCTCATTCTTATAGTAAAACTCCTGTGGTATGTTCATTCAATCCTAAAATCCTATTTCTCTCCCTTCATAACTAGAGTTGCATGACTTTGAATTCTTGCCACTACCTTTTGGTAGTAAAGGTCTCTCCATCTTAATGACTTACCCCTTTCTGCATTAGGTTGCTAGACATACTGGTACAACATCTCCTTTAGGGGTAGCTTTCACACCCTTCCTTTATTTTCAGTTGGCCCTATATTGGTGTGATCGGGAAGGTTTCAGGCTTGAAGTGTTTTCCTATTCTCTTAAATTTCCCTCATCCACAAGATGTCATAAGGACACGGTTGCCCCAAGGGCTCATGACGTTAAGTTAGGTGGTAGTGTGAGGGTAATTTTGGATTGTAGGTGGATGAATTTGGCTTCAAGATTCCACTTACGGGCACAACATATCTACATTTGTGAGTGCAACAATACACCATCCGTGTGGGACCCTTTGACATCTTTTGGGCACAACTCTCATTATATATATATATATACTCTTTTTTTCTTTTCTTTTTGGCTTTCCATATCTCCTCTCAGGTTTGGGTGAGGGGTTTTTTATACAGTCTTCTGGGTAGCCAAGCCTCTTTTCATCTCGAAGTAGGGATAAGTAATCTCAAAAGGGGTAGCTATTTCCTTCTTGAGGGAGGTGATGATTTTCTGGATGGAACCGTCAGGTTAGGGTGGTTGGTTGGGAGTATGTCTCGGTGAAGTCCTCTAGTTTCTAGGGGATGCATAGGCTTAGGATTGTTACACACATAATGTTTTACTATGAGAATGAGATAAAACTATATCGTTTTTTTTGTCAGTCAAATAAAACTATATTGTTATTCTTCTCATCTGTCTATTATATGTGTTAGTTTCTCATTTCTTCCTCTCTATAAATAGTAGCACTACAACATTTAGTAGGGGAATTGACAAATCCAAGAGGAAGCTAAGAAAAACTGTGACTTATAACAAAATTTCCCTAAATTATTTTTTTGCAACATTAGTTTGGTGGGAACGAGAATATGTACAAGTACATTTTTGAAAATTTGGGATAAAATTGTACCTCTAACGCCCGTTTATGACTCCTCCCACAAACTTATCATTCACCCTGACTCGGGGTGTCAAAATTGGAGTTAGATACATAAATGGGTTTGCTTTGTTTCTGCTAATTTGTTTTGGTGGCCCACTTTGACTTAAGGAGCATACTGGCGTACGCTCCACATAGTGGGTGGTATTGCTCATATTGCATACCCTCCACCTTTGTGTTCATCATAGCTAGGGCCATCATCCAGGCCAGACAATAGACGCTGCAATCGTTTGATAGAGACACCTGTTGAGGGCTTCTGTGGCAGAACTATGTCTTCTTAAAGTATTTGCCTTCTTTATGCTTTTACCCATTTTCGTGACTCTTGAGCATCTTTACAATTGCCTTGAGGCATGTGACTACCTTTTCTTTAGTAGGTGTGTTTGCAGTAGTCATGTCCATTCTTTTATTGAGTGTGAAGGTGGCATCTGAGCTATTGTAAAGTATTCCAGTTCTTGTTATAACACTTACTACTAACAAAGTCCAATGACTATCATGTAAAATATGTAGGAATATGTAATCTGGAAGAGATGTCACCAGGTATTGTTGTAGGTGTTCCTTTTACCCCAACTTTTTATCTTTTAGGATGTCATGCACCAGAAGGAAGTAGGCCATCTGGATGTTTGGCATGTTGTCATTTAGCAGAGCTTGGTAAGCCAACATAGTGTTGATTGAGAGGTATTCTCCTATTTTCAACATATCCTGAAGGTCATCCTTCAACACGCAGATGCCATCCCTTTCAAAGATTGCCTCTGTAGTATGTCATCTTCCTTCAAGGATTTCATTATTAAATGCTGGGATTCTAGTGTTAGGCTCTCGCAGCTCCACCTGTCAAAATCTTTGATGGTTGGCACAATTTCACCATTTAACCCGACTAGTTTAATGTCCAACAGATCCTATTCCTCTATTTCCCCTTCTTCTGGCTAGCTTGCTAGAGGTTGTTCATTCTTGTCTTCTACCACTATAGGTTGCTTTGTCTCATTTTTAGGTTTTCTTTCTGCTCTTCCAGGTGTCGGCTACCCAATCCTCCTTCCAAGCAGCTGATCTAGCAGGTTACGTAGGATTGATCCATAGGGTCTTCAGTTCCTCTCTCCATATTTTATTTTTAGGGAGATGGATTTGTTGGTGAAGCCTTTGTGGTATTGCGTCTAAAGGTATCATTAGGTCATTAAAGAAGATGCAATCGTAAACCTCCATTGCATAGATATAACGCAACCCATGCAGATCTTGCGTGTAGAGGTCTTCCATCATGACTCCCTTATTGATGGCTTCCATCATTCAGAGAACTATAAAGGCACAGTCCCCTATTCCATCCTTTTCTTAGAGAACCTTTTTATAGATGACGAATTACTTCCACATCCCCTTATGTCAATTGTCTGCCATTTGTATAGCTCGTTGCAGATGCAGTTTCACCTTTAAGATATCCCTTGCTTCCTATTTTTTTAGAGTAGGGAAGTGTTATCCAATTCATCTACACAACAATTGAACATTGTTGTCGTCTCTCATATAAGTTGATGTCAATCAATGCCCAGTGATTTGTAGTCCTTATGTGTATGACCATGAATTTTGTTTCTTCCTTGCTCACTACATGTTGTAGCTCTATTACATCAGCAACTTTGTCATTATTATCGTGGTGGCATTGAATATTGGTTGTACTTTGTCGAGATGTAGGAATTATTCAAGTAGAGTGGCACACAATACCTTGAATATCTTCTTATGTATGCGTGCTCATTTCAGAACAATCCCTCTAAAGTGATCTCTGTTAAACGACCTACCCTAGTTGCCATAGATAATATCATTTTCTGGAAGGTTTTTGTCTAGTATGTATACCTGGATATAGACATCTCTACATGTGATTCTTGATAATTTGGTCATGTCAATACCGCCATCTTGCAGGGTAGATGAGGAGCCACACCTAATTGTACTTCATTTACTGGCGTTCTCTTCTTTCTAAATGGCTTGTTTGTGAAGAAAGAGGTGATTCCACCTTCTTCATCTTCTGAGGTGTTGTCTCTTGCTTCCTATGTTGTTGTGGGTGGTGCTTCTGTGGTTGGAGGTTGAACCCTTGTTTCCATCAGTCTTTGGGTTGTTACCTTTCCATCATCCTTTGTAGATATCTCTATAGTTACGTCTTTTATTGGCTGATTCACTTCTAAAGATTGCTCTAATTCTGCAACATTGAGCGCGGCTAACGTCATGGCTATTTTTGCATTATAAAAGGAATCATCCTATTCATATTGCTCTAGATCTTTGAGGAAGTCATTGCAGATAGTAATCCCAAACATTAGGTCATTTAAGAATTTGTAGATGATCTCTTGTTTCTCATGATGTGAGATCTTCTGTCATAATGCTTTTAGCTCTGGTGACAACGACTTGTTTGGGGTCTTCTGATGCAACCTTATCTTATTTTAGGCTACTATTTAAGTCGAACGCCTTTGACAACACATTGTTTTTTCTTTATTTTGTTGTCCTGACGAGTTTCTGACTGTGGCACTGCTTCCTTTACCTGTGCTTCTGCCGTTGGGGAGGTCTTCACATTGGCATTATCATCTTACAAGGCTTCTCCTGTACATGTTCCTCCCAAGTTATCATCATCTTTGTTTGGGATCGAGAGGCTCGAGGAAGCATGAGATATGGAAGGGCTTGTTAGATTCTTTGTCTTCTTTCTCTTCCGCCAACCGTTTATTTCATATTGTTTCGTATCCAGTTGTCTGTGTTCTTCATCTATGTGTTAGTATTCCTTCTTTAGTTCATCTAACGTTTCCTTATACCCCTTCCGCATTAGTTGTTTGTCCGATCTCATGGCATCTCAATCCTTCTCGAGGTCTGCCATCTCCTTGGTTAGAGTCCTAAGAGCTCCCATCAGTGCATTATGTGTGTTGATTACCCCTTACATGAACTAGGGGAGTGCCTCAGTTCTATCCTTAAAACTTTATACCTGCATAGTTAGTGTACACATGCTAGAGGTGATATTTAAATTAAGTTTAGAATTTTTTGCATGTGTTGCCACATGGCATCAAACTTATTTCCCAATACATCATCGAACATTTGTGGGTGTTGTTGTTGTTGTTGTACTGGTGTTGTGGTGGGTGATGTGGATGTTATGGGCTCCTTCAGTCATGGAGTTGGCTTGCTTCTCGTTGGGTTGGCATGCATCGCTGGATTGGAAATGCTCACCTTTGGTTGCCCTAGAACTTGTAGGATCACCTCCATTATCACAAAGTTGAGTACAACCTTAGGGTCCTTGCACGCTTGGTTGGTTTCTTGCTCAATCTCAACATGTTGTTCCCTTGTTGTGGCTCTAAGACATGCCTGGTTGCCTCCTTCCATGATTGTCACTTCTGGTTGGCATCCTTCACTCACTGCCATCTCAACTGGAATGTGTGGTGAGGGTGGGTTTGGGGTGATGGGCTTGTCTGATATTTGTTTTCTTTTTCTTTCTTATTTCCAACATCTTTCTTTCCTTTGGCTTCTTCATCTCTATTTCTGGATTTTTATCTCTCGCTTCCTTCTCACCAGTTGTAGATGATTGGTCGGCAGTAGTGTGGATGCCCCCAAGTGCATCTTATCGACATCTTCTTGAGAGGGCCATAGCTTGTGGGAATCATAATATGCCATTTTTGGGAGGGGGAGAAGTGTATTGGAGCATCTTTGTTGGTAAAAGAGTTTGTTTCCTTTCTGCGCCATGATCCCCGTAATGATGAGGAACTTTATATCAATCTTTTTATATCCCTTGGTTTTCTTATACTTCATCAACAAGTTTTCATCTATGAAGTGATGTGCTATTTTTGTAATCTAGCTTCCCATGCAGAACTCCTTTGTTTGTTTCGCCTCCCCTCCTACTACTGCTGATATGCTTTCAATCAGAATCCTTCCTATATTTACAAGATTCTTATTTAGCATTGACCATATTATAAATAGGTCTCCCTTGGTTACACCATCGATTTTTTATCTTGTAAAGGTAGTGTTGGTTGTTATCTTCTACACCACCCTGATGAAGTAGGAGGTGATGAGAGTCACCTTTGAGTTCCTTGAATTGTGCCCTTGTTCTCCAGTTAGCTCCTCCCACATCTTTTGGCTGATGTACCCGATGGTGTCTTTTTCTCCTGACGTGGCAAAGCAGGCATGTACTTCTTCAGTTGTTCTGGTGAATATTGTGTTAAGCATAGCCTTTGTGATCATGTGAGACTTTCCTCCTAGTCTCACTTCCAGTTTGAAGATGCTGCCACCCTTCTTGCATTCACTATCACTGACAGGGAACTTCTTTATTGATGACATGAACTCTACCGTCAATTGTGTTAGGGAGGGAGCTTCTGAGCTGCATAGGGTGCACAGATTTGGACCTTCTAGGAAATTGATTACCCTATCATAGACTCCCATATTCTTGAAGTCCTCGACGTCCAAGTATCTTGTCGGATTGAATCCCTTTATCTGCAGTATCTAGTCAAACTGCGACTGGTGTGTTTGATCGTTTGGCATGAATTTTAGCATATGTTGGTTGAGGGCCATTTTCTCTGTCTCTTTGACTTCCTTAGGGTTTTCTTCTTTCCCCTACCCTTTTAACTTTTTTGCGGCTGTCACCTTCCTCTTTTAGCCACTTTTCACTTCCTTGGCTTCATATTTTCTCTTCTCTAGCTTCCTTACCTCAATCTTAGGAGACTGGTACTCAGACGTTTCTATCTTTGATGTCTTCGGGGACTCCTCAAACTCTTCTGGCATTTTGTGGGCCATAATATAGTCATACTTATTCTTCATTAGTTGCAATTGAAGCCTTTTCGTTGGGAATAGGTTCGGGTTATCCTTCAATTTTTTTGTTATCTTCTCCAAGATTTTCTCTACTCCTTTCAATGAGATTGCCTTCTTGATCAACATATCTTCAGTTGAAGTCTACATTCTGAAAGTTTCTACATTAATTTTGTTGTAAGCATAATTGTGTTACCTTTTAATTCATCATCTTTTATTTTATTTTATTATTATTATTATAATATATATATATATATAGATATATATGTTTGTTTGCAAGGCTCAAAGTGTCACGACCGTGGCTTTAAACAGAGAGTGGTACCACGGCCAAGGAAGATGCCGCGACCGTTGCATCAAAAAACCTACTCATCTAACAAGCAAAAGGGAATGTTGAACCTTGTCGCGGTCGTGACACTTTGACGCGACAAAGGGTTTAACGCGGAAAAGGAGCACCGTGACCATAATGGGAGACAAGCAAAGATAAATGTGTCGAGACCGCAATAGAGAAACACCGTGACTGTGGTCTTCGTTTGACTAATCTTCACACTTAAGGAGTGTCGCGACCGTAGACAAGGATATGGTGCTATGACCGTGGTAAAGTAAGTACCTACTCGACTAAAATCATGGCAGTTCCCTGCTTAAGGGTCGATCGACCAAAGTCCAAAGTGTTGGGATAGTGCAAGCAGAATCACAACATTAAACCCAGTACTAGGTTGAAAAATGCTAAAGAAATCATGACTATGTGGGAAAACGTCGGCAAGCTTCGTCGAACTGAGAAGGTAGGGTCGTGGCAGTCGTCGAGGCACCCCACAAGTTGATAGGACGTTGTCTTCTCAAAAAAGGCAATGAAAC
Organism: Alisma plantago-aquatica; assembly: GCA_963693085.1. Classification (NCBI taxonomy): domain Eukaryota; kingdom Viridiplantae; phylum Streptophyta; class Magnoliopsida; order Alismatales; family Alismataceae; genus Alisma; species Alisma plantago-aquatica. The sequence continues at coordinate 807,867,777 of OY856414.1, read as the reverse complement.
TTAAGAAAAAGAGGAGTTGCAATGACAGTGGTCGAGAGAAGGTGTCTAGCGATTACCTCGATTAAGTTAACGACTCAAAATAACAATGAAAGAGGTAGCTGCAGAGGAGTGTTTCTACGAAGGTGTGAATTTGTCAGCAGGGGTCTAAATCGAGCTCGTTTGTTGTTTTGTACACTCGCGTCTTGGAAAATCATTCAATCATTTGAGAATCTCAGAGAGCTAGAAGTGAAAGAAGAACCCTGATGTCAGAGGGTTTTAGCTATAAATACCCTTGGGTCACCACGACCGCAACAGAATGATTGTTGTGACTGCGGGCTGGTTCTTTCTCACACTCACTGTGACTGTGGCTTAGTGCGCAAAGAGAGGGTATCATGACTGCGGTACAACCACAATCATAGTTCATGTCGTGACCACGGTCCTTCTAAACCAAGTTTACAAAAATCAACTAAAGCAAGAACTTGTACTTACCAACAAAGCCTTTTTGATAGATAGAGATTAATATACATACTACATTTATACCTCTACTAGTTATGGAAACCTAAAATATTGATAGATGAGAGGTAGATAGCTCACAAACTAAAGCAAGAGAAAAGGAAAACATGAACTAAAGAAGGCAACAAAAACTTGGGTTGCCTCCCAAGAAGTGCTTGTTTAAAGTCTTTAGCTCGACTTTCTCTATCATTTGTCTTCATTTTCCTTCAGCTGGTGCCATCACTTCCTCATTCATTCCACTTATTCATGGACTGGTTTCCCCCAAACTGAGTTATGTTCTTCTTACAAAAGCTTTGTGTTCATAATATCTTTTCACCCTCTGCACGTTCACCTTAAAGGTTCTCGTCTTGTTTCAAACTATCTCCATCACGCCTGATCGGTATATTTTTATGAAAAAAAAGGGCCTGACCACCTGGTTCTCGGCTTTCTAGGAAATAACCTGATACTTGAGTTGAATAAAAGGACCTTGTCTCCTTCATGAACATCTTTGTTCTTCAGATGGGCGTCATGCCAGACTTTTGTTCTCTACTTATAAATCCTAGTGTTCTCATAAGTGTGTAGTCTCAACTCTTCAAACTCCTAGAGTTGAAGGAATCTTTTCTAACCAGCCTTATCGAGATCAATGTTTAAAAAATTGATAGCCCACATGGCTTTGTCCTCGAGTTTGATAGGTAGATGATAGGGCTTCTCATAAATTAACTTGTAGGGTGACGTACATGTAGGTGTCTTATATGATGTGCGGTAAGCCCAAAGTGCATTATCAAGTTTCATGGACTAGTCCTTCCTCGTACGACTAACGATTTAATATAATATATATTTAATCTTCTTGTTTGATACTTCGACCTGCCCCGACATTTGGGGGTGATATAATGTTGCGGCCTTATGTTTCAGTCCATACTTTCTCAACAACGCATCAAACTAGTTTTCACCGAAGTGTGACCCTCTGTCGCTTATAATAGTGTGTGGTACTCCGAAGCGTGGGAATATAGTTTTCTCAAAAAGCTTAATGACTACCTTGGAGTCATAGGTTTGGGTGTCAACAACCTCAACCCATTTAGATACATAGTCAACAACAACCAATATATACTAATTTCCTTTTGATGACAGAAAAAGTCCCATGTAATCGATCCCCCATACATCAAAGATTTCAACTTCCACCCAATCTGCCATTGGCATCTCATTCCTTTAGCTAATGTTTTCTATGAGTTGACATTCCTTGCATGTTTTAACAAATGATGCAACATCCTTGAAAAGAGTTGGTCAGTAAAATCCTAATTGCAAAACTTTTGTAGCTGTCCTTTCTCCTATGCGGTGTCCCCCGTAAGGTGAGGAGTGGCATTCCTTGAGGATTAAAGGTACTTCTTCTTCTGGTATGCATCGATGATATAAGTTGTCAGAGTACCTCTTGAACAACAGCAGGTCATCCCAATAGTAATTTTTTAGCTCAGAGAATAACTTCTTCTTTTGATTATACATTATCTTTGGTGGAAGTTGTCCACATTCTAGATAATTATGAATATCTATGAACTAAGGCAGGCTCTGCTCTTCTGATTAAGCCTTCAAAAGATCATCATTGGCATAGTTTTCATTTAGTGGAAATTGGTTTTCTTCATCAAAAATTATCCTCGACAGGTGGTCCGCAACACCATTTTCTTTTCCCTTTTTTTCAATGATTTTGTGGTTCAATTCTTACAGTAACAAAGGCCATCACAAAAGTCTCGGCTTTGTGTCTGTTTTTTACATAAGGTATTTTATTGTCCTATGATTAGTGTACACTTTTACCTTTGATCCTACCAGGTATGATCTTAATGTATCAAAAGAAAACACGATTGCCAACATTTCTTTTTTTAGTTGTAGTGTAGTTTACTTGGGCTTCGTCTAAAGTTCTACTTGCATAGCAAATCACATGATGTCTCTTATCTTTCTTTTGTTCAAGGACTACCCCAAAGGCATAATCGATGGCATCACACATGATTTTGAAAGGTAGCTCCCAATCAGGTACTGTAGAATTGGTGTTGTCGTTAATGCCCTTTTAAGGGTATTGAAGGAATCTAGACATTCACTGGTGAATTCAAACTCAACATCTTTAATTAGGAGATTCGAAAGTGGTTTGGCGATCTTAGAGAAATCTTTTATGAATCTTCTATAATATCCTGCATGCCCTAAGAAACTTTGTACTCTTGTGATCAACTTTGGTGGCAACAGTTTGGATATGGCTTCAATCTTACTTAAGTCCACTTCAATTCCTTTTTTAGAAACCTTATGGCCTAGCACGATACCGTCTTGGACCATAAAGTGGTATTTCTCCCAATTCAGGACAAGATGTTTTTCTTCATAGAACAGTAGCACTAAAGATAGGTTTCTTAGGCATGCCTCAAAATCTGTTCCATATATAGATAAGTCATCCATGAAGACTTCTGCTATGTTTTCTAGAAAGTCTGAAAACATAGATATCATACAACACTGGAAAGTCGTTGGTGCATTACACAAACTGAATGGCATCCTTCTAAAGGCATAAGTGCCATAGATGCTGATAAAAGTTTTCCTTTCTTGATCATCGGGATGAATCAGGTGTTGATAAAATCTCGAATACCTATCTAGAAAATAGAAGTAGTCATGGTGAGCTAGCCTTTCTAGGACCTGGTCTATAAATGGCAGAGGAAAGTGATCTTTTTTGGTGGTAGTATTTAGCTTGAGATTGTCAATGCACATACACCGACCTATTACCGTCCTCATTTCCACTTCATCTTTGTCTTCTCCCTGTATCACTGTCATTCCACCCTTCTTAGGCACCACATGGATGGGACTAACCCAGTTTCTATCACTTATCGGGTAGATGATCCCAACATCTTGCAGCTTTAGAAATTCCTTCTTTATGAATTCTTTTAACATTTGGTTTAGATTCCTCTATTGTTGAGCTAAAGGCTTGTCTGTTTCTTCGAGACAAATTTTGTGAATGCATAGGGCAGGGTTGAGGCCTCTGATATCTTATACAAAATACCCTATAGCTTTTCTATACAGCCTGAGCTTCTTTAACAACTTCTGCAGTTGGTCATCCATTAAGTTGGCATTAACGCTCACTGGATTCCTCTCTTCTTTGTCTAGGAATTCATATTTCAGCCCCTCTGGTAGTGGTTTCACTTTTGGTTTTGACTTTGGTGCTCTCTTCTCCTCAGGTTTTTGCTCGAGCGAAGCGTACTTCACAATATTGAATATCTCTTCATTGTCACTGAATTCCTCTTTGGGTTGATTCAGGTAGTCCAAGATGTCTACAACCTCTCATCCTTCCATTGTAGGGTCCTGGCTATTAAAGGCTCGAATGAGGGGATCGACAATTGCCTTGTCCTCTTATACCTCTTCACAATATTGGTTGTAGCTATCCTTGAAGTAGTCTGACTGAGAGAGAGAAGGTCCCCTCATGGTGTCTTGTACCTGAAAATTAAGGTGATCCTCCCCCACTCGCAAGGTTATGACTCCTTCTACTACATCTATTAAGGCTCTCCCAGTTGTGAGGAAAGGCCTCTAAAATATCATTGGGCAATTAGAGTCATCGATCGTGTCTTTCACTACTATATCGCACGGTATGAAGAATCACATGACCCATATCAAAACATCTTCAACTATCCCTACATGTATGGTACAAGTGTGGTCGGCCAACTTGATTCTCATCCCTATCTTCACCATGTCCATCATCCCAAGCCATTATGCTAGAGTCGAGGGCATTAGACTAATGCTCGCTTCCAAATCGGCTAACCCCTTTCTCTCCACATTGTCTCTGACGCAGAAGAGTATATTGAATGCCCCCGTGTCCCTTTTCTTAGTTGGAAGCTCAACTTGAACAAAGGCGCTTGACATTTTTTCCAATTTAACAGTCTCAACATGGTCTCCTCTCCTTGTCTTTGTGATCAGGTCCTTAAAGAATTTTTCATATGTTGGCATTTCTTCAATTCCATCAAGGAATGGTCCTTCCAAGTGTAGCTTCTTTACGGCCTGCATAAATTTTTGTACCTCTTCTTCAAATGTCCCTTGATGAGTTTGTAAGGGAAAGGAACTCTTGGGGCATATGGGTTTCTCTTTGAAAGGACTTCTCCTTTAGGATCAACGTTCTTTTCCTCTTATTCCTTCTTCTTTTCGTGATTCCCTTCTTGTCTGCCACTCACTACTTATTCTTTCCCTTTGGATTCTTTTGTTGTTTTCTCATTCTAAGATTTTTTATTTACTATGGCTTCCTCCTTCTTTGTTGTTGTTAGTGTTAGGATCTTATAACATTCTTCCTGGATCAAAGAGTGGCCATTTTTGGAGTCTCAGTATTTTATGGGATCTTCCCTGAGGGGTTTTTCATGAGTTCAACTAGTTGTGTAAGATGTTGATCAATCTACCTTTGGTGAGTTCGCATCTCCACCATTTGAGTTTGCATGGTTGTTAGCACACCTGAATTGGTGATAGCACTTTGAGAAAGCTGGTCGTTCACTGAAGCTTGCCTTTCTGCAAAGTCGAATAGTTGAGTAATCATGTCAGTTTGGTTGTTTTCTTTAGCTTAGTTTGGCCCTGGGCCTTGTCCTTAGCCTTGTCGACTCACATTTTTATTCTAACTTTGGTAGTTTCTCTTGTTCGTCTGATAGTTAGTAGTTCTAGTGTATTGAGTCATCCCTCCTTTCTTCTCGAATCATGGGGGAGGTTTAGATGAATTACTCAGTTGATGCACATTTTCTGTAGCTTTCTAGTTTCCATAGTTAAACCCAAGATGATCTTGTCCTTTGAAATTATTATAGCAGATATTCTTTGTTTCTTCTTCTCTTTCACTTTCTTTTCTCTCCTCTAGTCGAGTATAGAGACATTTGTCAACTCCATGTCCTCCTTCTCTACATGTAACACATTTCATGGCTTTATTCATGTGTTTCTTGCCCTTTTCCCCAGTGTCTTTTAACTATTTGACATCGACAATGATTTTCTGAATCTGAGCTATAATAGTCTCCAAGGCCTTGGCTTTTATTGATGGTCCTTCAGATCCTTCTTTCTTCACTAATCATTTGTCATTTCTCTCGTAATCCATGCCTTCTTGAAGTGGAGCCATGTTATTGATTATCTTCATAGTTCTGCTTGGTTTCTTTCCAAGAAAGTCACTTCCGACAGCTGCATTTAGCAAAGTTCTCTCTGTGGGAGTTAGCCCATTGTAAAAGGTGGTCACCAGAAGCCCCTTACAATAGTTGTGGTGAGGACAATCTCTTTGGTATTCATGAAAGTGTTCCCATACCTCATGAAGTTTCTCTCTCAATTTTTTTGTGAAAGAAGTAATCTTTTGCATATTACAGATAGTTCTCTTAGTATGTTGGAATTTAGTAAAAAAGGCATCTACAAGGGGTCTCCATCCATCTATGGACTAGTGGGGTAGGTTGAGGTACCAAGACAAAGCCTTATCTTCAAGGGAGAAACTGAATCCCTTACAATATAACACTTCGTGAGGGACTTCCCTCATCTGAATGGTATCACATATGTTTTTGAAGGCATCAAGGTGATGGTACAAATTTTCACTACTTGAGTTTGCACATGAAGGTTTGTTCTGGATTATTGAGATTATAGCTGGTTTCAATTCCAAGTTCATTGCATTGAAGTGTGGAATGACAATTGGGCATCTGGATTCATTGGCCCTAGTCGCAGCCAACTCTCTAAGAGTTTTTCCTTCTTCATCATCTTCACTCTCACTGTTCTGGTCATCACGCTCACATTCATCCTCACGGTGCTTGCAATGGTGTCTTCTATAGCGATGGTGACATCGTTCATCCTCATATCGTCCATCCTCATGTTGAAGATCATCTGAGTGACAATCATCTCTATCTTCATTAGTCTCATGCTGTTACGACCCCACCTCCCGATAACCCCCAATTAAGGGAGACCGAGAGGTCGATGCCGCACCCATAACTTACGGATCAAAGGTTCAGCAATTAACCAAGAATAATTATTAATTTTTAACATACTATACTGAAAAGCTGTAAGAAAAAAAAACTTTGCATACCTTTTGAAAACTTGGATCTCTAACTTCTATCCACTTAAGGATTCTACTCTAACTAATCCTCCTTGTACTTTACTTCATGTATTACACAGTATGACGATTTATTGTTTGTCCTTTTAGCTTGTACCTAAAACGCCGACAAATGAAACGTCAGTCAGCCGAAGCTAGAATGTGGGGGAAACAATAATCATGTAATTACTTTAACAATGTAATCATTCAATTAATCCTTTAACAACCAAGATTACATTTTAGATATAACTCCGTGATCCAAGAGTACCCTATCCTCTATGTTGTCCCCATTAAACCCCTCATGATTCACCTGTAAGTGAACCAGTTTCTAGGGTTGAGTCACATGGCACTACTTGTAAGTAGCCCACTCCTTAACTCATGGAAAGCTAATGAGTCTCATGGCACTACACGTAGGTAGCCCAGTTTCTAACTCTCATTAACCTAGACCTTGCTCTAGGATTACCCCTTTTCCTTAGCCTTTTCATTACAATAGAGGTGGAACCGGATCTAGCCAGTTATATATGCACATTTATAGTGATAATCATAGTCACTTTATAGTTGCATGAATTAAATAAACATCCAACAGTTATTTTCAAGCAACCAATTAAAACTTTGGGAATCTCCGTGAAACTAGAGCGATTATTCATATGCGTAACCACATACCTGATTTGATGAGTCATGCAGATTATTGAACATATACTTCATGTATATACAATCAACCCAATCAACAGATCCAAGCAAGTAATTCAATCATCACATAATTCCTAAAAAGAATATGTACTCTATTTATTACACACTTTATCAAGAATCTACTTTATTGACTTGGATTCTCTTTCTAAGGTTTCTAATCCGCATTAAGGTTTCACTAATATCCATTAGGGTTTCTTAGATCAATTCCTCAAACTTTATCCATTTTAGGTCAACAAACCCTAAAATAATTTTTTCCATTTATATGAACCTTAATTGCTCAACTATCCATTTTAATAGTCTTTTATGCCCAAATTAACTTAGGATCATCATATCCCTATTTATTCATGGATTTGAACAATTAAACCAATTAAAAGACATATTCTCTTAAATTAGGGTTTTCAAGCTCACTAATGCATAATCATGCACGAAACCCTAAATTAAACTAATTATATAAAAAGATCATCTTTTTAGATCCTATTCTCACTTTTATTAACAACAGGTTAATATCAACTTGAAATACGTCATTAAGTCCATTTATCATCAAATCTAAGGTTTTTTCCTTAATTAAATCATTAAAGATGATAACTTTATGCCCTTTTCAAATATCATGCATATTTAAGCACATAAACTCTAAATTAGACTAATCATGTTCAAAGTTATTCCTTTTTGAACTTAATGTACCTTTTTATATTTAACAGGTTAACATCAACTCTAATGATCCATTAAACCCTATTAAACACATTAATCATATCAAAATAGGGTTTCATAATCTTTAATTCATTAAAGATGATGATCTACACTACTTTTCGCATAGCAAGAGGAATTAGCTTCGGAACATATTTTTATTTCATTCCTCTCGTTCTCCTGATCAAAATATATATATTATTTGTATTTATTCGAGCTACGGTTTATTAGATATGAAATTTGCAAGGTTACTTACTTTTGGGCCATTGGCATGCTGACACGTCAGCATACCCCATGCACCGCGCCTCATTGGGAAATATAACCAGATGACGATGTTGCCCTTGCGTAAGAGATCGGTTCTTCATCCCGCTGAGGGGTATAACGGTCCAATGTGACCTTCTCCTTCTTCCACCTCGCGCAGTCGTGCAGCGCCACCCTAGCCGCGATGGAGCGGCTCTTCCTCTTCTTCCCTGGCCTCGTCGGCCATCAGGGACGGTCTCCCTGCCTCCGATGCCCCCTGCCATGCCTGCCCAAGCTCCAACTAGGGTCCCATTCGGCCGGGTGCAGAGGCATAGGTCCCGCGACTCGTGGTCTCACTGCAGACTTCCTGCAGCAAGTGCGCGAAGGTGCAGCAGTGCAGCAAGCGCACACATACCCCACACCTCTTCCACGACCTGGCGTAGCTTGATTACTCCAGGAACCTTTGTCATCCCGGCTCAAAGTTCCATCGACCATGACCAGCTCGTGACCAAGCTCCCAAGTTGCGATGAGGTCTGTCGTGGCCGAGAAAGGGGAAATAGATTCTGGGAAAAACCCTAAAATCGTGGGGCAAGCAGGCACATAGCCACATTGTGGTGGGAAGAAGGGCTGTGCATCCGTGCAGATCTATCCTGTTGCTATATATATATACATTGTTGGGTGTATCGATCAATGAGATCTGCCTATACGTAGTTGGTATGACTTATTCTCTTCTATTCTCGGAATGTATATAAGTATATTCCCTTTACTTTCCTTTGTGCACTTCCTTTTTCTTTTTCTTTTGCTTGACCAAATAAACAACAACTAAAAGGCAAGGCATATCTTCGAAAGGAATATATTTATATATATATATATATATATTCCTCTATAAACTTTTAAATCTTAAAAGGAAACATGAATTTCTTATGAAGGCTTTGTTTGCATTCTAATCCATTAGCCACGAAAATACACTTTCTTTTTAAGCAAATGACACCACCTTTTTGATATTATCAAAAGGTCATTAATGATGTCTCACATTATCCTCTTACTCCTTGAATCCCAAGAAACACTAATAATTCGAAATCCCTTTTTAAGGATACAGATTATCCTCTTGCATGCATTTATTTCTATTATTTCTCATTATCGTGTTTATTTCTTATGAAAATATTTCCTTTTGAGGATTTCTCTTTATTTATCTTTTATTTTCCTCATTGGCATTCCTTTTATCATTAGAAATCTCATGGATATGAAATTTCCCCAAGAAATCTCATTTATGCCTCTTTGCACTCATTTTCCTCATTATATCATTATTTTCAATTTATTTCTTAATAAAGAAATTCTTAATTAAACTTTTCTTTTCTTATTTCCTTCTCTATGCAAATTTGGACTCCTTGGAGCCCAAGGAACCCAAGAGGCACGAAATCCTCTTTGGATTTGCCTTCTACATATTTCTTTTCATAAAAATTCAATTATCCATTTACTAATTGAATTTCCTTATTATTTGGGCCCAATAGCCAATAAAGCCCACAAAGCAACCAATCAAGGCTATTGTGAAGGGAATCCATTTATTCAAAAAAAATCATATCATTATTTGTTCAATTATCTTTAATATGAGAAATTACATTTCTCACTATTTGAACCCAAAAATTTGGGGTTGTAACATCCTTCCCCTCTTATATGAATTTTGCCCTCAAAATTCTATCAAGCAAACAAACAATTCAGGATAAGACTCTTCCATGTCCATCATTGGCCCCTATGTGTCTTTACCGTACTCATAGTGCATCCAAAGAACCTTTATCATCACATATTCTTTTCTCTGAGTTCTTTCATCCTGGCATCTATAAACTACACAGGTGACTCAGGCCATTTCAGCCTCCCTTGGGGCTCACTAGGTTCATTGCTCAGCACCTGGTCGGGGTACCTCACATAGTGCTCTAAATTGGACACATGGAAAACATCTCCCATTACTCTATCCTGAGGGGTAGGTTCAAACCTAACCATCTCCACCCATCCATCTCTAATGGACCCACGTATCGGGGACTCAGCTTTCTCAGCTGCAGCTCAGAGGGTCAGATTCTCACATTATATTCTCACACAGTGCACTGCATGTTAGTCTACTTTGCATCCGCTCACGACTCTCATCGTCTATAGGCTCCTTTCAGCTATTGCATGATTAAAGTGACTTTCGTCTTCATGCACTGTGGTCCTTTTCTAATCATCATGTGGTCCTTTCACCAACATCACCTTACTGAAGTGGTGACCGACACAACCTCCTTTACAAAGCTTCTTGGAATCCTGATATTGGCTATGGTGGTCGTCATCACATCTTTCATAGGATAGGAACTGTCTTTAGCTATCACCCTGAATGAGCACATATGCTCTCATCAGACCCTTTAGTCTGGATCATATTAACCATTAGTTAGGGGTGACAAACTGTACTAACATCAAGTCCTTCATGCACCTACTTTCCTCTTTTGTAAGGGAACCTTTAGGTCAAACTCAAGAACCTTTGAACTCACTTCATAGTTGAACCATCTCTCTCTCATGGGTAGTTCAACCAGATATGTCCCTTGACAGAACTCTTTCTTTCTCATGTCATCCAGGTAAGGCGAACTACCATAACCCATATTGCATCTCGACTTTCCTTGATCCAGGGGGACTTACAACACCCATTGTGACGAACTCCCTTTCACTTTTCTGGGACTTTTATCAATTATATCAATGCACTGGGTTACTAGTGTTCATCCTTTACCCTTGGCTTGCATGGCCATATACCACATGCAACTTTATCTTATGTCTCTAAAGTACTACTGTCACTTACTACCTTGGTAGTATCACGGTGTATGATGATCTTAAAATCATGGTCTCCTGTATATCATTATTCTTCAAGATCAATACCTCAAAAACCCTAAACCATTCTACCGGGGTTTCATCACCTTCTTTTCCAAAGAAGTGCACTTGAGGTTCTACCACCATTCTTTCATTGTATCAAAGACTAGACTGGCTAACCAACCAACTCTTAACTTTTCAACGTATCTTGTTACATCTGAGTGTTATCCAAACACCTCTCCTTTCTAAACTTAGGGTTAGCCAAACAACCTCTTCTAGCTTCTAGTTAAACAAGTTAGGTGTATCTCAACCAGAGCATCCATTACCAATTCACATCCTTAGTTATTAGGTGACATTGAAGACATACACTTCCATGTATTTTACTTATCATCTCACCTCAAACTCTATGTCCATCTTTATTAAGGACACTCTCTGATTTCATCATCATGGTGATCAAACTCAACATGGTATAACTTGTAAGTTCCACTTAGCTCAGGATAAAAACATCTTCATAAGGTGACTACCTCATTCCTCTTAGTGTTTGCAAACCATCCATGTATCATTCACTTTACCAGGGTAGATTATCTTCTCTATTCCCATTTCTCGTGGCAACGTTCCAACCTACATCATCTCTTATCCTTGGTGTATGGCATGCGTAATGTCCTATCTCTCACTCCCATAACAAGAGGAAATAAGCATTTGGCTGTAGTCCAAATACAGAGTTCTTCTTGTTCCAAGAGTAGAGATGGTACATCCCACCTTGCCAATACACCTTTACATCTAAGTTGCAACATGCCACATATGTCTCTTCATCACAAACATTTTGATATCAAAGTTACCTCCATGGAAAACTAGTCTTGAGCCTACTGAGGTTTAAATCCTTGGTCATCTCCTCTAGGTCTATAGGGTACCGACTCTTTTGGGGTCATCCCTCTTCCCTTATGCATCAAGAGAGTGCCCTACTCATATGCCCTTTGGGTCCCATGAGTTCATGAAGGTGATCAATCTCCTAACCCATGGCCCTCAGACAATGATAGTTGTTACCTCCCGACCCTATGGTCATGTGCAACTAGGGAATTAGGCAACTCCTACTTTCATCGATCTTATCCCTACCTGACCCTAGGATAGACTTAGGATTCACCATTATAGTACATTTTTACTTAGAAGCTTACCCAAGTCTTCATCATCTCTCTTTCTGCATTCAAGGACTGGCTTTCATCCTTTCATAGGGGTCATGGCAACCTGCCTACCTTGGTCAAGCCCCATACCGGTTACCTCCATGGTAACACATTCATATACAATTAGAGATGGATATCTATGGGTCTACAGGTTCATTATGTACTTTTCACTTAGCTTCTCAAGTTCCTGTGAGACCTCTTCAGGTTACCTTAAACCAACAAAACTGATATGCACCCTACCAAAGGGGTCCCTCTCCGAGGATGGGAGGAAAACTATCTCTTGAAAACCAGGTCACAAAATCTCTTAGGTCTAGGGTTTACATCCACATGAGCTTACTTAACCCTACCAGGCTATTAAGGCACAAGAAGATCACCTATTGAACCATGCTAGGTCATACTTGTCCTCTTTCCTCAATGTTGGATCAAGATCATATCTTTCTTTATCATCAACCTAGCTGTGAGGGATTCATTACCCATACCTTAACCTAAAGGGACTTCCCTTTTCCTTTATACATGAGGCGTACCATGCTCGAAACTATAGCAACTCAATTTTCTTCATGAGCATCAGGTATACCACTTCCCCTCTTAGGTCAAGGACCCTAGGTTCACTTATAGGTGTCCTACCGCATGCTCTATCTCTTAGCTATGAATCGAGCATGCAAAAGGCATGACATGCACTCCTTGTCATCCTTCAACTCGAGCAACACTTAGAGTCGGGTCCTCCTTAAGGACAACCAACAAGGTATAAGGCCTCGGAACCTGTTCACTAAACCTTTCTAGGTCTAAGGAACTCTTCTTCCTACCTCAGCAGGTAAACATCTATACCGTTGTAACATCCCTGACCTGGGTTATGAGTTAACCCTAGATTTTTTGCCTAAATATGTAATTAAATCCTTGTGATTAACTTGGGCATGTAATTAAGTTCTCAGAAACATATATTTCTGTTTTTGCTCCTTTTTATATAAGGTTGTAACATTGTTTTGTAATACAGGGACCTATGTGCAAATTACCCAGTTAGAAGGGTTAACTTGCAATTGCACATGTTGAGATGTTCCTCTGATGTTGAGACATCATGAGAATGATGATGGTAAGGTTCGAGGGATTTCCCAAGCTTGGGCACCAAGGTGCAGCTGTGGAAGCAATCCCGATGCTTGAAAACCCTAAATTGGAGAAAAGTGCAATTTACCCAATTTGAGGGGTGCAACTTGTAAAATACATCATCTAAAATATCTTTTAAGACTCTTGTCATCATTTAGAGAAGAAATGATGAAAGGTCACTCCAATTGAATAATCATATAATGAAAAACACCTTTATGATTGAATAATCAAGGTGTATGTGCTATAGCCCTTTTATGTGTATGCTTAAACTAATAGGTTGATCTTCTTTGCCCTCTTTTCTTGACCTTAGAAGAAGGTTTTTCCTTATAATTAATAATGAAGGTATGATCATTGAAGGATGGAGGGACTTAGTTGAAAATATGGAGAACTTATGAGCTTATGTTGAAAATCTCACCCCAAGTATATATAGTCTCCACCTCTCTAAGCAAGGGAACTTTCCCTTCGTTTCCTTCACTGTTCTATTCACCCAAACCGACTAAAGAGAAGATTTGGAGCTCAGGAGGACGACCAAGGAGGGCAAGGTAGGTTTGAATCCTCCCTTTTGCTTAAGTTCATGGTTAGAACTCGGATTCAAGGTCAAATTGATGGCTAGATCACATAGCTCTACCTTTCTAGCCATCTCTTCTCGACTTTCCCTAGAGGTTTCACCTTGGCCGACCTGTGGAAGCTCAAGGACGCCATTAAAAGCTTGGATCTCGAAAGCTTGGAGCTCAAGGAGCAAGCTTTAGGCGGGTTTTATAACTCTAAACCTATGCTTTGTTATATACATCTCGTTTATGCTTTTAGATGATAGTTCTTCTTCTTCTCTACCTTTCTTTGCTACCTTGCAAGCAAATCCGTGAGAAATCCTTGCTGTTCCTGAGCTAGGAGATTAGGACGTTATTTCCAAAGTTAATCCACTACTTTTCACTTTACCAAACGGTCTCCACCAAGTGCTCACACGGTTTGCAAAACCGTTTGATGAGAAAACGGTCTCAAGACCGTGTAAGGGCAAACGGTCTTCAAGACCGTTTTTCCGCGTTGACCGAGCATGGACTGTATAAGAAAATCTGTTCATAATTATGTAGGCTAATCACCCACAAAATTTGAGGTGATAACTCCAAAGGAATCGTGAGATATGGCCTTTTTAATCAACAACTTTAATTGAATTTACTCCTGATTTCCAATCTGTTGAAATCGCCCTTTTTGGGCAAACGGTCTCAAGACCGTGTAAGAACGTTGACCAAGGGTTGACCGTATGAGATTACTGTTCAAAATAATGTTTATTAACAACTCACCAAATCTGATGGACTAATTCCAAACGAGCTAAGAGTTGAAGGATGATTACTAGGGCAAACCCTAATTGAAATCAGTACTGAAATCTCAATGAATAACTTAGTGTTTTTGGGTTGATTGACCCAAACGGTCTCAAGACCATTTGGGGATCAACTAAACGGTCTCAAGACCGTGTGGGGAATCACCCAAGACCGTGTGGAGGTCTGGGGTCAAGTATAGTTGACCAATTGAAAGAACAAAGATACCAAATTACATTGCAATTTAGTATTGATATAATAATCAACTCAATAGATCCAACCTTGAAGAATTTACACTAGAATACAAAAGTTGGATGGGAAAACGGTCTCAAGACCGTTTGGAACTCATCCAAACGGTCTCAAGACCGTGTGGTGACAACCCAAGACCGTTTGGAGGTCTAGGGTTAAGGTAATTTGATCAATTGAGGGCCCAATTGCAATAGGATATTGAATTAATCAAAATTCTGATTTGAGGCTCAATCAAGGTTCAACTCCTATCAAATCACATTATATTTTGATGAAATCTTGGGCAAACGGTCTCAAGACCGTGTGGAGTTCATCCACATGATCTCAAGACCGTTTGGGCCAAGTTTGGGCCCAATTGGAGCTCAATTGAAGGGTTCAACCTTGTGTTGATTCACATTGATGAGTGTTGATGGTTGAACGTTGATGGACTTTAATTGAACCAACTTAAACCCTAATTGGATAGTCATTGAGGGTCAATTGAATGACCAATTGGTTAAGCATAACCCTAATTAACTCAATCTATAAGTGGTTACCATGGCTTTGACCATTTGGAGGCTTCAACATTAATAATCATAAACGATTGAAACCATTGAACCATGTTGGAGGTCCAAACGGTTTGAGACCAAGTGGACCAAACGGTCTCAAGACCATTTGAGGTCACACGGTCTCAAGACCATTTGAGACCTCATGGTCTCAAGACCGTGTGAGGCCTCATGGTCTCAAGACCGTTTGGGGCCAAACGGTCTCAAGACCGTTTGGACTCAAACGATCTCAAGATCGAGAGACATCAAACGGTCTCAAACCGTGTAAGCCCTCTCGATCTTGAAGTCAAACTTGTTAAACGGTCTACACCCTCACACAGTTTGGGCAAACAACCTTGAAGGTCACACGGTCTTGGAGTCAACCCTAGCAAATGGTCAACTCATCCAAACGGTCTCAAACTGTTTGGAGGTTGAAGGTTGAAACCGTTTGAGGTTTTCAAAGGTTGATTTCACTTAATCACTTGAAGATGTAAATGGTTCAATGATGCTAAAATCTAAACCCTAATGGTAACCTAGGACATTAGGGGACTAAGTGACTAATGAATTAACCCATGATAGTGATCAATTGGGTGAATTACCAAAATACCCTTGAGGGGCTCAATTGAGTAAAACCTTGTTCAAATCAAACCCTAATCACATGATAGTGATGTTTTGACTTATGTTAGCAATGAGGACTTAATCCAACCTACTCTAGAGTGGTGTTATCACCATCTACTAATATGAGGAGAGAGAAAGTATCTTAAGAGAGAGAAAGTACCTTAAGATAGAGAGAAAGTACCCTTTTTGGGTGGAAACTCAAGTAAAGAACCTTCAATACACATGAATGTGCATGATTAGGGTATGATCCACCTATGTGAGATCATGAAACCCTAATTATGATATATGATGAATCTTAAGCTAATCTGAGAGCATCAATGATGATGCTCCTCATACATGATGATGTCATGAGTTCAATTCACCATGTGATGTGAATAGTAAACCCTAATTCAAGGGTAATGACATGTGATATGAATAGTAAACCGTAATTCAAGGAAAATGACATGTGATGTGAATAGTAAACCCTAATTCAAAGGTGATGACATGTTATATGAGTATTAAACTCTATTTGATAAGAATCAAAGAACTTAGCTCTTATGACAAGAATGGAAAGTATAACCATTGCTTTGAATTACCTTTATTAGTTGAATTAACCATGCAGGTTCTGATATGGAGGTGATCATATCCAGGTATGGATGATGATACTATATTCATTAAAGGCATATTGATAGCCTTATGAATAAGTAAAGTATCTTGCTGCCTTGTCAGTACATTCTATGATAATAATGGGCTGTGAGAGCCATGAATACCATCAAGGTCATGCTTTAGAGATGACTTGTGATGAGTATAATGAGAAATGATGATTGATGTGAGTTAGGTTTGTTGCATTTAGTATTCTACTTTCATAGCTGTTATGCTACTGTTATTGTTTGAAGAACAATGTATGATGTAAAATAATATTGAATATACCTAACTAATCAAGTGAAATGTAGAGCCCTGATCATAGATCCATCATTGTCAGAGATCAAATGATGGTGAAACAGGTTTTCCTACGAGAATTCCTGGATCACATACTGTTGAGTATGTGGGGTATATGGATGTGTAGAACCTTACATCCTAGTGTAGGAATTTGATGTAGATGTATAATCCATCAATCCTTCACTATAATCCCATACCGTATCAGTTGATGGTAAACATGAAACCTCCTGATGACGAAGAAAACACAGATATCCGTATCAGTGGAAGATAAACATGAAATCTCCTGATGACAAAGAGAGTACAGAATGCCACTGTAACTCTAAAATAACGAAGGACTAGATTACCCTGGTGAGCTATAATGGTAGAGACATAAGATGTCCTACAAGTGATCCTCTTACTGACTGAGGAAGGTGAACGTCATGAGAATCTGGCTCTTTCGATGACCTAGTATGATACCGAGGCACTTAGCAGTGATTGGTTGGAGTATGAGTGGTAAACCTCATCTCCACAAGGCATAAAAGTAATGTTTGAAAAACATACTCTACAGCGTAGTATACCTGTTAGAGATAACTACAAGTTAGTTGATTGATGTTACACTGTATAGTGCATATGTTCTTCATGCTTGATAAATGTTGAACTCTTGTTTACAATTGCATCTGCTATTGAATACTTTGTAAGATTTTACTACTTAAGTTATTCATTGATATTATAATAAAGCTTATGGCGGAGAGTTATAACTCTCGCTGGGACAATTCTGTACAATTGTCTCACCCCGTAGACTTCAACTTTTTAGGTGGATGTCGAGGACGGAGGAACAGGTCTACAGGTGACCTGTCCCAGCAGCAGCAGTACCAGGAGCAGCAGTAAATCTCAAGTGGAGATTTAGCCTGCCTTGTGGTGTGATTAGAGTCAGTCCTATGTGTCCTCTGTACTCTCAGGTCTTGGAGTCTTTTGTTATGAGTTCTTGAGATTTTTTATCTTGATGTATATAATTACTCAAGAAGTAATTATCATGAGATGTAAGCAGTTTATCTCTTGTTATGAAAGAAGCTTTTAAGGATTCAAGCTCTTGTCTCGAAAGGTTTTAATATCTCGTGATTTTTGTCTTCCGCTGTTTATCGAATCGCTTCCGCTAAGTTTAAATAGTTATTATATCGTGGTTTGGAGATCAGAGCCCACAACCGTAGGCACATAGGCACCATATGCTTCATCTTCTATCTTTAGGGTGTGGTCCCTCCAAGATATCATCAACATTCAGGGATCGATCATGAGGCAACCACTATCATCCATTGTTTAGGGTTTTAGGCTTCCAACCTTCTTACTGGTTTCCTGCTCTCTCTAGAGCTAACCCTACATCCAACCTCACCATTAGAGGTTCTCTCTTCATGAAGGATCAACCTCAAGGCATGCCCTACATGGGTGAAGCCTAGGTTGGAACTTATGTTTGCTCAAGATCATCCATAACCCTTTGTGCTCCCTCATGATTCTTTATCCAGGGTTTCATCCTACTATCAGCACCATGACGTGCCCTACGTTCTAGCTATACCCTACTTGCACAAGCCCATAGGGTTTCTATGGTCCTTTACTAACATCATCATTTAAGGAGTTATCCTTTACTCTAACATGCACGACCCATCCCAAGGTCGGGTTGCCAAAGGTGCTAGGTCACCCATGGATCGTATGGCATCCCAAAGACATGTCCTTTCAAACACATGGTCCAACTCATCTCTCTCTAACCTTCACTTAGGGTTAGGGTTACCATCATCCTCAGAGGATGTGCCAGGTCTCTACTTGCAATGGAGATATCTATCTCCAAGACTAACTTATCCTCCTGGCAAGAAGGTCTAGCCTCAGGTCTCTTCTGAGGGCATGACAACTTATGTCATACGACCTAAGCATGTATCTATTATTTAGTTTGCGCTTAATCTATTAAGCTTATGTCCACGACATCTTATTTACATGCCTTTCATTAATTTGGTGGAGGATTCCTTAAACCTTATTAACCTTACCCATACCTCAAGAGGGTGAGGAGAAGAAAGAAAACCCTAATCCTTTTTGGTCCTTATCAGAATTTTGTGGTGAGAAGGGATGAATAAGATGAGAAGTCCTAAACGTATCTTATTTCGATTCATACCCTAAGACCTTGGCCAGGAAGTCACACAGATCTGGGAGTCCTCGTATTCTGATTAGCGGTGCGGAGGAAAATATTTCCAGCCCCCATTCGTGATCCTTTTCTAGACAGCTCCATCTTTCAGATAGTCCTCTAATAACTCCCTTGGGTTCTATGGTGTTTGTAAAATTAATAATTATTAATGGTTAATTGAGGAACCAAAGCTCTGATACCAAATGTTATGACCCCACCTCCTGATAACCCCCAATTAAGGGAGACCAAGAGGTCGAAGCCGCACCCATAACTTAAAGATCAAAGGTTCAACAATTAACCAAGAATAATTATGAATTTTTAACATACTATACTGAAAAGTTGTAAGAAAAAAAAAATAAACTTTGCATATCTTTTGAAAACTTGGATCTCTAACTTCTATCCACTTAAGGATTCTACTCTAACTAATCCTCCTTATACTTTACTTCATGTATTACACAATATGATGCTTTATTGTTTGTCCTTTTGGCTTGTACCTAAAACGCCGACAAACGAAACGTCGGTCAGCCGAAGCTGGCATGTGGGGGAAACAATAATCATGTAATTACTTTAACAATGTAATCATTCAATTAATCATTTAACAACCAAGATTAAATTTTAGATATAACCCCGCGATCCAAGAGTACCCTATCCTCTATGTTGTCCCCATTAAACCCCTCATGATTCACCTGTAAGTGAACCAGTTTCTAGGGTTGAGTCACATGGCACTACTCGTAAGTAGCCCACTCCTTAACTCATGGCAGGCTAATGAGTCTCATGGCACTACACGTAGGTAGCCCAATTTCTAACTCTCGGTAACCTAGACCTTGCTCTAGGATTACCCCTTTTCCTTAGCCTTTTCATTACAATAGAGGTGGAACCAGATCTAGCCAGTTATATATGCACATTTATAGTGATAATCATAGTCACTTTATAGTTGCATGCATTAAATAAACATCCAACAGTTATTTTCAAGCAACTGATTAAAACTTCGGGAATCGCCGTGAAACTAGAGCGATTATTCGTAAGCATAACCACATACCTGATTTGATGAGTCATGCAGATTATTGAACATATACTTCATGTATATACAATCGACCCAATCAACATATCCAAGCAAGTAATTCAATCATCACATAATTCCTGAAAAGAATATGTACTCTATTTATTACACACTTTATCAAGAAACTACTTTATTGACTTGGATTCTCTTTCTAAGGTTTCTAATCCGCATTAAGGTTTCATTAATATCCATTAGGGTTTCATAGATCAATTCCTCAAACTTTATCCATTTTAGGTCAACAAACCCTAAAATACTCTTTTCCATTTATATGAAACTTAATTGCTCAACTATCCATTTTAATAGTCTTTTATGCCCAAATTGACTTAGGATCATCATATCCCTATTTATTCATGGATTTGAACAATTAAACCAATTAAAAGACATATTCTCTTAAATTAGGGTTTTCAAGCTCACTAATGCATAATCATGCACGAAACCCTAAATTAAACCAATTATATAAAAAGATCATCTTTTTAGATCCTATTCTCACTTTTATTAACAACATGTTAATATCAACTTGAAATACGTCATTAAGTCCATTTATCATCAAATCTAAGGGTTTTTCCTTAATTAAATCATTAAAGATGATAACTTTATGCCCTTTTCAAATATCATGCATATTTAAGCACATAAACTCTAAATTAGACTAATCATGTGCAAAGTTATTCCTTTTTGAACTTAATGTACCTTTTTACATTTAACAGGTTAACATCAACTCTAATGATCCATTAAACCCTATTAAACACATTAATCATATCAAAATAGGGTTTCATAATATTTAATTCATTAAAGATGATGATCTACACTACTTTTCGCATAGCAAGAGGAACTAGCTTCTAAACATATTTTTATTGCATTCCTCTCGTTCTCCTGATCAAAATACATATATTATTTGTATTTATCCAAGCTACGGTTTATTAGATATGAAATTTGCAAGGTTACTTACTTTTGGGCCAATGGCATATTGACACGTCAACATACCCCATGCACCGTGCCTCATCGGGAAATATAACCAGATGACGATGTTGCCCTTGCGTAAGAGATTGGTTCTTCAGCCCGCTGAGGGGCAGAACGGTCCAATGTTACCTTCTCCTTCTTCCACCTCGCGCAGCCATGCAACGCCACCCTAGCCGTGACGGAGCGACTCTTCCTCTTCTTCCCTGGCCTCTTCGGCCATTAGGGATGGTCTCCCTACCTCCGACACCCTCTGCCATGCCTTCCCAAGCTCCAACTAGGGTCCCAGTCGGCCGGGTGCAGGGGCATAGGTCCCGCGACTCGTGGTCGCACTGCAGACTTCCTGCAGCAAGTGCGCAAAGGTGCAGCAGTGCAGCAAGCGCACGCATACTTGCACCTCTTCCATGACCTGGCGTAGCTTGATTACTCCAGGAACCTTTGTCATTCCGGCTCAAAGTTCCATCGACCATGACCAGCCCGTGACCAAGCTCCCAAGTTGCGATGAGGTCTGTCATGGCCGAGAAAAGGGAAACAAATTCTGGGAAAAACCCTAAAATCGTGGGGCAAGCAGGCACATAGCCACGTTGTGGTGGGAAGAAGGGTTGTGCAGTCATGCAGATCTATCCCGTTGCTATATATATACATTGTTGGGTGTATCGATCAATGAGATCTGCCTATACGTAGTTGGTATGACTTATTCTCTTCTTTTCTCGGAATGTATATAAGTATATTCCCTTTACTTTCCTTTGTGCACTTCCTTTTTCTTGTTCTTTTGCTTGATCGAATAAACATCAACTAAAAGGCAAGGCATATCTTCGAAAGGAATATATTTATATATATATATTCCTCTATAAACTTTTAAATCTTAAAAGGAAACACGAATTTCTTATGAAGTCTTTGTTTGCATTCTAATCCATTAGCCACGAAAATACACTTTCTTTTTAAGCAAACGACATCACCTTTTTGATATTATCAAAAGGTCATTAATGATGTCTCACATTATCCTCTTACTCCTTGAATCCCAAGAAACACTAATAATTCGAAATCCCTTTTTAAGGACACAGATTATCCTCTTGCATGCATTTATTTCTATTATTTCTCATTATCGTGTTTATTTCTTATGAAAATATTTCCTTTTGAGGATTTCTCTTTATTTATCTTTTATTTTCCTCATTGGCATTCCTTTTATCATTAGAAATCTCATGGATACGAAATTTCTCCAAGAAATCTCATTTATGCCTCTTTGCACTCATTTTCCACATTATATCATTATTTTCAATTTATTTCTTAATAAAGAAATTATTAATTAAACTTTTCTTTTCTTATTGCCTTCTCTATGCAACTTTGGACTCCTTGGAACCCAAGGAACCCAAGAGGCATGAAATCCTCTTTGGATTTGCCTTCTACATATATCTTTTCTTAAAAATTCAATTATCCATTTACTAATTGAATTTCCTTGTTATTTGGGCCCAATAGCCAATAAAGCCCACAAAGCAACCAATCAAGGCTATTTTGAAGGGAATCCATTTATTCAAAACAAATCATATCATTATTTGTTCAATTATCTTTAATATGAGAAATTACATTTCTCACTATTTGAACCCAAAAATTTGGGGTTGTAACATCCTTCCCCTCTTATAGGAATTTTGCCCTCAAAATTCAATCAAGCAAACAAACAATTCAGGATAAGACTCTTCCATGTCCGTCATTGGCCCCTATGTGGCTTTACCGTACTCATAGTGCATCCAAAGAACCTTTATCATCACATATTCTTTTCTCTGAGTTCTTTCATCCTGGCGTCTATAAACTACACAGGTGACTTAGGCCATTTCAGCCTCCCTTGGGGCTCACTAGGTTCATTGCTCAGCACCTGGTCGGGGTACCTCACATAGTGATCTAAATTGGACACATGGAAAACATCTCCCATTACTCTATCCTGAGGGGTAGGGTCAAACCTAACCATCTCCACCCATCTCTAATGGACCCACGTATCGGGGACTCAGCTTTCTCAGCTGCAGCTCAGAGGGTCGGATTCTCACATTATATTCTCCCACAGTGCACTGCATGTTAGTCTACTTTGCATCCGCTCACGACTCTCATCATCTCTAGGCTCCTTTCAGCCATTGCATGATTAAAGTGACTTTCGTCTTCATGCACTGTGGTCCTTTTCTAATCATCATGTGGTCCTTTCACCAACATCACCTTACTGAAGTGGTGACCGACACAACCTCCTTTACAGAGCTTCTTAGAATCCTGATACTGGCTATGGTGGTCGTCATCACATCTTTCATAGGACAGGAACTGTCTTTAGCTATCACCCTGAATGAGCACATATGCTCTCATCAGACCCTTTAGTCTGGATCATATTAACCATTAGTTAGGGGTGAAAAACTGTACTAACATCGAGTCCTTCATGCACCTACTTCCCTCTTTTGGAAGGGAACCTTTAGGTCAAACTCAAGAACCTTTGAACTCACTTCACAGTTGAACCATCTCTCTCTCATGGGTAGTTCAACCAGATCTGTCCCTTGACAGAACTCTTTCTTTCTCATGTCATCCAGGTAAGGCGAACTACCATAACCCATATTGCATCTCAACTTTCCTTGATCCAGGGGGACTTACAACACCCATTGTGATGAACTCCCTTTCACTTTTTTGGGACTTTTATCAATTATATCAATGCACTAGGTTACTGGTGTTCATCCTTTACCCTTGGCTTGCATGGCCATATACCACATGCAACTTTATCTTATGTCTCTAAAGTACTATTGTCACTTACTACCTTGGTAGTATCACGGTGTATGATGATCTTAAAATCATGGTCTCCTGTATATCATTATTCTTCAAGATCAATACCTCAAAAACCCTAAACCATTCTATTGGGGTTTCATCACCTTCTTTTCCAAAGAAGTGCACTTGAGCTTCTACCACCATTCTTTCATTGTATCAAGGACTAGACTGGCTAACCAAACAACTCTTAACTTTTCAACGTATCTTGTTACATCTGAGTGTTATCCAAACACCTCTCCTTTCTAAACTTAGGGTTAGCCAAACAACCTCTTCTAGCTTCTAGTTAAACAAGTCATGTGTATCTCAACCAGAGCATCCATTACCACTTCACATCCTTAGGTATTAGGTGACATTGAAGACATACACTTCCATGTATTTTACTTATCATCTCACCTCAAACTCTATGTCCATCTTTATTAAGGACACTCTCTGATTTCATCATCATGGTGATCAAACTCAACCTGGTATAACTTGTAAGTTCCACTTAGCTAAGGATAAAAACATCTTCATAAGGTGACTACCTCATTCCTCTTAGTGTTTGCAAACCATCCATGTATCATTCACTTTACCAGGGTAGATTATCTTCTCTATTCCCATTTCTCATGGCAACGTTCCAACCTACATCATCTCTTATCCTTGGTGTATGGCATGCGTAATGTCCTATCTCTCACTCCCATAACAAGAGGAAATAAGCATTTGGTTGTAGTCCAAATACAGAGTTCTTCTTGTTCCAAGAGTAGAGATGGTACATCCCACCTTGCCAATACACCTTTACATCTAAGTTGCAACATGCCACATATGTCTCTTCATCACAGTCGAGGCATGATCTCGGTCGAGGCATGATCTTGGTTGAGGTCTGATCTCAGTCGAGGCTTGATCTCGATCGATCTTCCCACCTCGATTGTGGTGTGCAAGTTTTAGGCTGCGAACGAAGGGAAGCACCGTGGTTGCAGGGTGTGGAGATGGTAATGAGGGATTTAACCGTGGTGGGGGTCCTTAGTGGTTGATGAATCGGCAGTTGAGGTGCTCGTTGTGACCATGTCTTGGTATGAACCTGCAAAAGTGGAAGAGGTGTGCAATTGATATTTTTGGTATAAAGTACTAAAATAAGTGGAAAAAGTCTATAAAATGTATGTCAGGAGAAGCATTAAACATATGCAAAAAGTCCTTAAAATGGGATGTTATCAGTGACTTTATGTACTTTAAATTCTCTTTTTTAGTCTTTTTTTCACCAACTCAACTCTTTTGTTTAGCTTGAGTGATCTAATTTTAGCTGTTCCAATTCCCCAAGTTTTATATGTGTGCCTCTTTGAGTTCCTTTATTTATCTGACATGTACACTTACATTTAGCACAAATAGTTAAGTTGTAAGGAGTGGGACCAAAGCGTAGATCCAGTCCTTACTCAATTTTAGGAATAAACACATCTAATCCAAACACACTAACAAGTACATTGGAATAGGTGTATCTTTCTCTCAAATGAATGGTCTACAAGACCAGAGCATGGAAGTGGAAATAAGTTTAATGACTATATTCAATTTCATAAGTTTACATAATAATCTCTCACTTGCATTTTACATGAAATAAACAATTTCTTCAATTGGTAGAAGGATGTCCAATCTATCTAGAGTCTATCTCCCAAGAGTCAGATCCTCTAAACCAAGTCCATGTGGTCAAGTTAGATCCACCATGTTGTTAACCTAAGGGGTTGGAAACATACCCCCATAAGAGAAGACAAAATGGAAGTTATCAGCATAAAAATGTTGGTATGAACATATAAATAGGGACTGAGCGACCCCATGGAAAAAGGACATCAAAAAAATATGCAAGGCTTCCCAGACAAGAGGGAAAGAGAACATCCAATTGGATACACACATATATGTATATATATAAGTGGAAAAATGCACTCAGGGCATAAAAAGCACACCCTATGTATGGTTGTAATCATGTATTGCTAGTATATATAAAATCAGTCTAATCCATGCCTAAATGTAGAGACTAGAAGTTTAGTCAAGCTTCAAACATAAGAGAAAAGCATCCATGTGTTTTACATGTAATAATAATAGAACAATATAAACATGTGTGGTAGGAAATACATATCTACCATGAATATGTGTTGAGCAGAAACATATACACAAATGAAATAACCTACGAAGGATACACATATTCACTGACCTAGGAATTGTCACCTCTACAATATCAAGTCAGGGAATTTGCACATCCACACAAAATTCCACATCTCACATTATACTAGTAGTCACCACAAGATGCATAACAAAAGAATAATAAATTTAATTTCAAAACATGGGAAATGAGAACATACATATAAAATCATGTGGGGTAAGAGGACCTAGGAAAGAAGATGCAATATGATGTAGAAATGAAATAGGATCTAATAAAAAAGGGTTCTTTCAAATAATAACAATTCATGGAAATCATTTCACTATGAATATTAAGGTTTTCAAGTTCCAAATAGACCAAGAGAGAGAAATTTAGGTCAATTAATGAATATGATTAAAGAGATGCAACATAGCGGTGGATCTTTCCCTATATCCTGCGATCTAGGGCTTGCCCGTCACTGACCCTACTCGGGGGGGAGGCTGCCTGCCGACGTGCAGTGTTCCCTCTCCCCCGGGGCTTCTTCTTCCTCAACTGTCTCAAGGTACTTAGACGATCAGAGCCTTCGCCTGTATTTCATCTCGGACTCATCCTTCTCAGCGGTGGTACTCAGCCTCAGATCTAGAGGCTGCAGCATTGGTGGTTTGGACGACATGCCCTGGTGGTGCTTTGGCTCGCTGGGGTGGAGCGGAGAGTGGGTGACTTGCCCTGATCGTCAGTCCCTATGACACTCAAGACCCCCCGCCCCCGTGCTTCTTCGCAGGCCTCCCTGTTTTTTCTTGTTTTCTTTGCGGCAAGTTCTTCTACCCATTTCTTGCCGCTCATCGGCATTGTTGTCGCTACTTATCGGTGTTGCTGTCACTGCTTGTCAACGTTGTTGTTCTCTTTGTTTGGGAGCTACGAGTCTTGGCTCTTGCTGGCCTCAATTTTTTCTGTTCAGAGTCACTACTGGGTCTATGGCTCTGCATGTGGCAGAAAACACTGGTCTGTATATTTTTCATTTGCAGGTTCATCATCTGTGATCTAAGCTCAGGTTGATGGAATCTCTTATGAAAAGCTGCTTATGTTAGCCTAGTGGAAAAGTGATCAATGCAGAAGCGTTCTATTATCATTCCAATAGGAGTTTAGGGGATCGGATAGCCCTGCTCTTGGTTGTATGCACTTCCAGAATCACTTTTCCTATGTGTAAATGTCGTATGGTTTTTCAGTAATGAAGATGTTCAGATTGCTCAAAAAAAATTAAAGAGATGCAACATATTGTAAGAGATAGAAAAGTAGATCAATTGTTTCATGTGATTAAGGGAACGAAAGATACCTCTTATCAAGTCTAGATACATCCAGGGTCAACCCTAGGTCGAAGACAAGGTCTTCAAAACACCTACTAAATATATACATATAATTAGGATTCAATTCACATTAGTCACAACCATAATAGTTACTTTTCTTGTTACTATTTACATTACTAAACCCACTCCATAAATTAGATCATCTTTTCATGAACTCATTCTACATTTTACTATACTTTTCCGACTTATATATGACTAGATATGAATTTTAGAATTTCTAACCAATTAGAATATTTCCATAAAAATCATATCTTTATTAGATTAGAATCTGGCTATCAAATCAATACCATTGGATAGACTAAAATTTTTAATGTGAAAGAATGTTTTTGTTATTTTTCTAATTTACTAACATCTAGGTATTATTATCTAAGATAAATTATTTAAAATCATATTGAGAAATTACTATTATTAGTTCTCTAATGATTTGTGATCATATGGCATGATCAATGCTTACCAACACATTACCTAGAACAAGTTTGCATGTTAAAATCAAAACATATTAGGAAAAAGCATGAATTCCCATTACAATGTGATATTAATAACACATATTCAAGGGACAAAGTGTAAATTCAAAGTATATAATCATCTTCCCTAAAATGCATCATGATTTTCCTACTTCAACAATCCAATCAGTAGCAGATGAGGAAAACGTGACTCAAACTCCATAATGAATGTCACAATCTATGATGAACTAGAAGAAGTGATAAGAACCATTGTGTTTGCGGGAACCGCCCGAACTCAACAAACCCAAGTTTTTGTGGATCATGGGTTAACCATCTGGTAAAACTCCATTAGCAATCTCATCTAGAATTATATGAGTTTCAGGTGGTGTTCCAATCCAAGGATCTGGGATCTCATACCCAGGATTATAATTAACAATAAAAATAGATAGATCAATCAAATAATTCCCTCTACAATTTCACCTGGATTTATACAGGTTCATTTAGCATTTTAGTCTTAGGATCTGAGATCCCATCACCAAAGATTATAACAACATCAATATAATTGATCAAATCATAGAACAAGTGCATAGATGGGCGATATACATCTAAAAAAATCTTAGAGTCAAATATAGTTGAAATAAGACACGAGATATGGTACAACATCCCATGCCTCAGCGTGAAGGTTTTACTCGCTCATCAATAAAAAAACAAAAAACTAAAGATAGGAAAGGAAGGAGTTATGTTGCTAGAGCCTAGTTGTAGTATGGAAGTCTCCATGAGGAAAATGGCAGCTCCTTTTCTTCTTTCCTTTCTCTATGCACCCAAAGGAGGCTCTTGGATGGTACGATTTGAGATCATATAAATGTGTTGTTGGATTATATTTGTAGTGAAAGATGGGAAGCCTTTAGTTTTTCTTATACCAATGCAGAATGATATTCAAAGTGACCCTTTCAATTGTCTTTCAACAAACCCAAGCTTTTATAGGCCAACTTGGCTACTAGTTTCTTACGCAACTATTTAAACATAAGGAACATCAATAGTTGCTTGCCTTTATTCCTGGTCACTCGAGAAATCTTTGACAATTTTAATTACTTGCGCAAATAGGCAATAGAGAAAATTATTGCATTACTTTCCTTTAATTTACTTGACCATTCCACTTATTTAACTCTCTATTCTTCAAATATCCTTTATAAGATTCTTGAGGAAATTTTAGGATGGTCACAAGCTCTAAAATTGTCCAGAAATATGTTTTTCATTTAGGTAATGAAATGTCCTTTTGATGCATTTATAAACATTAAATTTGGAGTTTGTACACAAAATATATGGTCATTTTTTATGGGATATATATATCAAGAACTACTAGAAGATCTATAGCCTAGTCGTCTGACTGTAACATCTAGTTGGCTTTCATAAAATCCAAAATTTGTTTTTCAATGAAAATTCCTTACGACCAAAATTGTATGTAAATAATACGACCATTTTTGTGTGGTATATATATATATATATAAGGAACTGCGGGAAGTTGTGAAAACACCTTCCCAGAGTATTTTGAGAGTTCTTGATCTTAATAGTGAATGGATATAATTGAGTTATTTTCCTACAATAACAAAGAAAATCAAATAAAAACTATAATTTAAGAGAGAAAACAAAAAATAAAACAATTCATTCCTAAAACTAGGGAATAACAACAAAATATTCCTAAGGAATGATCTAAAAGATGGAACAAGAATGGATGAATATGTATTCATTAGTTCTCTATGGATCCAGGATGCTACTGTGGCAACGGTTACTTGTCTCTAGGATATCACAAAGATGATGGAAGGTCTCCACTTGGGAGAAGTGGAGGCTATAGAGAGGAGTTAGTCATCAGGTTCATTGTTAGAGTTGTCCATGAAGTAAAAGACTTAGCAATTGGCACCGAAGGAAGAAAATAATAGAAGAGAATTAGATTTATCAAAATGAAGAGCCATATTCCACTTTTAAATATAAAAGAAGATGTTTTATTGCTTCCCAATGGACATACGCAGGACAATGCATCATCTATGCATGTGTAACGACCCCGTCCCCAAGTTATCTACTATTCAGTCAGACTGAGAGGGCAAGGTCCACTACCATAAATACTATTCAGTCAGACCCATGTTATCTACTATTTAGGATGATCTGTTATCATTCCTACAAGTATAATGGAAATAAATAAATAAGCAAATATTTATTTGCAATCCATTTTGACAATCTGAAGAAAACATCAAGAAACTAATGTGAGTAGCCTTATGCGTAAACACATACCTTTCTCAGGAGTGCTTTGATGTCCAAACAAACAATCAACAAGAGCAACCAATCAAGCAACTACACTGAAATTAAAGCATAATACCCATGTATTATTATTTTATCCAAAATCTACCATTAAGACTGACTTGGGGTATAAGTTTGGGTTTTTAGGTCAACTTAGGGTTTCATTATGGTTTTGGGTTTCCAAAACCTAATTATCACTTTTCACGCTCTTTTGGTTTGCAAACCTTAATCTTATCATTATATGTACTTCTAATCTCAAGGAAACCCTAATTCATCAATTAATGCATTATTAATCTCAAATTAGATCCATGATTGTCATTTTTATCCAAAAAAATTAATATTTGATTATTAATATCCATTGCACATATGAAGATCATCAAAACCTAGAAATTATGGTTCTTTTAAATTAAATACATTAAAGATGGAATCTTTATGTACTTTTTGAACTAGGGGTAGATCTAGGTCTTGATATATTTTTGTGCACTCATTGTATTTTTTGAGTAATATTCATATATTACTTGTCACCTTTGGATCATCCTACTAATTGTTATGATTTTAGCAAAATAAATACTTAAAAAAATTGCCCATTCTATTTATCCCGTGGCCTGGGCTCAATCCTGGGACCTCTCACTAACAAACTGAGTGTCTAACCATCTTGGTGTCTTTTGCTAGACTAGAAAAATAAATACATATGGACAAATCACAGACTTCCACCTAGGAAGCACACCTCGGTCCCAGCCTTGCCACCTAGGTTGGGCTCGCGCCACCTAGGTTCAGCTTGCCTGTGTGGATGCGCTTAGCTGGATAGAAAAGAAAGGTGAAATAATTGAGATGCCCTTACCTATCAAAAGAGGAGATTGTGGTAGAGTGGTCATTTTCATCGAGGCTATCTACTACCTTGGCTTGCCTCTTATCACACGAGGAGGTGGTAAACTCAGCAGTTGACCATGAGATGCTAACTTCCAAGGTAACTAGAGAGAGCACCAACACCGCCAGCATGTTCCAACAAACTCGTCTACACCTTGAATTGGCCTGAAGGTGGCCAGACGTGAGAGGACATGAGAGGTGTATCTCCGGTGAAATCCAAGGATGAACCATGGTAAAGGTCGAGGCTAGCAGTGTAAAGAATTAATAGCAAGGGTCGATCGAAGCTTTGAAGCAACTCGGTAGTCTTGTAGAGGGGTCTATGAATCCTATTTATAGTCCTTTATGTCAATTGGATTGATCATGGAGGATGGATGTGGATGAATCCTCTAGAGACCACCACATTATATAAAACTCAAGACAATTAGGTGTGTCATGTTCTCACAAACTCAATGGAAAGTTTCATGGTATGTGGTCATCCATTAAATTGTGAGGAAAATCAATTTGGAATATCATCTAGACAAGTCCTTGTTTCTATCTTGGGCCGAGGTAGGTAACCAATAGAACACCGTTGGATCTAGCATCCAATGGTCCTTAAGTTGCGAGCAAGAATAAAGGGTTGAGAAAGGATATTACTTATTTGGAAATTATTTGTGACATTTAATGTAAGATAAGCCTCTTACTTTAGAGATTCTTGTAAAATCCATATCTCATAGTTATTAATTCCTCTAATCCCAAATTTTAAAGAAAGTTCTATGATGAATTTATCTAGTTGTGGGCAAGGTTTGAGACCAAAACTCAAAAGTCAAAGCCACTTTTCTCAATATCCAAGTTTTCTCCTTAAAAGGCACATTTTAAGCATTAAAATAATCCTTTTGTCTTTCTTATATTTTCTATATCCTATACTTTAATGAATGTTCCTATTAGAAATCATGTGAAATCAAAATCCAACCTTTTGTAGTCATCCATACCACTATCTGGAGAATTTTGCATAATAAGTATATTACTTATTATCTATTATCCTTTTCCTTTCTTAATATTGGATTTTCTTCTATTCCTTTTCCCTCATATCGATTATTGGATTAACAAAAATAGTAGAAACCAAAAAATTCATAGCAAAGTGAATTTAATAAGGGGAAAACCATTCATTTTAAAACAAAGCATAATAAATTTCCAATATGTCCTTTTTACTAAAATAATTACATTTCAATTATATAATTACATGTGAAAAACTAGTTTATAAAAAAGCTTAGGGACATGAAAGGTCATGTCTGGTCTTGTAAGATCTAGATACTATATCCTACCAAAAAATTATTTATATGGAGAGGGATGTGGAAGTGATTGATGAAGAAGATGTGAGTAGAAGAGTGGTGATTGTGGCTCTAGAAGGTTGAAAAAATATGTGACGAGTGCAATTGTAATGTCATGAAGAACTAGAAAGGACCATAACTCACGACAACCTTAATATGGTTGGGTTCGCCTCGGCAATCCTGGTAGTCTCAACGAAAAGTGAGTCATTGGGAAGCTTCATGGGACTATGATGAGTCTTCAAGAGGAGTTAATTGGTAGTCAAGATGCTTGGAAGCTGAAGGTGGATCTCACCAGAGCTAAGAGTGAAAGTCAAGGTCATTGGCCCATCTAGGAATATTTATATGATCAATTTTTTTATGATAAGGTTTCTCAAGTTTTGATAAAGTAAACTATGTTTATTTGTCGAGCACATGTGGCTTGATCCCTTGTCACCCCATATTATCGACCCCTCATGTCACAAACCATGAGAGTCTTTGGGAATTATAGGAAGGGAGTATAAAACAAGTCAAATTGAAGTGTTTGGCATATAAAAAAGGTCATAAAAGGTGGTGTAGTAGAGAGGAGGAGGTGAAGTGGTAGGGTTGGTGAGTAATTTCTCACCGAAGCTAACCAGCTGTCATCGAGATTGGGGAAGATGACCCATCCCTAGGTGAGCCTAACTCCACAAGATATATGATCCACTTCAATCAGATCTACTAAATCAAAGGTCGAGGAGAAAAATTAATTAACATATAGGGTTTTTCTTAACCCAAATTATCATCAAATTTGGATCATGGCTCAATAATTATATGTATTCATTTCTATAAATATAATGTATGACTTTTGTTAAGAAAACAATGTACACTTCATTGTCTACATTAATAACTCAAACCCACAATTTAAAAATATAAAAATATATTTTATAAATTTATTATGAAACCATTGACTTGGATTTGGGTCAAGAAAATCCATAGAGGGTTTTGATCAAATTGGATCATATTAGACTATAAAAGAATGAGTTTATCCATGACATTCACGGGTACTCAAGAGAAATTGAAATAAATATTAGTGGAAAATGAATAAAGTGTTTTGAGTGAGGGAATTGGTATAAATAGCTCAAAACAATTATATGATCCAAAATTTAGTATGTTGTAGTAGTGGTTGTTACCATCAAAAAGCTCCATTCGTTCATTGTTTTTTTTGAAAGGGGGACGGGAAACCCTATGATTGGGGTTCCCTGTTTCTATTACTAACTAATCAAATCAAGGTTTATAAGAGACTGCAAGTTCAAAGGGAAATGACTCGACAAGGAAAACCTTGCTACATGACCCCGACGAGCTGAGTTGGCAACCTCGTGTGCTACTCTATTACATCTATGATTAACATAATGCAAACTACAGAAAGAAAGCTGATTATTCAACTCTTTGACATCTTCAGCAATAGTTCCAACATAGTCCCGACGCACCTTCTTGCTTGTGCATGCATGGATGGCCTCCAAGGAATCTGTCTCAACTTTGATGTTGTCGTATCCTTTCTCCTTTGCCCACTACAACGCAACTCTTACAGCTAACAACTCTGATATAGCGATGCATGTCCCTATGCTAACCTTCTCCCCCGCAACCTCCACCAATCTACCTGCATCATCCCTAACAGCCAAACCAATCCCCGCTCCCCCGTCCTCCCCGACAGACCCGTCAATGTTAATCTTCAACCTTCCTTGCAATGGCTTCGCCCATCCATAGCTCCTCCCGCCAGCTCTCCCCACAATGCCTCCCCCCTCACTTCCCTATTGGACGCTGACATCCCCCTCGCCACATTCCACTACGTCGTTGCCTCCACCCCGCAACGCAGCATCATTGTTGCTGTCCCGCAACACTGCGTTGGTGCCTTCCCCAGTCCCGCTCCCCACTGTGTTTCCTCCACTCCGTGACGCATCAACGTTATTGTTATCATGCAACGTTACGTTTCCGCCCTCATCATTCCCATGCCCCCCTCACCGTCGGCATCACATCCATGCATTGCCTCCCGTCCCAACCCCTCTCCTTGTGGTGTGACGCCTACCCATGCCCATTGATGTTGTCATGTTGGTCCGTGACCTTCCTCTCCCCCCTTCTCACTTTGACTCTGCCCTCCCCTTCGCATCATCGCCAACACACCCCTTAACATGTATCCACTCTTGACGTCGCTGTTTTGGAACGTCCTTATGCATCTAGATCTCCACGCCGTCCACATTCTAGCCACCATGTACACCTTTTCTTCCATGGGGATCCCATCTAGTGCAACGCCCACCACCGAGGTTATTTCCCCGTCCCTTACTTCATTCACCCACGGTTGCACTCCCCGTGTTGTTTGCTCCCAAACTTCCACAGCGTTGGGGCAACGAAACATCATGTGCGGTATTGTCTCCTTCTCAGCACCACACAACATGCAAGTACCATCCTATAAGAAGTGTCGATCATATAGACGCCCCCTTGTTGCTAAACATCTCGTGCTTGTCCTCCACAAAAAATGGGGTATTTTCGGACTCCATCCCGCATGCCAAATTCTCTTCCATAGATCATCACCTTGTCACTGCACAAAGCTCCTCGCTTCATCTTTCCCAAGTAATCCCAACCAGTACGCTGACCGTACCGAAAACTTGCCATCCTTTGAAGGCCACCACATAAGGCTGTCTCGGGGTCACCGCAAGCTGATTTGGATCGCAAATATTCTTTTAACATAGTGCTCTGAAAAGCAGACTATGACTTTATCAACCTCCCATTGAGTGCCATCTTCTGTCATCAGTTCCCTCACTTTACGGTAATCTAGTCTGTCCTCTCTTTTGAAATGTGCAAGAGTTTCATCTTCTTTCGGCAGCCAGTTATCTTCCCAAATATCCACCTTCGTTCCGTCACCCACCCTCCATTGTGTCCCTTCCTTTAATAGTGCCTTTGCTCCCCATAGACTCCGCCAAGAATAACTAGAATTGTATCCCCTTCTCGCTTCCCATATGGATGACGTTGGATAATACCTGGCTTTGAGTACTCTAGCCACGAGGGATTCCAGGCTGTTTGTTATTCACCACAATTGCCTAGCCAGGATGGCTTGGTTAAAGGTCTGGAAATCTCTGAATCCAAGACCCCCTACCTCTTAGGCCTACACATTCTCTCCCAGCTTAGCCATGACATCTTTCTTTTTTTATCTTTTGCTCCCCACCAAAATCTATCCACCATCCTCTGCATCTCTGCTATGGTTCCCATGGGTAGCTGAAAAATACTCATAATGTATGTGGGTATTGCCTGAGCTACTGCTTTGATTAGAACTTCTCGCCCCGCCTTTGACAAAAGTTTTTCTGACCACCCTTGAAGTTTCCTCCAAATCCTTTCATGGATGAAGCTAAACACCTACTTCTTGGACCTTCCCATGGCTGTCGAGAGACCCAGGTAACTGGCGTGTCTGTCCACCACTCTCACACCTAGTAGCTGTCTCAATTCCTCCTGCTTGTCCGCCTTCATCCCTTTGCTGAACACAACCTCCATCTTAGAGAAATTTATCATTTGTCCCGATGCTTGTTCATATTGGATGATAATCTCAGCTATCTTTAGACATTCAGCAGTGGTTGCTCTGACAAACAGGATGCTATCATCTGCAAAGAAAACATGTGAGATACAGGGCGCGCCTCTACATGGTATGATGCCATGTAAGAGGCCATCATGGGTAGCATTAGAGATCAAGGTTGAGAAAGCTTCAGCACATAAAATAAAAAGATAGGGGGAAAGAGGGTCACTCTATCGAAGTCCCAGTGCAGGATTTGAACTTTGGGTCCTATCTCCATTAATGGCAAAGGCGTGTTGGATAGACGTTATGCACTCTTGGACTTTAGACCTCCACTTCCGCCCAAACCCCATCTTCTCCATGGTGACATCTAGAAAGCTCCACTCCACTCTATCATACGCTTTTAACATGTCCAATTTCAGTGCTAGGCTGCCTTTTTCCTTCCCTTATTTCTCTTCATGGAATTGAACACTTCATATGCAATGAGGGCATTGTCTGTTATCATTCTTCCTTGTACGAAGGCACTTTGGTTCTCGGACACAATAGAGTTCATAAGAGGCTTTAGACGGTTTGTTAGGACTTTGGATGCTATCTTGTATACCACATTGCAAAGACTAATCAATCTGAATTCCCCTATGGTGTTAGGCTTGTCTGTCTTCGGGATGAGCACAACTAGAGTATCATTTACCTCCCCAATGTTTTTCTCTCCTTTCCACCACCCCTTGATGTAGCTTGCCACATTCTTTCCAACAATTCCCCAATAGTTTTGGTAGAACATCACCTTCATGCCATCCGGTCCAGGAGCTTTATTAGGATGCATCTATTTAAGTGTTTCCCATACCTCCTCATCCTCTATGTCATTCTCTAGTTCCTCAATTTGAGCCACTGTCACCATCTCCTGCAGCCCCTTAGTAGCCACATCAAAACCCGAAGGATTGCAAGTTTGGAACAGATTTGTGAAATGTTTCATAATGATTGCAATAATGTCCCACTCTTGTGTCTTCATAACCCCTTGCTCATCCTCTAAGCATTCAATATGATTTCTCCTCCTCCTGTTAGACACTTTTTGATGAAAGTATGCAGTATTTCAGTCTCCCTCTTTCAGTTCTTTGACTCTTTCCCGGGCAGCCCAATATTCCTCATTCTTCTGTATCCGATATTGTAATTATTTTGATTTTTCCTCCACCCGGTCAAGGTTCCTTTGATCCGGTGGAAGAGCTTGTAACCCCTTGAGTTCATTCTCCAGCTCCTTCACCTTCCTTCTCCTCTCTCCAAACTTTTCAGTTGCCCAAGCTTTTAGACTCTCCTTACATTTCAACAACTTGAATCCCAACTCCCTCCCCGTAGCAACTTCCCATGCCTCCCTAATAATAGAAGAGAAATTTTCCTCCCCCACCCACATAGGTTCAAACATGAAGTGCCATGTCCTCCTCTTATTGTTGTTCCTCCTATCCACCTTTAGGATGATTGGTGCATGATCTGACTCATATATGGGCAGATTTATGACCTTGCAATATGTGAATAGGTTCCTCCAGCCAAGATCG
Source organism: Alisma plantago-aquatica (assembly GCA_963693085.1). Classification (NCBI taxonomy): domain Eukaryota; kingdom Viridiplantae; phylum Streptophyta; class Magnoliopsida; order Alismatales; family Alismataceae; genus Alisma; species Alisma plantago-aquatica. Next base: position 807,830,558 of record OY856414.1, on the reverse strand, counting down.
GGAAGAAATCTGTGAAGTCTCTCCTGTACAAGTGTTCTCTCAGTGAGTCCTCTTTTCCACGTAAACACATTTCCTTCAAAGCCAATATCCATCAACTCGCAGTCATCTATAGCATCCCTGAAGTCCTGCATGAATTTGTCTTCTTTGGGTGGGCCCCCTTGCTTCTCTGCATTTGACACAATCTCGTTGAAGTCCCCGAAGAAAATAACGGGCTCCTCAGTCTCACCCTTTATCCTCCTCATCAAATCCCATGTCTTGAACTTTTCTTCCTGTTGTGCCTAGCCATAAATTCCCACCGCTCTCCATGTTGTTCCCTTAGTGTTATTCTTGACCGCAGCTGTAATGTGTCTGCGAGAATAGTTAATCACCTCCACGTCTGCATCTTTCCACCAAAAACCCATGCCACCTTCCCGCCCCACGTTTGATATGCACAAACCATCAGTGAAACCACAGCTACACTTTACATCCTCCAATTTCCTATCGGCGATCATAGTTTCCATAAAAAAACTATGTTTGGGCACTCTCTCCAAACCCAAGCTCGGAGAGCTTTGCACGTGTTAGGGTCGCCCAATCCCTGATAGTTCCAGCTGAAGATTTTCATTGTCTTTCACGGGATTGGGCTCCGCCAATCTCCGCTACTTGAGTCATGATGACCCCAACTCTTTCCGGTGTGTTCTCACTGAGCATCCTGTGTCTTTTCCCCCCACAATCCTTCATAGGCAGCACATCAAGGTCCATGTCGCATACCTCTCCGTTCCTCCCCCTCTTTCCTGTAGCCTGTTCCCACACCACCTCTTCTTCTGGAATTCCCAAGCGCGCTCCTCTGCTCATTTTGTAGACCCACGGTTGATGGTATTTTTTCCCTTTGGGTTGTTTGCTTCCCCCTTTCCCTTTAGAACCATTTTCTTTCTTCCTCTGTGCCCTTGTTAAAATCCTTTTTGTTGTATTGAGTGTAGCTTTGTTTCGATCAACAACATGCAGGTGTCCTAGCTCAAGAACTCTCTCTTGCACATCTGATGCCTCCTTGTAGTTGGGTTTGATTGTGCCCTCATCAGTGCAGATAACGTCGGTCTTCTCCCCGTCCTTCTGGTGTTGTTCTATAACATGAAGTGTGTCATTGTTCGTCTCCGTCTATTGCCTACTGGCGTATGCTACTTCAGTGTACCCAAATGTTGCTTCCTCTGACTCCCCCGATGCTGCCTCCGGTGCTACCTCACACAAATGAACATGGCCCTGCAGTCCCAGTAGTTCTTCTTTGGTGTATCGGCACGTCACTTGTTCTCGTGACGACCCCCCGTTTGTGTTACTGCCCTCCTGTTGTCGACACACCCATGCTTCGTCAGCCTCCCAGTCGACTGCCTTCTTCTTCCCCTCTCTGCGGACAGCCCTTGCTGGTCCCTCCCTTATCTACATTATCTCTCCCTTCTCTCTGTCCATACGCCCCACCCCCCGTCCTTCTATTGCAACGCCCGTTGCCTTCCCACGCTCCTCCCCTTCCTGCCGTCCGTCGGTGCCCCGCCCAACATTGCAACGCCCCCTACTGTCAGCGTTACCCCATTCAGTCTGATGCGTCCTCATGCCCTCCCACCCCGGTCTCTCTTCCCATCTCACACCCCCTTCTCTATCTCTCCCTCACCCCCCGTCGCACCCCCGACGCTGCTTCCTTCTTCTTCCTCTTTCGCTCAGCTCGCCGCCCCCGACTCCTCCTTCTTCTTGAACGTAAGTTTTCTTCGTGCCCCGCCCCCTCCTGCCTCCCTATCATCCTCTGACTGGTGATGCTTCCACGACGATGCTTGTAGCCACCTTCCCCATCGCTGTTGCTGAGCGCCTCCCTCTGCATAGCTGTCGAAGTCCTAGTCGACATGCCCTAGCATGCCACAATTGAAGCAAAACATCACGACCGGTTCATATTTGATTTCCACATCCACGATGCACCCGCTCTTCACCTTTAATTTTAGAGATCTTCTTAGTGGGCGTGTAACGTCGACCAACACTCAGACTCAGACGGAAGAGTCCCAGCCTGATCCGTCTTTGTCCGTTGCCACCACCGCGCCGACGCGTCCCGCAATTTCCCTCACTGTCGCTTCCCCTTTGTACCCCAACGGTAGGTCGTAGAGTCATACCCAAAAGGGTGTGTTATTGATTTGCAAGCGCCCTGGCTGCTCCTCCTTGTCGATTTATTTGAACAACAACAGACGCCCGTTGAAGTTCCATGGAGCGCCGTCCAGCACACCCTGTTTGTCCTGCCAGTGGGAGAATTGCATGACAAAGGCATCCCCTTCCAGTTTCTTGAAAACCATTGCTTCACGTAGGCTCCACGCCTGCGCCAATGTCCGTTCCATTGCTTTAAGGTTGAAAGATCGATCTGTGAGCAGACACCCCACGAGCGCCAGTTTAGTATGGTCTTTGTCCTCATCACCGCTGCACAACAAGCTGCCATCAATCGGCGCCTCCTTGTCGTCCGACAGTCTAAGTCCCGCACAACAATCCACCATCTACGTTGCCATCGAGCCGAGACCCAAAGCCCGCCTATACTTGAACCTACAACAGAAAACCCTAACCTAAAGGGAGTGGACGTTCACTTCTTGCGTAACCCTAATCGCCAGAGTGAGAGGGCGCAAGGGAACGGGATAGATGTTATGATATTATTCCTGATTCATTCATGGTTAATGTCAAGTTGTATGCGAAAAATGAAACATGCTCCTTATAGAACATGCTAAAATGACACTCGTAGGAGCCATCTACTACCCTTCCCTTCACAAATGAGGCCCTGAATTCAAGTGTGAGCACATACATAGAGAGGAATCCAAATGATAACATAATTAGGTGTTCCTTGTGAAACATATGTAGCACAGTAATTTTTAAAACATATAATTTACTGAGAGAAAGCACACTCTCATTTGAAATATCACAAAATAATATTTGTTACATAAAAAATAAAATTTTAATAAACTAACACAGGGTACATTGTTCAATTTCTTACATCTCAAACACATAACATAAAACACACACCCAAAAATAAAACATGTCTCATAAACATAAAGAAAATATAATATATAGTAGTTGGCATCCAACTAGGTCTAGCCTTGGAAATCCTTGAGGTCTTCCTTAAGTTGATCCTCATATAGATATATCATAGATGTTGCACCTTTCCTGTGGGCCTATCACTCCAACCATGCATAAAAAAATTATAAGTGGAACTGAACATATTACAACATAGAAGTAACATATACTTTGACATGACAATGTTTAACATCATGTAAATAAACTTTTCATTTTATCATTATCTATTATATCACTTATATAAGAGTCCTAGAGTTCTTGCAAAAAAGTACATCTTCTTTTTTAACAGAAGTGCCTCTTGAATTGCATCATAGTTCTCTATATTCTAGGAAGCCCATGATTTTCATTGTAGTTCTCTGTATGCAAGGAAGCCCATGATTTGCACTAAAGTTCATTGTATGACAGGGCGCCAATGATTTGGGTCTTATATAATGCCCATTCATTATGTTTACTCTTAATATTTAATACTCTTTACTCTTACTAATAAACATAAATTTAATGTGATATGATGATTCATGAAGATACATAGTAAAAATGATTCCATGTATCTAATAACTTATAACTTTAATCGACAAAACCATAGCTTGACTAATATATTGACATCATACATGTACATTGTACAAATAACACATAAACATCCAATAATCATGTTCAAAGTGCATGCATCACTTACAAAGAATGGGCAACTCCTATTCACCCTCTTAAGGTTAATGAAACCCTAGTCACCCTATTCTTTTTTTTAGAACTAGTCACCCTATTCAAAAATTTAATATTCATTAATAAATAATAATAAACTTGATTTGTTGATCAAAGTGTAATAAACTTCATTTCTATGGTTTAGGGTTCACTAAGGGTTGATGGAAATATGGGTTCAAAACATGCTTTGAAATCAAGATATTTCATTCCTTATGTTTTATCTTTCCAATGAGTATTTACTTGAACTCTTTGAGTATTGATGAATTACTTATGAGTTTTGCAAGGATCGACCAATCAAAATTTTGAGTAAATCCACAAATAAAATTGTATCCTCAAACAAAACCACTAGGATAGGGCCTGGGCTATTTTAGACCAACCATATCTGACGACTTGTCCTCACAGACGTGCGTGGATGTTGAGTGATGAAGGCACAAAAAGGCCTATGATTTCAACTTTACCCATGATGACTCGTGATATCAAATTACTTAGGCTACAAAAAACAATGAACCATAACCTCCTTAATCATCTTCTCTTTGTGAGTTTAGAAGTAACTCATGTTAGGAGCATCCAACACTGAGTTCAACACTTACAAACGGAAGTCATAAACTAAAACCTCAATCGGAGAAAGTGTGAAGATGGATGTATCATTTCTATTGATGCCTCTTAGTCACAAAGACTCTTTGGATAACTTGAGGTAGACAATCCTGGAAGCCTAAAGGTCTCATCCACCATTATAGGGTTTCGTAAAAAGTGTCATTTATAAGAAAACCACCAACATAGGCATAATAAGAAAATGAAAATGATACACAACACCAAATCGAAGGTAAATGAGGACAAAGCAGGAAATTGCATGATCAAATAAACTAGGATCATTGTTAAGAGTTGCATATAGGTAAAAAGGGGAAAGAAGGGGAATGTGTGGCATACCGGGGAAGGGGGCACATTGAAGGTCTATGAAGCTTTTTGGAGTTTATGCAAAGTTTTTCATCATGTCTAGATGAGTAGTGATGGCCTGAGATGCTAGGTTGACAGGCCCTCATGGAAGTGGTGGAAGGTGCTTCGTCATGAGGACCAACTGGAGGTTTATGAGATACTCAGAGCATTCTTTGTCATTTATAGGGATGTGGTGAAGGTTTCTAGGGATAGATTATAGGTTGAGTATCAAGTGAGCATGATTTGTGCCTTGATGTCAAGTCTTTGTGAAATAGGGAGTCCGAGTCTGGTTGGGCACATTTATGATCGAAACCTAAAAAAATTGGGGCTCTTTGAAATCATGTCATGTCGATGAAGGTTGTAAAGATGTCAGGTTACAATGGAATACATTAGAGAGGGAGAACACTAGAAATTGGGTATCAGCACATGAGGGGATTGATGTTCCTCCTCACACAGACCTACACAAGGTAAGGGACAAAGGAAGTTTCCCTAAAATCTAGATCAAACAACTCAAAGAAAGCCCAAGTCTTATAGAAATGTAATGTCTTTGTGACACACATCAAAGCTTATTAAACCAAAGTTTGTGTTACATCAAGATTTAATCATTTAGGAATATTTGGGTATTTTAGTTATTTTCTTTCAAACTCAAAGTGGATCATCTAGGAGAGTTCAAACATAACCAAAATTTGTGTGTTACCCAATTAGGGAATAAGGATTCCAACAATAAAGTTGGTGTTTTATATAACTAAGGCCCGAGTTCAAACCCACCCAGGCGATCCAAACATGGTAAACTATTGAGGAATGAGAGGGTGCAGTCTAGTCACCCCCATCCCACCCCCAATTAACATGGATTTCCATTCACAGAGTGCCTAGTGTGGTTTGATCCCGAGTCCTTCATTGGGACTTACTGATCTCTTACCACCTGGACTACTATAGTAGGAAATCAAGTTGGTTTTTAGTTTTGAGACTCCTTATTATTTATCATTCTCTTTCTATGTTAAACCTATATTTAATTATCCAAGACTATCGAAAACATTGAGACGCTGATATCTAAGGTAAACCATGCTATTATTGAGTCAAGATCACATAAAACTTATTAGGTCAAATTACTCTTATTAATAGGGCCAATTTGCCTTTAACCCTTTATGTATCACTAAATTGTTAATTATTGTCTTATTTGATTAAATGGAATTACCATTGGCTTGATAAAGTGGAATTATGTCTGAACATAGAAGAAACATAGGGTTCCATATATGCATTAGGGTTCAATAGAATCATAAAAGTTCAAAATATGAAATTACAGTTTCAATTAGGAATTATTTATAAAATTTAAATTTTTAGGGTGTTAAAATAATACCCACTTTATATGAATTTCTTCTTTAAAATCTACTACTCTACTAACCATATGGTTTTCCTTATCCTTAATATGAAAATCAAACAACTTATGATTATCATGTATTTTGACACATATCTAGGGAAAGACTAACCATAACTATGGTATATGCAAATGTACTAAAGTTGTAATGCATGGGCCCACTATTTCAGGAATGATGACTGGCCTCACAGACCAACACTAACCTTAATTGCAAACTATATCCTCTCTCAAGTGCAAGTTGAGGTCAACTTCCTGACTAGTCACCCATCCTAGTACTACTCCAAGATGAGCATGCTTAACTATGGAGTTCTTTAGTGATCGACCCCCAGAAAAGGAGGTGCATGTTGGTGATATGAGTAGTCCAATCATTCCTTTTAAGATCATCTTATCCAAGGCCTCAAATCCTGGGATGTTACAATCTCCCCTACTTAGACGCTTGACGTCCTCGACCCAAATGACCCATGTATGACCAGCTCCTGACCATGGTTTACAGTGTAAGGGTGGTTCCATCAACTCAGATAGCCCTTTCTAACATGCCTAGATACTACCAGTGCATGGGAAACTCCATCAACTCAGATAGCCCTTTCCAACATACGTGGACAACATGGCTCAAAGACTATCATGCCATAGGCCCATGTGGGCTCCACCTACTAAAGGGGAATTAGCTCTGATACCATTTGTAATGCCTATGCCCACTAGCCAAAGCTCTAGTAGAGTTTTAATAATGGTGAATGGCCCCATAGACCACCACTAATCTTAACTGCACACTTTATTCTCACTCACGAGCAAGCCAAGATAAACTTCCCGACTGGTCACCCATCCTAGTACTACTCCAAGCTAAGTACGCTTAATTATGGAGTTCTTTAGTGATGGGCTCCCTAAAAAGGAGGTGCACCTTGGTGATATGGATAGTCCAATCATTGCTTTTAAGATCATTTTATTTGAGGCCTCAAATCCTGAGATGTTACAATCTCCCACATATAGACTCTTGACGTCCTTGTCAAGGATCAATATATGGTGTCATAATCTCTTTCCCAATTTAGTGCAGACCCAAAATGGCACATGGACACCCACCTTCCATTTATAGCTAGCATCGCAAGGGTGGCTCCATCTTGTCTCAGCAAATAGCCCTTCCCAACTTGCTTGGACTGCATATCTTAAGACTTGGCATTCCACATGTCCATGTGGGCCCCATCTATTGGAGGGGTTATGGCTCTGATACCATTGGTAATGTCCAAGCCCACTACCCAAGCCTCTAGTAGAGTTTTAGGAATTACGACATCCTTGTACTACTTCAAGTTGAGAACGCTTAACTTTGAAGTTCTTTAGTGATGGGCTCCCAGAAAAGGAGGTGCACCTTGGTGATATGAGTAGTCCAATCATTCCTTTTAAGATAATGTTATCCAAGGCCTCAAATCATGGGACGTTACAATCTCCCCCACTTAGACTATCGACGTCCTCATAAAGGCTGAACTATATGGCCTCTAATCTATTCCCCATTTCAGTGTATACCCATATGACCCATGTACACCCAACTCTCGACCACGACTGCTAGTGTAAGGGTGGCTCCATCAACTCAGAGAGCGCTTTCTAACTTGCCTAGAAACTACCAGTGCGTGGGATGCTCCATCATATTGTATAGCCCTTTCCAACAGGCGTAAACCACACAACTCAAAGATTGGAATGACACAGGCCCTTATAGGCCCCACCTACTAGAGGAGATTTGACTCTAATACCATTTGTAATGCCTAGGCCCACTACCCAAAGCTCTAGAAGAGTTTCAAGAATGACGACTGGCCCCACAGACCACTACTAGCCTTAATTGCAAGCTTTGTCCTCACTCATGCGCAGGCCAGGGTCAACTTCCCGAAAGGTCACCCATCCTAGTACTACTCCAAGCTGAGCACGTTTAACTTTGGAGTTCTTTAGTGATGGTCTCCTGGAAAAGGAGGTTCACCTTGGTGATATGGGTAGTCCAATCATTCCTTTTGAGATCATGTTTTTCGAGGCCTCAAATCCTGGGATTTTACAAAGTGACTTCAAAACTAAATCATACCTTGTTCATTCTTATCTTTTTCAAAATCATCCACCGTGATGAAGATCCTATATTGTCATTTCTCTTAGGATCTAAGTTCACTTGGGGATCTTTCTTCTAGAGGAGATTGGGATAGTTGGATCTGAAATGGTCAACCCCTTCACAGTAGTATAAATTGTAGTTCTATATTTGCATTTTCCTATATGATATCTATGACACTTGGTGCACTAAGTCTTTGCAGGAGGGTTTGGAAGTGCACTATGTCTTTTGTGCTTGTTCTTGCCTCTTGAGAATCATCTATTCTTTCAAGGTAATTAGGATTGGTCCTTCGACTCAAGTGCAGTCTTGAGTGCCTCCTACATTATCTTCATGCCATGTCCAATCAGTGCATATCTTAGGTCAGGCTTCAGAACATATTGAACTTCTTTGTTAAACAAGTCACCTCTAAGACATATCCATATTTTTATGGCATACATAACTTCAATGTGTACTATCTAATAGATGACTCATACTGCTTTAGGTGCTGGAACTATTCCTCCTTCTTCTTGATCATATATTCTAAGATTTAATGGTTCTATAAAATAGTAGTGAACTCCTCCTAGATTAGCAACCCAACATCTGGTCCTCGAGCATGGGTGAAGTTCTCCCACCAAGTACATAATGCACTCATAACATATGTGTACCAAAGAGGACCTTGACTTGCTTAGGGCATCCTAGTTATTAGAAACAATGCATGACATTGAGCAATCACTCTTCAATATGACTAACTGCATCAGTCTTAGCTTCCCCAGAGTAGGTCTCCAGCTTGATATCTGGAAAATCTTCTAGGGTCAATGTAACAACCCATAGTTTTTAGCATCCCCCAATTAAGAACGGACCTTAACGTCGAGGATCATTACTCTAACTTCCAGGATCAAATTTAACAAGTAATAAAGAATAGTACATAATTTCCATTTATTGAACTTGAATGAATACATATATTTGACTTACACACCTTAAAGGTGTTACATAAATACTTCAAGAACTAACATATGCAGTGAGTAGAAATATTGTCTAGCTAATCCTCCTTGAATTATGTTTAATATCTTCAACAACTTTCATATTTATCTTCATGTATTTTTATCACATGCACCCTGAAACACCCAAAAATAGCATATTTCTATACTGGTATGTGGGTTCATCAAAAACATCATATATACATTTGTTCAACAATCATTTACGGGAACATATGAACTTGTATATTCTTTCATATTCTAAGACATGCTTGGTATGCCCTCTCGGGTGTTAACACTATCCATCATTGACTTATGTGCATTACCCCTTGATGGATGAAATCTAGGGTTCAAAATATTCTATATGTTATGTGAAAATCGTATGGGATTTATAGTTTGCATGAAATAAATAAACATCCAACATTTATCATTCATTCAATCTTCAAGAAACCCTAAAAAAACTTCAAATTCAATACATGCAAGTATTCATAAGTGTAATCACTTACCTTTTTGAGGAACCATGGATAATAATTCATGTACTTTAAGAATGAAATCCAATCATCCAAACCACATTAACCAATCCATATTCAATCAACATTATCTAATTATTTAAATGTTAAATATCACCATACATTCATAACATACTAGTCGGGCCTAACCTAGGATTTAGACTACGATTTAGGATTATATTAAGTTTGGGTTAGGATTATGGGTATGAAACCTAGTTTCATCTCATCAAGATCTCTATGGTTATAAACCCTAACTCATATTATATGTAAACTTAATAATCTTATTGAACATATTATATCATCATCTATATATTATTATATGGTTTACAATTATAGCAAAGAATGACCATTGGTTTAATGACGTTAATTATAAGATTCAACATATCATGTTATTAAAGGTTATGCATGTTATGACAAGATGTCACATTAGTCTTGAAACCCTAATAAATTTATTGGTGGATTAGAATGCCTAAAAGATCATCAATATCATCCTAATCTAATTCCAAACATTGGGATCTTATCATAATTCACAGATATCTACATATACATCAAATCAGTGTACTTAACATGATTACAACATATTAATCAAAACTAGGGTTTACTTGAATAAACACCTAATACTCATAAACTAATTGTACTTTTTGAACTATGATCACTTCAAGGCCTTGAATTCATTTTATTTGAAATTTGCACATTTGTTTTTATAAAAACCATGTATAGTTTCATTTCCATCAGAGATACAGTCTATTTATTATGTTTATTACAATGTTATACTAATCTAAACAATCATGTTATGACACGTAGGGAAAATCACAACCTCCTCTTCATTCATGGGGGCCATCCTGAGCCAATGGGCTCACACCCTATTGGAATCTCACACCCGCGTGGCGGGGTGAAACAAGGGATTAAAGGTCAATATTTCATTTACCTCATAGAATTGCGTGTGGGAGTATGTTGGTTTTCTCTTGCCTTGTTATCTTCTTTCTTGTACATAATTGGATGACTCATGACCATAGTTAACCATGTGGTTGACCTTCTCCTCTCATGCATTGATGGTAGAATCATGCAGCCAAGGACCTCCGTCTGACTCCTAAACTCACTCGAGTTTTCTTTGGTGAAGCGTGGTGGTATGAGAACTATGGATAAGAGGACGGCTGGGGTAGTAGGAGGTTCAACGTGAGGGACCAGTGCTTAGGTGTTTGGGGGGGACATATCAGTCTGGAAGATTTTGTAGAGTCTCTTTAGAGCTTTTTATCACCTTATATGGATGTGAGGAGTTGGGAAACCCTTTGTGGATCTGATCTTGAGAGAAACCAAGCCTGAGATTTGGGAATTATCTCCACAAAAGGAGATAACATCAAATCTATGGTTATCCAAGCTTCATTGGCACTATCAAAGCTTTTGGGATTTGGTAATATCCATAACATTGGTGAAATTGAATTGTATAAATCAATTCATATGTAATTTTCCGAATGGTATTATTTGGTAATGATAATAATGTTATTCACTTTGTTTCATGGGTGCAACCCATGGCTCAAGTGAAGCCCATGAGATTATTTTCTTAGAAAATGGGTGTTTGGGGCACAAGACAAAGAAATAAGAGATTTTGCACATAAATAAATAATAATTGCTTTGTGAATTGTTGAATAATAGGAATATAAGATAATATGCATGTTTCCAAAATAAAGTAAGTTATCTGGTGTTTTAGATAAATAAAAGAGAAATTATCCACAGATGATAGGAAGCACAAGATTTAAGGTAAAATAGTATTATCCTATCATATCTTTTGGTATACTTGGAAGTAATAATGAAAAGAAGATGATTCTAGAATTTTGAAGAAAAATGACTTTCTATGTGGTGTGAGTAATTAATTTAAGGAATTTCTAAAGGGACAAGATTTGTCTACTTAACTCATTCCAATAACACCTAAAAGTATATATTGGCGAGTAAAGGAATTAATGACTTACCATCCAAATTTTATAGAAAAAATATATTCCTAGTGGACTAGGGAAATTCAAGAAGGAAGAGCATTTTAAGTGCAAGTAATACACATGATTCCTTACTGGAAATGAATTGAATAACCCAACATTATATGTGGTTGGCAATACTGCTTTTTCTATGTCACACTGAATTGAGATGTCGGATCAAAAATCCATGGCGACGCACTTATCTTCTACATCGAGCTATTATGGAAAGAAACATTATTCACATGAGGGAAACTTGAGATCACATTCTCTCCCGTATTTACACCTTTTCACTCAAAATTAGAACAATCAAATTTAGGAGATGCTGACGAACATAACAATCCCTTAAAGACAAATTTTTAGGTACATTTAAGTAATTCCCAAATCACAGATCGACTGGGTTTCTAGGGCTTTTCGAAAACCCCTATATCTTTGTTGTTTCTACTGACATAAGGCCATAGAGAGGTTGTTTGTGATCCTAGTAATGCTCCTCCTTGATCAATTTCCCCCAAATTCCCTTGATTCCTAGCCGACTCATCATCGTCTTCCCTAAGGATGATGAGATCTTTCCCAATGCAAAATAATTACTCTGGTCGAGAGCTTATCGTGACCACCGTAAGGAGGAAAGGGGCCCGATACCATGCTCTGACCCTTGAGGCCCTATTGAGCCAAGGTGCTCAATCAGAGAACATACGCCAGAGCATTGAGATGCTTTATGGATAGAGTGAAAGCCTTCTGGACATCATTGTGTCCTTTTAGAACCTTCAACTCGTCAGGAAAATAGGTATAATCCCTAATCAGAATCTCTAATCATAACCTTATGAATCTCCAATGGAGCCACCATTTCTAGCCACCACAACAGGCCCCAAAGGGCTCATTCAATTTTTCTTGTCTGGCCAATAATAAGTCAACCCCTAGACTTGGATCTCCACACAAGTAGCCCATAGTCAACTACAAGGTTGACTCTTCTGGCCAAGAAATCCATGGTGGGGAGGAAAGGAAGAATTCCCTTGTAGGGTTTACCATTGCACCCTGAACTGTATGGTCAACTGTGATAATTGTGATAGTGCAATTATGTCCTTTAACCAGCTCATGAACCCAGCTCGTGTGGTGTCCACGTGATAATTTGGAAAAATCCCAATGAACAGAGTCGGCCCGTGTGGCACCAGGGGATAATGTAATAGATGTTGATGTGGCATCTTCCCAGTGATCTCTTAATATTTAATTTACCAAAATTGTGGAAATCAATTGGTAGCTTAGATTAAGACATACTATATATGAAAGTTGATCATAAAAATGAGAAGAACATAAATAAAATATAATTGAAACCAAATTCTACTCCTAGTTCTGGAAGTCATTCTAATATGTGTAAAATTGATGATTGGTGTTGGAAAAACCCTAGATCTTGTGTAACAACATGTTGAATACACCATACGCTCTTAGTTCAAGTTGAAGTTTCATATTGTTAAATAATATGAATGCCATAATGACCATGATAATAAAGATGGTAATAATTAGAATTTCTAATGTGCATAATCATGAATATGAAAATTTTGGATTAAGGAGCATAACTTAGGATTATCTTAATGAACTTGATTCAATCCTAACTATAGAAATTAGGGTTTCACCTAGTGTTTAACATGCAATGGAAATAGAGTATATGCCCTTATTCCTTATCGAAATCTTATACCCTAGACTAGGACCTGAGTTGGGTTTTATTTGAATAATGAGATGGTGAAACTTTAGGATTTACATACATATAAATTAAATGGTGATTGCTTGAAAGGACATGACTGGTGGCACAGGGGGCGACGATAATGGCGATCGCCGCCCTCCACGCCAAGGGTGTAAGAGACCCCCGCCGAAGTGCAGAACCTGTGTGGAGGTTGTTAGGGTCTTGGCGAGCACTAAGGAATGGACGGTGAACTGTAAACACCCCGTGGGCAATGTTGATATGAGACTCTCAGAGATCGCCATCGACCTGGAGAATGATGTGATCATCATACCACAGATCGAAGTGGATGAAAATGCTACTTTGTCAAAGAACACAACGGTGTGATACATCATTGGTTTCCACCCACACATCCCTACGTTGCAGGAGCACCTTCAATGACTCTGGAGACCGGCTGGCGCAATTGAGGTCATGGGGTGAGCCAGTGGTAGTTTCATCATCAAGTTCTAGGAAGGGAATGATCTTGATAATGCTATTGAGGGAGGCTCGTGGTATGTGAGAGGTAAACCAATGATACTGAACAAGTGGAAAAAGGGTGAACCCCTAGAGCATGAAAAACTATCATTGGTCCCGGTGTGGTTGAAGCTCCTAGATTTGCCCCTAGAACTATGGAGTGAGAACATGATCTCCTGCATAGCATCATTCTTGGGCAAGCCTCAATGTCTTAATAGAGAAACGAAGGTGAGGAGTCATATTGATTATGTGAGGGTCAACGTGCTCATGAATGCTTCCTCGTCATTCCCTAAGGAGGTGAGGTTGAAGACGGATAAAGGAAATCCTTATCTAGTTAAGGTGGACTACAAATGGATTCCTGAGAAATGTCCCCACTGTGGACATTTTTTCCATGATAAAATGCTCTGTTCCAAGCCAGTGATGGTTCAGGTGCCACAGGTGGTGGTTGTAGACCCTCCTACCCAGAGTGAAGAAGGGCAATCAGGTGTTCGACCAAATGTAGGTGAGCAATCTGTGGGTTCTAAGAACAATGTTGATGATCGCTTCCAGAGACCTCACAAAACCACCATCCCAAGGAAGAGGAACACCAGAAGCCAGGCCAAGGGAGGACAAGATACAAATAGATACCAGCATCTCGTGAATCTGGATAAAAGCTCAGAGGCCCCGGTTGGCGGCAAGCTAACCCCCCCCCAATAGTTGAAAACCAACAATAATAGCTTGGAACGTCAGAAGCATGTCCAGTTGGGACAAGAAAGACATGTTCCGAGCTTAATTAAGAAGGGCAAACACTGATATTTCCATTCTTACTTAAGTTAAAATAAGGATAAGTAAAATAGATAAGGCTATTAATAGAACTTGACCCCATTCCAAGTGGATAGAAAACTTGATTAGTTGCAGGAAGGTCAGAACCCTTGTGATCTGGGAGAGTGATGAATACAAAATTACTGTGACATATCAGTCTAGATAGTTCATCCATTTTGGTTTTATCTGTGGTGATACTAAACTGGAGATCATTGCCATCTATGTTGATAATGATGACAATAAAAGAGAATAATTACGGTTTGATCTTAAGCATATTAAAAATGGTCTCCAGGCCTCGTGGCTGGATACTAGAGATTTTAATGCAGTGAGGCTTACAGGTGAAAGGATTGGCAGATCTACCACTTCTGCTAAATCAATGAATGACTTCAATGATTGTATTTAGGCTACAGGTCTTCTAGAAGTGGATGCTAAACGCCCAATGTATAATTGGAACAATCTACAGCTCGGAAGCAATAACACCAGGAGCAAGTTAGAAAGAATGTTTCTCTGCATTCAAATTCAACTCAAGCTCCAGAGTTTCTATCTCAAGATAATGCCCACTATATATAGTGATCATTATATGCAGGTCCTTCATCTCGATGATGACAAATTGAAGGTAAAATATCCAACTAGATTTTCCAATGCATGGACTTCTACAGAAGGTTACCATGATACTATCTCTAAGGCCTGGGATTTTGAAATGCAAGGTAATCCTATGTATAGTTTTGTTAGTAAATTAAAGCTAGCAAAAAGGTATTTGCAAACCTAGAATTGGGAGAGAAGCGGGGATCTTACTGATTCTACATAAAACAAGGAAACGGATGTTCTGTTGGCTCAATCAAGGTCAGACGAAGCCCATGATGTTCACCTGCTATGGGAGATTGCTAAAGATAAAATAAAAGAAGCAAATGCAGCCAAGTTATGGGAGGAATCCATTGTGAGACAAAAATCAAGAATATTCTGGCTAAAAAATGGCAATTCCAATACACGATTTTTCTATGCCTCATTGAAGACGAGAAGAAGCAGGAACCAGATTAAGCTCTTGGAGCAAGAAGGCATGTTCCTTAGAACTGAACCTCAGATAAAGATTGTGTTTCACACACACTACACAAAGTTGTTCAACACAAGGACTGACAGAAACACATTCAGCTGTCCAAACCTCCCTAAACTCCAACAACATCACCTGATGAGTATGTGTGCTCTAGTCACAGATGAGGATATTTATGAGGTGGTTAAAAAAGCAAATGATGGTAAATCACCAGGGCCGGATGGGATGAATTCCAAATTCTACAAGGCTTCATGGGACACTATCAAAGTTGACTTTTGCCGTGTTGTGAAGGACTTCTTTGAAATAGGTAAAATGGTGAGGGAAGTCAACAAGACTTACATTGCATTAATTCCAAAAACGAAGCAACCACAAAAAATTAATGAATGGCGGCCCATCTCATTATGCAACTTTGCTTACAAAGTTATAGCTAAGATACTAACTAATCGTCTTAGAGATGTCCTGCCTGAGCTGATTGACACTAGTCAGAGCGCCTTTGTCAACGGTAGGCGTATATCTGATGAAATTCTGCTAGCTATTGAGCTTGTCCATGATTTCAAGCGTCCCAATACAAATAAGAAACTATGTCTCAAAGTCGATCTTAGAAAGGCTTATGACTCATTTGATAGACAGTACATACTTGAAGTAATGAGTGGCATGGGTTTTCCTCAGTGCATGTTACATTGGGTGAAGGAGTGCATGTGTTCTACCTCATTTCAAATCATTGTTAATGGATCTCCATTTGACATCATTCAAGCAACTAGAGGTATACGGCAAGGGGACCCCTTAGCCCCTTACCTTTTTGTTATTTCTATGCAGGGGTTTTCTACCTTGATGTCTAACATTGTTGAAGATGGAAAGCTAAACCCCCTAGCAGCTGGCGATACTAAAATTTCCATTTTGATTTTTTTTTACGACTTGCTTATATTTTCTGAGGCATCGGTAAGTGATGTGGAGGTCCTTCTCAACTATATGAACCTTTGTAAACAGACCTCGGGCCTTGAGATGAACCCATCTGAGATCCAATTGTTCTTAAGTCACACAGCTCCTATGGAAATCAGTAATAAACTTGATGTTGAAATTACTAATTTTTCAATAAGATACCTTGGCCTGCCTCTCTTTGTAGGACGCCTCACCAAGTCTATGTGTGCTCCTTTGATTGATAGAATCAAAACCAAGTTGGACTCTTGGAAAACAATGTTCCTTTCGATGGTAGGTAGATTAGAGTTGATCATTTCGACTCTATCCTCCTATCATTTGTTATGGACTGGTGTCTTTCCACTACATAAAGCTACCATGGAGGAAATTGAGAGGTTTTGTCACAAATTTCTTTGGGGTGATAGAGATAAGAGTAAGAACTTCCACACTATTGCTTGGGATGCGATCTGCAGGCCTAGGTAGGAGGGGGGTTTGGCTATCCGTCAAGTTGAGGATTGGAGCAAGGCAAGTATGCTCAGGCTTCTTTGGGATATTTCCAACAAGAAAAATTCACTTTGGATAAGATGGATTCACAGCAAGTACTTGATCAAAGGCAATAACACTATCTGGTCAGCTACAAGTAAACAAACCAATAGTTGGATGTGGAAGAACATTCTGACATTCAGAGATGATTTTCTACCATTGGTGAGGTTCTGCATAGGCGATGGCTCCAACATATCTATGTGGAATGACCCGTGGTTGAATGGGATGTTCCTGGAATCTGTTGCCCCTGATGCCAGTTTGCTGCAACTCAGGTCATGTTTTGACAGGGAGGCCTATATCAAATCTATCATATCCAACAAGATGTGGAAGATACCACATTTCAGAGTAAGTGAAAAGCTTACAGAGCTATGCAATGTTGTTTCCCTTGAGGCAGAAGATAAATGCTACTTCATAGGCTTGGACTCCTACTCCCTGTGACAAGCATGGCAAATATGCAGGCATGTTGTGCCAAGGTGCGATTGGGCTTGCTGGCTATGGAGCTCCAAAGCTCCCCCCACCCCCCGTATTAAAGTGAACTACTGGAAGATACTCCAAGAAGCTCTAGTTACTGAAGTATTCATGCAAAGAAAAGGATTTTCTCTAGCGTCGAGATGTTGCCTTTCTGAATCACACTGTGAGACTGATGAACACATTCTTTGGGATTGTTGCGACACACTGGGAATGTGGGAGAAGGCAAGAACCTAGACTGGAGTCATCCCAAGGAGAAGAAATGATATGTTGATCTACATGAACAAAACTAATAAACTGATGTGCATCCTCGTCCTCTATCACATTTGTAATGCTAGAAACAAAACTATTTTTGAAAATGTAACTCTTTCCAGCACTTATACCTGGAAGAGGACAGTAGATGACTTTAATGCTTTGCATAGATAGGTCTTTACTTGGAAGTTTGTCTTCCCCCCCCCCACTTGTACATGATTTTATGAATAGATAGAATCACGCTTACTGATAAAAAAAATGGTGATTGCTTGGATTCATCTTTGTTTATCAAATTGTGTAAACATATATACTTGAATTTTATATAACATGATCTTCATGGTTCACCATTGAGGTATGTGGTTAAGATTATGACTAACCACAATATAGTTTGCCAATGTTCACCGAGGTTTTCTCAAAGATTGGATGAATAAATTGTTGATTGTTTATTTACATTTTGTTCAATTATAATGCATTATGAGTACCGCATAAAGTAAGAATATATGAAGAAAATGAGTATTCTTATTTGTAAGTAATTGATTCAATATATGTTGACATGTATTTGCACACTTTTTCATGAACCCCACATACATAACATAGCAATATACTGAGCTGGCATTTTTGTTTCATGACATTTTAGGTACATGCTAAAAATGAAGAGGTCAAGATAAGATGGACAAATGAAAATTACTTGAATACATTGACGATAACTTGTAGAAGATTAGATAGATACTTCTTCTCATGTGTGCAAGTTTTGTGTAAGAAATTCATGAAACCCCTAGAGGAGCATCTTGTAAACCATATTTGAATTAATGGTAATAATTTACTATTCTTTATTATTTGGTAAAATTTGGATCCTTCGGAATTTTAGGTAATGGATCTCAACTTTTTGGGTCTTTCCTTAATTGGGGGATGCTGAAAAGTGAGGTTGTTGCATTTGGTATCAGAGCCCTAAACATTCAAATAATATTGAATAGGTTATAATTTCAAGTAATTTGTAGTAAATAACAAGAAAAATATTAAGGCATGACTTGATGGTAATGGTGTTTAGAATGGATCATGATTTTGGGGGGTGGCAATACTTTCCTCTAAACAATTTTGTTGGTGTACATGGAATCCCTTAGCCAACGTGATACTAGCCTAGAGAGAACCTAGGGTTTTCTTGAAGTAATGTTTCCTCTAAGTTTTCTCATCTCTAATTTCATCCACTTCTCATCCTCTTTCTTAATAAATCCTAAGATACTTCCCTCCTTATCTCAAGTTAGGGTTTTTTGGAAAGAGGTAGGATTAAGGCATCCTCTTCCAATTAATGTACCTGTAATGTGGCAATAATAACGTACATGTAATATGGAAATAATGATATTGTAAAGTAAGATGTTTTATGGTTTTTTCTTTTGAAAATAATGTTAGATGGGTTGGTTTAGGAAAACACCAGTGGGTCAAGGGACATAGAAACCCTAAGATGTAGGTTGTAGTCTCAAACCCTAATTGTGGGATATGAGAGTAGTGTGGTGATATAGTAACACTACCATATGAACCTAAAAAAGGAATAAGAAAATTCAAGTGAATATAGGTGACCTAACCTCCTAGGCATGGAGAATTTCATTCATGACTCATGATAAATTTTTTAAGAAACATAAGAAACCTATGAATAACTCAATTTATGAATATAACTTACAAGAACTCTAAGTAAGATATCTCTGGTGAGTTAAAGAGCATGGGGTGAAAGAAAGACATAATGGGAATGATGGGTGATCAAGCCTGAAAAGGAAGATCACCTCAGGCCAAGCCCAGAAAGGAAGGCCTACGAAAGAAATTCATTATGGGAATGAAAGATGATCAAGCCTGAAAAGGAAGTTCACCTCAGGCCAAGCCTGGAAAGGAACATCTATGAAATAAAGTCATTATGGGAATGATGTGTGATCAATAACCTAAAGGAAGACCACCTAAGGCCAAGCCTAGAAAGAAAGGACTATGAAAGAAAGTCATTATGGGAATGACATGTAATCAATCCCGAAAAGGGAGAGCACCTCAGGCCAAGCCCGAAAAGGAAGGCCTACAAACAAAATTAAGCCCATGTGAAGTTAGGTTATGAATGTCCACTACAAGGACAAAACCCTAAAGAGAGGGTTCCCCATAAAGAGGCTCCTCCCAGAGAGGTTTCACCATGAGAGAAAAAAAGAATAAGGGTCTAGAAGGTAAAAAGAAAATGCATGTTCGTAAATACAAAGACCTCAATTCAACTTTCAAAATGGGTGCCATGACCTCGGGTAGATCAACCTAAGAGAGGAAAAATGACCTAATGGGGGAGGAAAAACCCAAAACATGTAGGGTCAGGTTGTGGCTAAGAGAGCCTACCTCCTCCTACTAGTCAAGAAGACACCATAGGTTAGGACCATCCCTCGAAGGATGAGTTGACTGACAAGTTTGAGAATTGAGGCAAACTTGAATGTCACCTAAAGATTGCAAAAATTAAATATATGATATATTTATAAACTCTAGGCAAGTTAGACACCTAAGTCCATCCTAAGGTCAAGTAGGGATGATTAAAGGTACATAAGACTGATGATATTAGGAGGGGATTGTTCCCTAAATGCATAACACCACATGGTCAAAGGTAGATATTCATGTTGCTCGAGGCCCATGCGTCAGGAAATTGGCCAACTTCATAAGTTCATGAGGCCTAAGGGGTAAATGTGAGAGGAACTCCCTAAATGCAAAGAACATGATCAATCCAAAGGCACCTATACTCCTGGAGACTTTGTGGAAATGACTAATGCTAATGAGATATGAGGATTAAATATAAATGAGACAAGAAGTCATGTAATAATCAAATCATAAAGGGAGTTCTGTTTAAAACCAACAATGAGAAAGCCACTTGACTTCATGAAATATAAGAATAATGTTGAATTAAAAGTGATTATGGTATGGAGTCATCATTGAGAATGAATCAACCGAAAATGTCAAATTCTAAGATAATGTGTGAATACACCATCTCGACTCTTGGAATGGGATGAACTTTGTATTTGGGTTGCAGTCAAATGCTTATTCCATCTTATTATGAGTGAGAGAGATGGGGTACACAAATGTTATGCTTGAGATTCACACATGATAATGAATACCCTAAGTTGAGGTTGATGACATGACTATGGTTTGAGATGTTACCTCACCATTATGTAGATATAAATGAATGATAGGTTGGAAACCAAGATGAAAAGGTAATTACCAAGTTAAACTGAAATTAAAAAATGAAATTGTATTCACCAAGAGATTATATCATGTAATATTGACGATGTGCCTATACCTTGAATTTAACTTAGGTACAAATGTGAGTGATAATATGAAAAATTTACATGTCAATAAAAGATTTTAAAGATATCTAAGTAGGGTTTCTAACCCTAAGGTTTGAGACTAAATTGAATAACCATTCACCATACACTTACTTGGTGTGAATTTTGGGTACAAAATTCCTTTTAAGGAGGTGTGAACATAATATCCATAATTTTGGTGAAACTAAAATGTACAAATGAATTGATTTGTAATTTTCCAAATGTTATTATTTGCTATGTATGATAGCGTTATTCACTTTGTGGAATGGGTTCTACCCATGGCCCGAGTGAGTCCAACAAGACTATTTTCTTCAAATAGGTCCTTGGGGCACAAGACAAAGAAATAAGATATTTTGTGTATAAATAAATAATAATGGCTTTATGAATTGTTGAATAATAGGAATATAAGATATTATTCAAGTTTCCAAAGAAAATATGTTATGTGGTGTTATAGATAATTAAAAGATCAATTATCTATCCATGAATGGCAACACAATATTTAAGGCATCAATAGTATTATATTTTAATGACTTTTGGTGTACTTGAAAGTAATAATGAAAAGAAGAGGGTTCTAAATTTTGGAAGAAAAGGGAATTTCTATGTAGTATGAGTAATTAATTTTAGGAATTGCTAAAGTGACAAGATTAATCTACTTCATTTATTTCAACTCCCAAAAATTATTTAGGTGGAGAAAGGAATTAATGACCAAGTTCCAAATTATAAGAAAAAGATATTCCTAGTGGCCTAGGGAAATTTGAGAAGGAAGAGGGTTTTCATTGCAATTAATACATATGATTCTTTTTGGAAATTAATTCAATAAATTGACTTTATTTGGGGTTGGCAACACCCCTTTTATATGTCATGTTTGCTCGAGCCATTGGATTTGAAATCCAGGGTGACCAGGTTATCCTCTCCCTTGAGATATTTTGGAAAGAAACACTATTCATATGAGGCAAACCTGACATCATGTTATCTCTCATATTTGAACCTTTTAACTCAAAATTAGATTAGTCATATTTAAGAGATCCTAACAAACTTAACGAGCCCTTGAAGACCAACTTTTTTGGAGCATTTAAGTAATGCCCAAATCCTCAATCAGTTAGGTTTCTAGGGATTTGTAGAAACACCTAGATCTATGTTTCTTCTACCTATATAAGGTGACATATAGGTTGTGGTTAATCCCCAAAATGCTCCTCCTCGCTCAATATCCCCCAAATTCACATGGTTCCTAGATGACTCACTGTTTCTTACCTAAGGGTGATGATTTCTTGTTCCTCTTCTTAGGCAATGCATAATGATTACTCTGTCTTAGAGCTATCTCAGGATGTCTCAAGAAGGTCCTGACCACTAAAAGAAGATAGGCACCTAATATCATCCTCTGACCCTTGAGGGCATGGTGAACTAAGGTGCTCATCAGAGAACATACACTAGAGCATAGTGATGCCTCCCAGATAGTGTAAAAGCTACATGGACATCATTGTGACCTTTGATGACCATCAACTCGTCAGCCAAATAGGTATAATCGATGAACCATGTCCCTGATCATAACATTATAAACCATTGATGGAATCACCATCTCTAACCACCGCAGTAGGCCCTGATGGGCTCATTCAATTCATTTTGTTTGGCTGAAGAAAAGTACATCCCTAGCCTTTGGTCTCAACATAAGTAGAGTAGAGTCAACTACATGATTGTCACATGCATCTTCAGGCCAAGAAAGACATGATAGGCAGAAAAGTAAGAATTCACTTACGGGATTTACCATTGTACCCTAAATCGTGTGGTCAATTCTAATCATTGTGAAAGGGAAATGATGTCCTTTAACCCGCTCTGAAACCCATCTCACACGGCGTCTGGTCCCAATTTGGCAAAATCCCATTGGCCAGAGATGGCCTATGTGGCACGATGAGGATAACATAATAATTGTTGATGTGGTGCCTTCTTATTGGTCTCTTAATATTCAATTTTCCTAAACTATATAAATTAATAAGTAGCTCAGACTAAGACATGTTATATATAAAAGTTGATTATTAAAATGAGAGGAACATAAATAAAATATAACTGAAATATAATTCTACTCCTAGTTGCAGATGTGGTACTAATATGTGTTAAAGTGGTGATTAGTTGATCAAAATCCAAGATCATGTGTATCAACATGTTGAATACACCATATGCTCTTACTTCATGTTGAAGTCTCATGTTGTTGAATAATATTATTTCCATGATGATCATGACAATAAAGATGGAGATAATTAGGATTTTTGATGTGAATAATAATTCATATGAAGAGTTAGGGTTAAAGATCATTAAAAAAAACATCTTTGGAAGCATGTCTGCCTAGACTTTTAACTTTATTTTCTAGTGATATTCAACATGTAGCAGGAACTTCCTTTTCGTTGAGTAATCAAGCTAATGAGGATGTAATCATCATAATTAAGCCTGGATGGAGGGACCAGGAGGAATAATATGATACCCTCGGATACCCCCCCCAAAAAAAAGGTTAATGATGATCATCATGAAAGGATATGTTGGATATCGCAATTAGGGTTTCACTTAGTGTTTAGCATGCGATGAAAATATGATTTATGCTCCACTACCTTATCTAAACCCTAAACCCTAGATTAGAACCCGAGTAGGGTTTTATTTGAATATTGTGAAGGGGACACTTAAAGATTTACATACATGCAGATTAAATGATGATTTCTTGGATTGTTCTTTGTTTATTGGATTGCTTAAACATACTTGAAGTATATAATACACGAGTTTCATGGTTCCCCATTGACACACTTGGTTACAATTATGACTATTCACAATATAGTTTGTCAGTGTTTTCTGAAGATCGACTAAATAAATTGTAGAGTGTTTATTTGCATTTTTGCAATTATAATGCCACAATTAGTATCACATTAAATAAGATTATGTAAAGAAAAATACAATTCAAATTTGCAATTAATTGATTGAATATATGTATTTATGTACTTGCACACTTTTGCATGCACCCCATGTTGAGACACATTTTTGTTTCATGATGTTTTAGGTACATGCCAAAAATGAAGATATGAGAATATGATGTCTAGATGAAAATTACCCAAAGACATTAAAGATAACTTGTAAGGAGGTTTACGTAGATACGTTTTCTCATATGTGCAGTTCTTGTATAAGAAATTTATGCAACTTCATAGAGGAGCATCTTGTTAACCATATTTTAATTGTTGAATTTTTTGCTATTATTTTTTATTTGGTAAAATTTGGATCCTTGGAAATTTTAGGTAATGACTCTCAATTTTTTTGGTCTTTCCTTAATTAGGGGATGCTAAAACTGAGATTGTTACAAATTCATAATTTGGCGATAGGATGCTTGGGTAGAGAGAGGGGGGTCACATAGGAGTAATGCTCCTGTAAACCTTCATGCGGGAGGTTGATGACAAAATCCTTACCCTCTATTCTTAGATCAATGGATGTAAGTCGTGATGATATCCTATGACACGCCAAATATGGTCCTCGATATGTGTGAATATTAGTGTAATAGTACACTATCATCTAATTGTTGATATTATCCACAAACTTTATTAACAAAACTTATAAAACTCCTACAAGCCAATGGAACCATCCAATCAATCCCAAATTTTGATATGATCTTCTCAATAGGTTTATCTCAGACTAGACCAAATTTGGGACCATGATAATAATGAGAAAAGGAATTTTATTGCTAATAATGTATATACTTGATTTAGTCACCTAAGTCACGAATAATAACATAATTATCCAAAATCTTGGATTTATTTTTATTTAGTCATTATCTCACATGTGACAAAGAATTATGTCAAGGTATCCATATTTGTTATCTGAATACTTGGAATTCAAGTAAAGATTAGACACTCACTCTTGTACTTATCTAATTCATTTATCCTCTTATAATAGTCTATAATCTTGACAACCATATCAAAATGAGTTTATTGACCATTCCTCAAGATTAATTATTTTATTTTATGCATGAAATCAAATCTCTTTATCCTATCTTCCAATGGGTTTATTTTCTATACAAATATTCCATTTCTACTTCAATTGGATTCTAAGGGTCATGACTCAAACCTAAGATTTTCAATTGATCCAACCACCCTATTATTCTAAATTACAAAATTAAGGCTTTTATTCTCATAGTATCTCAATTAAGCCTCATATAAACACATATGCTAAGAAACACATTATTTACTTAAATTAGAGACTTCATATGAGGCTAGGGTTCAAATACCTTAACAATAGTCCTTTCATTCTCTTCATTATTTCATTTGTATATTTACATCATAGCTTTAGTGAAATCTCCAATTTTTGAGGATGTAACAGTCATCTATTGGCTTCTCAGCTATTGTGGCCTTCCATGTTGACCGATTAGGGTATCATTAAGAGCCCTGATAAGACATATAGAGGAGTGATAGCATTGTCATTAGTGTTGGCCCATCTAGAGGTATCATGCTCGCTCCCCAAAGTATAGGGTATTTCCACTCCATCTCTTCTTGGGATCCAGCTACAAAAGGGAACATAAACTATATGCGATTTTGAGAAAATTTTGGTGGCGAACTATAATTTTTCTCATATACCATATTTTAACAAAATAAAAGACATGTCTAGCAAACATAAAGGAAATCTAATATATAGATAGTTGGCACCCCACCAGGTCTAGCCATAGAATTGCTTGAGAACTTCCTTAAGTTGATCCTCAGATATATAAATCCCTAACATTCCTCCTTTTTTGTGGACATAGTCCCTTGATGAAATCATATTCATCCCAGTTTTTGTTGCACTCATAGTCTAGTTTAGCATTTAGTTCTCTTGACTTTCTCTAGAAATATCTTTGTTTCAATCTACTTAAGGTTTTATGCTAAATTGTAGGAATTTAACACCTCTCTTGACTCATCTTTAGGTTTTGAATCTTATCACTCTGCAACAAGTATGCCTATAGATTTTCAGCACTTCTAGAAGGCAAATTGATCACCAAATTTAGTGTCGAAGACCAAAATCAACCAATCAATGAACTTGTAAATCGACCTTCAATTGTCCCCAATTATCAAGCCATTGGCCTACCGTCCATCGACCTAAATGCTCAAGAGACCCATCAATGATCAAGCTCGATGACCCATCAACCCCCCTTGTTAGAATCTCAACATCTAGACCCATTGATGATTGAGGTCAATGACCCATCGATCTCTCTCCATCAACCAACATCAGATAGTAGAAATTGATTGATGGCCACAACTCAATAATGTCATTGACCTTCATGGTTAATGACCGTTCGACCTTCTAGACCGATGACCAGAATCCCAAGAGTCAGCAAGCATCGTTTGACATCAAATTCTCAATGTTGATGGGAGACACCAATGGTCAATATCCACAACCCTATAAATAGGGGCCAAGTGCATCACTTTAAGGCATCTCAAATTTTGGGGATGAACAAGCTAAAAGGATGACACTGACATCAAAGATAAAGTCTAAGAGGTCATCACCATGGCTAGTTCCATTATCCTAGCTAGACCATCGACCTCTAGACACAGGGTCTTCCATCGACCTCCACAATCTACATCCATCGACCTCCTTCTCCAAGGTGATTGATCTCTTTCTGGAATCGTTGTCCATCCGCCTACTTAAATTGTAAGTCAGGGTTAGTACATGGCAGAGAGAGAAGGAAGGAGGTCTAATGTCACACACTACATTGAACTACTTCTTTTACCATCATGACCATGATCGTGTCCCCTTCGTCTACTACTGATATTTTTTTGCCATGAAAAGGGAGTAGTCTTTCCACTGAGGTGTGGGGATTAGCTCCACTATTCATTTCTTGGAATTTCACTCATGTTCCAATTCTTTTATGGACTCATCTAATTCATTACTAATTGTTTATCACATGTTTTGTTGATTGATCACCTGCATTATGTGATTTATTATAATCTTATTCTGTGAGAACTTCAAGATTTAAGATTTGAATATCGATGTTTTCATTGATTCCCTGATGAGAACTTCTGATGGGAATTCTCTAAAGTAGCGGATATAGGATCTCTAAGTAACGAGACAATGAGCTTACATGGATATCTACTCATGTAAGTTTCTAACACTGAAAGGGGAAAATTGCATAACTCCAATTATATCTTTGTACATGTTTGGATTTGGATGAATGTGCAGACCCAAGTAGTGGTGGTGAAATCCAGTTCCATCCTAGTGTTTCCATCCATTGATAACTAGAAACTTAATCTAGCACTTTCCATTCTTGCAATCTTTGTTAAACAAACCAACTCAAATATTGTGATAAATAATAGTTATTGATAAGTTACTATGTTCAAATAATTCTTAAAATTGTTGTCCATTGGGATTCCATCCTCAACTGTACTACAACAAGATCCATCTGCTTGCGGGGGGGTATTGTTGCATGTTTTTTTTGCTAAACTCTAAGAATTTCATTCCTAGTGATTTTTAGTGCATTAGTTTCCAAATCATCACCCAATCAAGCATATAATAATTTCTATGTAGAACTTAACATATTATAATAAAGTGGTAACATATACTTTTAAATGAAAACATTTAACATCATGAAAAAACTTTGCATTTTACCATTATATTTTATCTTAATTATATAAGAGTTCTCAAGGTTTTTTCATATAGGTGCCTCTTATATTTATACCAAAGTGCCTCTTGAATTGCATCACAATGCTTTGTATGTTAGGTACGCAAAGTTTGCAGTGAAGTGCATTGTATGCTAGGAAGCTCCTGACAATGATCTTATATAAGTTCATTCATTATTTTTACTCTTAATCTTGAATACTCCTTACTCTTGCTCTTAAGAATGAATATAGTGTGATATGATGATTTTTTAAGAAAATAGTAAATAGGATTTCATATATTTAATAACTTTGAACTTTAATCAATACAACCATCACTTGAATAATATACATGCATCATACATGTACATCATACATAATTAGACATAAATATCCAATAATCATGTTCAAAGTCATCAACCACTTATAGAGACCATAGCAACTCCCAATCACCCTTTTGAGGATGATAAAACCCTAGTCACTATGTTCAAACAATTAATGTTCATTAATGACTAATGATCAACTTTATTTCTATGGTTTTAGGGTTCATTAAGGGGTGATGGGAATATGGGTTCAAGAAATCATGATAATATCATTCCTTGTCTTTTTTGTCTTTCCAATGAGTATCAAATTGAATTTTTCTAACTACTGATGAATTAGTTATAATTCTGCAAGGATCGTTAAATCAGAAATTTAACAAAATACATGTATAAAACCCTATCCATGACATAGAACCATCAGAGTTGGGACCATGATGTTGTGAACCAATCAGGGTCGACCACATGTCCTCTCAGACCCACTTAGGTGTTGATTTACAAGGGCACGGGAAAGGCTAACATTTTAAATTTACCCATGATAACTTGTGATATGAAATCACTTAAGGGGGAGGGAAGCAAACTAGAACCTCCTTGATCATCTTCTCTTTGTGAGTTTATAACAAACTCACATCAGGAGCGTATTGTACTGAGCCCAACACTCACAAACACAAGTGGGAAACCAAAACCTCAACTAGGGAAATTTATGGATGGATGTATCATCTCCATTAATGCCTCTCGGCCATATAAACTCATAGGATAACTAGAGGAAGACAAACCTAGAAGCCTAAATGTCTATTTAACCATTATAGGGAGCCGACTAAGGTTACATATACGAGATAACAAAATTCACTTGGATCTTCGTCTAGAGTTGCATATAGGTAACTAGGGTAAAACAGTAGAATGTGCAACATATCAGGGATGGGGGAAAACCGATGGTCCTTGAAGATTCTTGGATTCTATGCAAAAAAAATTATCACATGTAGAGAAGTAGTGTTGGAATGACACGTTGTTCGATGAACCCTCAGGAAATAAATTTTAGGTGCTTTGTCGGGAGGATCAAATGGAGTGTTGTAGGATACTTAGAGTATTCTCAGTCAATTTCAGGTAAGTGAAGGTTTCTAGGGATAGATTTACAAGTTGAGGATCAAGTGAGGGTGATTTCCGATTGGAGGTCAAGTACACCTAAAACAAGGAGTGTGGGTTTGGATGAGGATGTTGATGATTTAAACCTAGCAAAACTAGGACTCCTTGAATTCAGTTCATAGAGATGAAGCTCGACTAGAGTTCAGGTTACACTGGAATATGACTAAGAGGGAGAGAATTCAGAATAAGGTACAGGAGGTGAGGGGATCTTGTTCCTCCTAATTTAGATATCTACAGAAGGTAGGGGACAAAGGAGTGTCTTCCAGATCTAGAGAAAATGCCTTAGAGAGATCATGCATGTTATGAGAAATACAAAGTCCGCATGACACGCATCAAGGCTTATTCAAACCAAAGTTCATGTTAAATTAGGATTTCAATTATTTAGGAATATTTAGGTATTTAAGTTATTTTCTTTTCAATTCAAATCAGACCATCTAGCATATTTCAACCCTGGCCAATATGTGTGTGTTACACAATTTGGACACAAGGATTCCAAAGACAAGTTGGTTTTCAAAAATTAGATTACGTACTATTTATCATTTCCTTTCTATGGAAATCCTCTTTTTAATTTTTCAAGACTACCAAAAAATAGTTAAAGGCTCGTTATTTTTGTAAACTATGATATTACAGAGTCAAGTTCACACAAAACTTCTTTAGAAAAATTCACTAGTACATATTCTACCTTTAATGTCGGTTAGAATGGCCTTTTTACATCAATTTCCAAGAGACACCCAAGTGGGCAGTAAAAGTAGAAGCCTAAGAAATTAGTTCCAAAACCAACAATGCAGAGTCGGCCCCGATTGCAACCAAAAAAGAACCAACACCAGTAGGATCCATAGTCATCGGTTATGCAAAGAAAATTAACACCTATCTCCATATCTGGAAAAAAATTGGCCCCGGTTAGGATATTGTCGTCGGTTATTTATGTAAAACTAGATAACTAACGCCCTTTCCAAACAAAAAGTGTTTGGTTATAGTCATTGGTTCTGTATAAAACCAACAATACAACTAAAAATTATTGTCAGTTCAGTAAAACTAACAATAGAACTACAAATTGTCATCGGTTATTATTTCATAAACTGACGCCTATCTTCATACGTAAAAACAAATTTGACCCAGGTTAGGACATAGTCATTAGTTTCTTATAAATAACTGACAATTTATACCTTCATTGATAATAACCAATGACTAAATGTAATTTTCTTCATACTAGTTTGCAGGCATGTTCTCTGGTTGGTTAGCAGGATACAGAACCTGTAGTTTAGATCTGAACTGTAGGTTCACAACATCTTATGATTTGAGCCTAAAAATAGGCAAAAAACCTGCAATAACAAGATGATCAATACTATAGATATATACATCATGTGATTCACACACATGTAGAAACACAATTAATTCATTCACATGACTCACACACATGTAGAAACATGCAGTTCCATTCATTCATCGATTTTCACATTCACACACATGTAGAAACCTATAGTTCTATTCATTTCATCCATTTTCACATTCACACACATGTAGAAGCACATTCATTCACTCACCTTCACATTCACTCACATGTATATAGATCAAATTTCAATAAGACAATTAAAAAAAAGGCATTCACACATGTATATATAAGCACCACATATATATAGAAATAATGACACCAAAGTTTACAAATGTCATTCTTTATCATCAGTACTCCAATCATAATAAAAAAATTTCCTCCCTTTCAAAGGTTTTTTCCCATTGTTCTCTTATGTCATCTAATTGTTCTATCGTATATGGCATGTGTACATCTAATAGCTTTTTCCCTGTATTGAAGTCACTATTTTTTAACACCTACAAAGAGAATGATGTATATATATATAAATAAATAGTTTGATATTTTCATATTATCTAATGAGACTATACTTATGATGATTAAGACTATATATTACATGTTCTATGTTTTTGATGTCTTGTGCAGCCTATCTAACAATCATGTCCATATACTGTATCACGTAGTACCCACATGCCCAGTCATTGTCTTGTACATCACACTATAAATTTCAACATACAAAATGTTAATAAATAAAAATAAGCATAGTTCACATAAATAAAATATGCATCGGAGTTAGGAAACTACATCCGAATTCTTCCAAACTATCACTTTCTTTTTCTTGTCCACATTTCCTCCAGCATTTTTGAAATATTTTAAGGCTCTATACATTAGTGTAACACATTGAATTGCATTAGTAAATAGTCATGTAATAATAGATATTAACATATATAAATATAAAAAATGTTCTCACATGTATAATGACCTTTTCAAATCATGTACCGAATGGTCTAATTTGTTCTTCTTAGAATCTAGATAATAAAATGTCATCATCTCGGGGACAAAAACCAGTAACTCTCAATGCTTACCTCTTGTGATAAGAAAGTAAAAAATATATAACTCAAAATCCACAATGAAATTTAAATTTTTCTTAAATAAAAAATATAAGCCAAGTAAGCTTACCCTACATTATATGGATCTATTATCACACTCTTTTTCTTTTCACCAAAATATTTAAAAGTGATAGAGCAGTATAAGGTAACTGATGCAGGGTTTTCATTTACAAGATTGATCAAGGATGGAACTAGAAATCCCACATGAGTCATTCAAAAATCTTTATGAAACTTGTGTAAGTGGTTACAAAATATATATTATGTATGCATTATTGTATCAGAAAATATATCACCATATATAGAATGAGATATATAGATATATAAATAATATCTCACCATATTCATAGTTCTATCATAGATGAATTCAATGAAGTATAATGAAAAAACTCCAAAATATCTTATAGAAATATATTATTATCGTATGATTGGCCAATAGCATCCTCCTCCATATAAATAATAATAGATGAAGTTTCAGAATGTTCACCTATCCATATTGCCATACCCCTGCATTGAGGACCTATAAAGTCGTATAGGTCCTTTGGAAGCTGACTAGGTACTTGAGGAAGAGGTTGAGATGGAGGAGGATGAGTTATAGTGGGTTTCTTCCCTTTGTCCACCATATATAATTTCATATGAATTGTCATGTATATACATATACCAATTAATGTAATGTAAAGTTACCATACATGATCAGTATTGATGACTCCCGCTTCGGGCCACAAGACCACTCCACCTTCTTCTTCACCAAGTGTGATAGCATTTGGGTGGGCATATGACAATGGATGCTACCTCTGGCTCACACGAACCACACCATCGGGTATTGGAGTGCCATGAATCATGTGCCTTGGAGGCATGGGTAAGCCTCACCCTCTGCAATGATGAATTCTTACAACTTTAGATGCCATTGCCTCAACCCCTACAAATTTACATAGAGTATGTTATATATATACCTAAGCATATCATCTTGAAAAGACTAGATATTATGTCATAAAAATACGGACAACAGACGTGCTAGGTGGTGGGTCTATAGGATTACTCCCAACCACCTCTACAGGATCACTCCCAACCACCTCTATCGTAGGGGAAGGGAGACACGATGCATGTATTGTCTGAGTGGCATCCTAAGACGCCTTCCACTTGCTCATTGCTTCTTGGACTCTCTTATCAATTAATTCATCTACCTATACATGGCAAAAGAAACTCTTTTTGATTCCTAAATTCCCTTCGCAATAACATTCTAAAAAAAGAATAGGTTAACTCAACTTTTGAAAATACCCCTTTTTAGACTTTTTTGCACTATGATGTCCCAAAGAATGCGATTAGGCCCACACCAATGCATGTAGTCCTAACACATCTAGGATCCTCAGGGTTACTGAGAGAAATTGTCAATTCACCCCTTGTTCCATGAGGTATGAACGAGCCTTTCTTCCTCTTCTCGTAAAGCTCCTGCTAATCATCATCAATAGAAATTGGTAAATAAACATAACAATAATCAATACTAATTTCTCTGGGATTTGAATTTTACCATTTTTGTAGCACCCTCAGTAGTTGTGGGGTTGGTTATATCTCCTTTTTTGTTTTGCCTCCCAACTATCCACACATCATGGCTACTGAATAAAAGATGTATGTAGTTTTTTGCGAAGGGATGCATATCAAACTGGACCCATCATGTGGTCATGCACATTCAGTGCACGCCTTACTCTTTAAGCATTGATGATTGTAACATCCTAGGATTTGAGGCCTCAGATAACATGATCTTAAAAGGAATGATTAGACTACCCATATCACCAAGGTGCACCTCCTTTTGCGGGAGCTCATCACTAAGAACTCCATAGTTAAGTGTGCTCAGCTTGGAGTAGTACTAGGATGGGTGACCTATCATGAAGTTGATCTTGGCATGCACGTGAGTGAGGACAAAGCGCACTGTTAAGGCTAGTGGTGGTCTGTGGGGATAGTCGTCATTCTTGAAACTCTACTAGAGCCTTGGGCAGTGGTCCTGGGCGTTGCAAATGGTATCAGAGAAATAACCCCTCCAGTAGGTGGGGCCCACATGGACATGGCATGCCAGTCTTGAGTCGTGCGGTCCAGGCATGTAGGAAAGGGTTGTCCATGGTTGACGTAGCCACCCTTGTGCTAGTATTCCGTGATCGGGAGCTGGGTGTCCATGGGCCATTGTGGGCTTGCAATGAAATGGGGAAGAGATTATGAGGCCTTATAGTTGAGCCTTGACGAGGACGTCAAGAGTCTAAGTGGGGTAGATCCCAGGATTTGAGGCCTTGGATAACATGATCTTAAAAGGAATGATTGGACTACCCATATCACCAAGGTGCACCTCCTTTTTCGGGAGCTGATGGAGTTTTGCAACACCACTAAAAATCCTAAGGTGATGAATCCTTAGGTTTAGCCTTGCTAGTACTATGGTAAGAACTCCACCCACGTGTGTTAAGACACGCGGAAGTCTTATCGTAGTATAGTTAAGGGTCGAATCCTCGGGACAACGGTCTTGACGAAGTCAAGATGGAAAACGTTTTAGTTCTACTTAACTACTTAACAGTTGATATTTAGATCGAAAGTTTGATGTTGGTTCTAAAGCTAGATGCGAGGAAAGCAAAGCAAGAAGGTAAAGATTAAAGTTGTAAACAAATGATAAAAACCACTAGGATGTTATCGGGTTTCACACCACTACACATGGATCAAGTCATGCAACATAATAAAACAACCTGCAAAAAGGGTCAAATCAGTTAGTATCTTGTAGTCCTAGCTTCCTTTCGGATAACTAGCCACGAGAAGTGTGGAGTATTGCAATGCCGGCCATCCCATAACGAATGGTCACATGCCTTGCATTACTCCTTCATGAAATGTGTTCCTCGACCTTACCAAGGTTGCACTTCCATACGTCAACTGATTCCATTTCATAGTATGAAAGTGCAACGATGGGGGTGAGTTTACTCCACTCCTGAAAACACTTCTAGACACCGAAACAGACGTATGGTGACTACATACATCCATAACCAACATTCAATCGACATTTAGATCTAAGGGTATAAACGTAGACAATTCATACCAAAAGACAATATGTAACACAAGTTGATGATCAAGCAACTAGTATTCATTAAGCGATTGAAGTCAAACTGAAAGGAAGAGTATCTTTATTACAAGTTGTTGAATTACATCGCATGAAATGAAAACATGGGTAGCGGGGCTACTCCCCGCACCCTAGTGAAAGAAACTACTCGCTCATGGCAAAGGAGGTGAGAAGAGAGAGAAAGAACGTCATCTCCACGGAGGAGGGAAGGTTGAACCCTTGGTGAAGAGAGCAACGATCTTCGCACTTCGTGGTTGCTTTGATGAAGGATTTTCTCTTCCCACCTTCTTTGTTGAAGAGATGGAAAGAAGAGAGAGAAGGAAGCTTGATGATGAGCACGGATCCCAAAACTAGCAGCCTTGGGGCAGTGGACGGAAGATCAGAATGCTCTGGGTCTGGAGAGGCAACCTTTGGGCGTCTTGGAATTCGATCCCCCCTTGAAGTGACCTTTGAGGTCCTATTTATAGGCTTCAAGTGGCTTCTCGCGGTCTTGGGATCATGAGGCTTCTCGCGGTCTTGGGATCGTGAGGCTTCTCGCGGTCTTGGGACCGTGAGGCTTCTTGTGGTCTTGGGACCGTGAGGCTTGTCGCGGTCTTGGGACCGTGAGGCTTCTCGCGGTCTTGGGACCGTGAGGCTTCTCGCGGTCTTGGGACCGTGAGGCTTGTCGCGGTCTTGGGACCGTGAGGCTTCTCGCGGTCTTGGGACCGTGAGGCTTCTCGCGGTCTTGGGACCGTGAGGCTTCTCGCGGTCTTGGGACCGTGAGGCTTCTCGCGGTCTTGGGACCGTGAGGAGTCTTTGTGAATTTTTTTGTGTTTTCTGTAATGAAAAAGAGGAAAAGTTATTTACTGCAATAAAGTAAGGAGGTTTAATGATTCTATTTAGTTTATCTAAGAGAAAGTATGGAAAACTAAAGAAAAAGGCTAAAATAAACTACTAAAATAGGAGGTTATCACCCCCCCCCCTAACTTAGAGTCTAGCTTGTCCTCAAGTTAGATAGAGCTGAGACATGAAATGGCGAGGCGATCTTAATTAAGATTTCCATACTCTTGCTTCAATTCTTGACCTGAGTTCCCCAGGGGTCGTATCGAGGCTTATTGCATGCCTTGATCCTTTTGGATTTCGAGAGTTGCTTGGATTTCAGATTTTTCCGTATCTCAAAGTTCGCCTTGGGACCACATTTATTTTGTGCATGCTGTTGACTCTAATCAACTTTATACCTCTCTGAAGACCTATTGGAAGCTAGAGAGGGTATGAGGGTTGGCTAAAGGCTTTGAAGTGTAACTCCCCTTCGAGTGGGGGAGGGGCTGTCTATGCTTTTTAGGATCTCACTACCGGACACGACACATCTGCCTTTATGAGGGCAGCTGGATGTACCGGCCGGGCAAGTCCTTTATTAGCCTTTTCATATACTTGGAACTTTTAGGGTTTCACTACCGGACGCGACACATCTGCCTTTGTGAGGGCAGCGGAATGTGCCGGCCGGGTGAGCCCTTTATCAGTTCTTAATATAGGTCCTTATTCGTGGCACAATTCTCATGATTTTATTCGTCTCTCTGGCTTTTATTCAAAAACTCACAGGCTTGGGTTTTGGGATGAGGATTTATTTTGGGCGGCCAAGCCTTTTTTTATTTTAAAGAGAGGAAAGTTGTTCTTAAAGTTTTTCAGAATGCACTTATTTGGTTTGTGGTCCACTTGCAGAGCTTTTTGACTTGGAAATTGCCTGATTTCCCTCTCATCCTTGAGATCTCGGCTTATTTCTGCCCTGATTTTGACCTGTGGAGAGTCGGATAAAGAATTGGAGCAAAAATATAGAAACCACTAGTGAATGAATTTTGTGGATTCGCCATTTCAAGCCTGTAAGCTAATCTTATTATTTATATGAGGACTGCTTTATCTCTAACTTCGGTAAGGGTGATACTTTTCATTATGAAAGTTATATTTAGAAGTTGTTTTATTGAAAAAGAATACTTGAAAAAAGTCTAAGTACGAAAAGAAAATTTGAAAACGATGTGCGAAAAAGAAAAATGAGTTAGAAGAGTTGGAGAAGAATGGTACCTCGCCCTTGTCCAGTGCACTCCCCCCTAACTTATCATGCACTCTGTCCACAGAGTGTCAAAGGGATAGGATGAGAGGTGCATGGACAAGGGCATTTAGGCGTCAGTTAATCCTGAGCTTGCCCCTGGTGCTTGGAGGAGCTTAGCTGCGAACTGTCCACGCAGGGCATGATAGTCTACGTCAGTCATATCCTCTACTGGTTTCTGAAGAACTAGGATGGTGTACATCCAGTAGAGGACATGGAAGCCGCAGTCGTTGGATTGGCGGATTTGCTGGGGACACTTGTGGCAGAAGGAAGGGCGGTGAAAGTGTTCTTTGGCGTAAGCTTTTGTGTGCTGACTAAGGAGATCAATTAATCTTTCAGCACATTCTTTTGCCACTACCTCTGTGGGTGTTTTTGGCGTTACGACGTAAACTTTCTGTCGTGGGTTGTACTGGCTATCGGAACTGTTATAAATTGTAATTGTTCCGTCCGGTAGGTTTGCTGCCAGAAGTAGCCAGTGTTCATGATAGAGGAAGGGTAGCATGATGAATTTCGGCGTTGTGTGTTGTAGATATGAGATTAGCGTTTCAGCTGCGCCGAAGTTCTTTAGCTTTAAAAGATCATCCTTCAGATATGGAGACGCCATGTATGCTGTGGGGTGATCTTGTCCGATAAGAAGCTGATAGGCGGACATAAGGCCAACAGAGAGGGATCCTTTAATTTGTAAAGATTCTCGCAGAGTGTCTGCCATTATAAGAATGTCACCAGACATGAAAACGAGCTCATCATTCGTGGCGGAAAGCTTTGACATAATGAGCCGTAGTTCGTAGCTGGATAGGCCGTTGCAAGCACTGAGATCAAAGTCTGGAAAAGATGGTGTGATGGCAGACAACGGGTTGTTGGCATCCTGGCTTTGCTCGGTAGCGGAAGCCGGTTCTTTTGATTGTGATAACTCTTTTAGAGCTTGGCGGAAGGGTCGCCGCTGTGGTCGCTGGATAGCAGAGAAGAGGTAGCGAGGGACATCATCTGGTGCCATCGTTTGGTCTTTGAAGAACCGTCTGTCGCAGATGAGTTCCATCGCATAACGTCCTCTCAAAGAATGAAAATCTTCGGTGACCAGGGCAGAGAAAGGGATTTCTTGGTTTAGTGCTTGGATGTGGCGAATGGTGCAGAAAGCGCAATCCCCGGATCCATCTGCGGCTTGAACTGGAGGGTTTATAATTTTGAACCAGGGCTGGCGCCAGTCTTGCTTAAATTAGCTTAAGCAGCCGAAAGGGTATGCATCTTGCTTCGCTGGCTGCTTCACCCACAAAGTTTATCGTGCCGGCGGGTAGCTCGGTGCTGCAGAAGTTATAAACTGTGGCGTCCCGAGCCTCTGTATCGACAATCATGGCTAGCCAATGGTTTAAGATTTGGAATGGCACAGTAAGATAACGTGCTCGCCGTGCTAGCCCGATGCGCAGACGTTCGATGGATTTTTCTTGGATGTCCTTGTATAGGAGGCCCAAGGATAGGGCTGGTGAGGCATTGAAGACAGGCTGCTTCCTTTTGTGACTTCTGTAAATTTCGATACAGTTGGCGAGGAGGACACGGAAGATAGACATTGGCATCGGCGACCCAGGTCGCAGGATTTTGCGAAAATCTTCACGTGTCAGCTTGCGCTTCGTTTTAGTGTTGTGGTAGATAATATCGTCTCCTGCCTTTGTATCGTCCACGATAGTGTTCAGTATAAAGATGTCCTGGGCATCTAAAGTGGAAATGGCCGCCATATCAAGGTCATGCATTTTGTGCGGCAAGGGTGGTGGTGGGGGAAGCTCCTGTGGAGGGGGGGAAGGGTGTACTTCAGGAGCTTCCTCAGAGCCAAAAGT
The DNA here is from genome assembly GCA_963693085.1 of Alisma plantago-aquatica. Classification (NCBI taxonomy): domain Eukaryota; kingdom Viridiplantae; phylum Streptophyta; class Magnoliopsida; order Alismatales; family Alismataceae; genus Alisma; species Alisma plantago-aquatica. Next base: position 807,791,997 of record OY856414.1, on the reverse strand, counting down.
ATCATTGTCCGAGTCCGAGGCAGAATCGAGCTCTTCATCAGTATCCAACTGCACTCGTTCTGACTCGTACTCGTCTAGGGGTGAGCTTGCCTTCGTGGTGGGCTCTGAGAGGGGTAAGACAACTGTTGTAGGAGGGGTGGCGCCAGTTCCGATTATGCATTGGTGGAACTCGGTGAAGGCTGCTTCTTTAGCAGCTTCCCCGATGGATCCCATAGCAGAGTAGTCAAGAAATTGATCCCCATATGATATATGAACATTATCATGGTGTGGGGAGTTGGGATCCTTATTACCGTCATGGTGATCTGTTTGTTGGCTGGGTTCTGCTCTTTGGCTTGGACCCTCCCCAGCATTATCTGGTTTGTCAGCGTCTTCATCTGAGGAGGTACTGTTGGTGGAGTCTGCTGAAGAATCAGAATCGTCATCGTTATCAGCAGCATCGTCATCGTCATTAGTTGTCTTCTTTTGTGCTTTCTTTTTGCACAGACGATGGATGGATTGGAGTTCATCATAAGCCACTTGCACGTGCTCGTGTGTTTCGAGCAGTGCTTCATGGTTTTCTTTAAGATCTAGAAAACGTTGTTCAGCCGAGAGGAGTCTTGCTGTGAGATCTGTTGCTTGAGCTCTTAGCTGAATGAGCTCATTATTTGATGACTCCTCCTGGCGGTTATGCAGCTGTGTGAGGGTGGTGGTGATGTCGTCCAGGCGCGTGCTGAAAGCTTGTTGTTGTTGCTGCAGCTCGCGTAGGGTCTCTGGCAGAGGTAAAGTCTGCGCGGAAATCCTATCGACTTGTGTTGCCAACACATCATGCTGGCGTTGTACTCCCTGGATCAACTTGGGCAAGTTGTTGCAGTAGCCGTCGATGTGGTCGACTTGCTTGGCCACTGAAGCTTGACGTTGTTGGATTCCTTGGAGGATGCCTGGCATTGAGCGGTTCTGCTCGCCGATCTGGGCAATTTGCTTAGTTAGACCCTGCACACATGAAAAAATAGAATTTAAAATGTTAGTTGGGTCGGTGGGTCGGCGAAGGGGTAGCGGCAGCAGAGCTGTCGATGAGCCGGGAGCAACGACGAGCTAGGAACGACGACGACAAAGTCGAGAACGACGGCGACGAAGCCGAGTCGTCGGCGAAGCACTTGAAACAGCGACGCGCGGGAGTGGAGAGACGAAGGTCAGAGCGGAATGAAACAGGAGAGTTCGAGAATTCGAGAATCAAGAAGAGGGGTGTGTAAGTGGGGGGGTATATTTATAAGTTTCGAGGAGCCTCACGGTCGTGAGACCGCGAGGGGCCTCCCGGTCGTGAGACCGCGAGGGGCCTCCCGGTCGTGAGACCGCGAAGGGCCTCACGGTCGTGAGACCGCGAGGGGCCTCACGGTCGTGAGACCGCGAGGGGCCTCACGGTCTCTCAGACCGTTTGACCGCAAGATCAAGAGGATTTTTATGTATTTTTGGATTTTAAAGAAATCAAAAGAAAAGGGAAAAACAAAGATAGATAAAAGGGTGTTTAAAAACAAAAGAAAAGGCTAGGGAAGGTGATAATCAGGCCTTGGGTTGCCTCCCAAGAAGCACCTTGGTTTAACGTCGCTGGCTCGACAAGATTATTGCTCCGGCTATGCTGACTTTATAGGGTCATGAATCTCGGTGGTTTGTCTTGGTAACTTGTCTGCTGGAGTGTGGTACTTTTTTAATCTGTGGCCATTGACGGTCCTCTCTCCTCCATTATCGTCAATAATAATGACAGCTCCTGTCGGGTAAATATGTTTGATTGTAAAGGGACCCGACCATTTGGTACGCAGTTTTCCAGGAAACATTTTTAATCTGGAGTTGAATAGGAGGACTTTGTTTCCGACGATTATATCTTTCCTTTTGATGTGGCCATCGTGCCACATCTTAGTTTGTTCTTTATAGATTCTTGCGTTGTGGTAGGCTGTCATTCGTAGTTCTTCTAACTCTTGGAGTTGAAGTTGTCGGAATTCACCAGCACCTTTGAGATCGAAATTTAGTTGCTTAATGGCCCACCAAGCCTTATGCTCTAATTCAACTGGCAAATGGCAAGACTTCCCATACACTAATCGAAACGGTGTTGTTCCGATGGGTGTTTTGAAAGCTGTATGGTAAGCCCATAGAGCGTCGGATAATTTGGTTGACCAATCGGTGCGGTGTCGATTGACGGTTTTTTCCAGAATAACTTTAATTTGCCTATTGGAGACTTCAACCTGTCCACATGTCTGTGGGTGGTATGGTGTAGAAACTTTGTGGTTGACTCCATATTTTCTTAATAAGGCTTCAAAGCTCCGTTCCAAAAAATGTGATCCGCCGTCAGATATAATCGTTCTTGGGACGCCGAATCTGGGAAAAATTATCTCTTTAAACATCTTGATAACTGGTTTTGAATCGCAAGAGGTGGTTGGTAGAGCTTCTACCCATTTTGAAACGTAATCCACAGCAACCAAGATATACTTGAATCCATAAGACGAGGGGAAAGGGCCCATATAATCTATTCCCCATACGTCAAAAAGTTCGATTTCTTGCCATATGTTCAATGGCATTTCATTTCTTCTTGTTATTCCTCCGGAAAGTTGGCACTTGTCGCATGATCGCACATATTCATGTGCGTCTTTAGCGATGGTGGGCCAATAAAAGCCAGATTGCAAGACCTTGAGGGCCGTCTTCTTAGAACTCATGTGCCCCCCAGTAGGGCCTGAGTGACAGTGCTCAAGGACCGGAGTGATTTCTGTCTCTGGGATGCATCTACGAAAGAGTCCATCTGCGCATAAGCGAAAAAGATAGGGTTCGTCCCAGAAATATTGCTTAGCGTCGTAAATGAACTTCTTTTTATCGTGATAGGATGCGGATGGGTGAATGATTCCTGTTGCCAAATAGTTGACAATGTCGGCATACCAGGGAAATCCATTAGAAACTTTCATTAAGTGGTCGTCTGGGAGGGAATCTTGGATAGGAACCTTGTCGTCATCCTCAACTCTAATACGGCTAAGATGATCGGCGACGACGTTTTCCAGTCCGCTTTTGTCTTTAATTTCCAAATCAAATTCTTGGAGCATTAGCACCCAGCGGATAAGTCTAGGTTTTGCGTCTTGCTTCTGAATCAGATATCGTATAGCGGAATGGTCAGTGTAGACAATAACTTTAGCTCCTATCAGATATGAGCGGAATTTTTCGAATGCGTAGATGACAGCTAAAAATTCTTTTTCTGTAGTGGTGTAATTTTTTTGTGCTTCATCCAGCGTTTTAGATGCGTAGTATATGACATGGGGTTTCTTGTCGATTCTTTGCCCTAAAACGGCCCCTATGGCAAAATCGCTTGCATCACACATGATTTCGAAAGGTAATGACCAATCTGGAGCTCGTAATATTGGTGCAGAGATCAGGGCATCTTTCAGAGTTGTGAAGCTTTGCAAGCATTCTTGGTTAAAGTTGAACTCTGTGTCCTTGGTCAGCAGTTGTGTCATTGGTTTTGCTATTTTGGAGAAATCTTTAATAAATCTTCTGTAAAATCCAGCATGTCCTAAGAAGGCACGGACTCCTTTTACGTCTTTTGGTGGCATCAATTTTGAGATAACGTCAATTTTTGCTTGATCCACCTCGATCCCTCTGTCGCTCACTCTGTGTCCTAAAACAACACCTTCTGTTACCATAAAATGGCATTTTTCCCAATTTAAAATGAGGTTTGTTTCCTCACATCTTTGTAGGACTTGAACCAGGTTGAGCAGACAGTTGTCGAAGGAGTTTCCGTAAACTGAAAAATCATCCATGAATACCTCCATTATAGACTCTGTCAATCCCGCAAAGATAGCGGACATGCATCTTTGGAAAGTAGCTGGTGCATTACAGAGCCCGAATGGCATTCTTCTGAAAGCGTACGTCCCAAAGGGACAGGTAAAAGTAGTTTTTTCTTGATCGTCCGGATGTATCAGGATTTGGTAAAAGCCGGAATATCCATCGAGGTAACAAAAGAACTTCTGATGAGCTAGGCGCTCGAGGACCTCATCTAGGAAAGGCAGGGGGTAGTGATCTTTTCGTGTTGATTTATTAAGTTTCCTATAATCAATGCACATACGCCACCCTGTAATGGTTCTAGTGGGTACCAGTTCGTTTTTGTCATTAAGAACAACGGTGGTTCCCCCCTTTTTAGGGACCACCTGCACTGGGCTTACCCACTGAGAATCAAAAATTGGGTAGATAATGCCTGCCTTTAGAAGTTTGAGGACCTCGAGGCGAACCACCTCTTTGAGGTTGGGGTTTAACTTTCTCTGGTGTTCTCGCGATGGTTTAAACTCTTCAACCATGGGCAGTTTGTGCATACATAGAGCAGGGTTTATGCCCGTCAGATCAGTCATTTTATAGCCAATTGCTTTCTTATGCTTCTTCAGTTCATCGAGGAGTCTGTTTTCTTGATCCTCCTCCAGAGTGGAGCTGATGATAACCGGACAGAGCTTCTCATCATCAAGAAAAACATGTTTAAGTCCCTCGGGTAAGGCTTTCATTTCTGGAGCCTTAGGTGGCTCAGTGGCTTCTATAATTGTGATGGCTTTAAGTTCTTCAAACGTGGCTGTCGGAGCTTCTTCAGCTTTTTCTAAGTATTGCAGGCACTGTTGTACTAGTTCACTGGCCGAGAATTCGACATCCGGGTTTGTAAGAATATTTTCCAATTCGTCGGATGGTTCAGACATTTCTAACTGGGACATTTGATAAATAGCATCCAGGAGAAAGACTTCCTCTTGAATGCTTGGACCTTTCATGCTGTTTAGAACTCTGAACTGGAAAGCCTCCCTCCCAAGTCTCAGAATAATAGTTCCTGCTTCGACATCAATGAGAGCTCGGGCAGTAGCTAGGAAAGGTCTTCCAAAGATTATCGGATATCTCAGGTCTTCTTGTATGTCCATAATAACAAAATCACACGGGACATAAGAATTTGTTCCTATTCTGACAGGGATGTCTTCGATAATGCCAAGGGGGGCAGTTATGGTAGAATCGGCTAACTGGATTGTCATAGTCGTAGGTAACAAATCAGTAAAGCCTAATCTTTTACACATTGAATAAGGCATAATAGATATGCTTGCTCCTAGGTCTGCCAATCCTTTCTTGCTGGAGCCATTTCCGATGGAACACTGAATGCCGAAGGAACCTGGGTCCTTCTTTTTCTTTGGCATTTTATTAAGCAGAATATCTGAAGTGGTCTGAGCAAGTTTCACTGTTTCATGCTCCTCTGTCATATACTTTCTCGACAAGAGGGTTTTCAGGTATTTTGCCCAAGCTGGCACTTCGGAAAGGGCATCAAGAAAAGGAATATCGATGTATAACTTTTTCATAGCTTCTTTAAATTTTTGGAACCTAGTGTCCATTTTGGTCCCTTTTAGTCTGTCTGGGTAAGGAATTCGTGGCGGGACTTCTGAGATTGGTTCCTTTTCTTTTTCGTTCTCTGTAAAAGTTTCTGTTTCTCTGCTTGAATTCCCTGTTGGGGAAGGGATGGCTACGTTATCATCATCATGGTCGATTCTTGTGACATCAGGCAGGACACGACCAGACCGCGTGGTGACGGCATTAAGTTGTTCTGGTCTGTTTGGGTTATGACGGGGGTTTGCCTCTGGTTGCCCAGCAAAAGTGCCGGCTTGAGGTTTCAATTGAGCGGCAATCTGCGCCAATTGGGCTTCTATGGCTTTTTGTTGAGCTTGTTGGTTTGCAAGCATGGTTTGTTGCGATTGAAGCATTTGTCTAATCAAGGATATCTCATCAGATGATTGGGGAAGATTACCCCTTTGTTGATACTGAGTGACTTGCTGTCCTGGTTGTTGTAGAGGTGCAGTTAACTGTGGCTGCGGGGGCTGATGCAACTGGGGTTGCTGCGGCTGCTGCAACTGGGGTTGTTGCAACTGAGGGTGTAGTCCTGAATGGGCATATTGGTAAGAAGGATTCCTGGGATAGTTAGATCTTTGAAAACCTTGTCTGTAATTCCCTTGATTGAAGTTATTTTGAAATCCTGGTGGTTGTCTATTGAAAGATCCACCTTGTGCCTGCTGCTGTGGGTTGGCAGTCCCTGCAGGATTCCCGTATTGGAAACCAGGATGGTTCCTTGGTTTGTCTGGGTTGTAATACACTTGGCCAGGTATTGAATGTATGGAGTTAACTTGCTCTGGCATTTGATCTTCGGGATGCTCGATGATGGGTTCATATTGCGGCATAGGTGGTTGTAAATCCATCATGACATTGTACAACAATCCACATGATAATGTGGGATGATCGGATGCATGACAGGCTTCACAAGTTCCAGTAGCTGACTTAACTTGTTGAACCTGAGAGCTTTTCTTCTTATCATATTCCCCGAAAGAAGTTTCGAGGGCTTGTTGCTTGCTAGCGATAGTCTTCAAAGCCTCAGCAATGGCCTTGAGTTCCATGGATTCTTCCGCTTTGTAAACCTTGAGAACGCCTTTGGGTTGGTTAGATGACCTTCCCCAATTGGATTGGTTCTCGGCTCCCAGCGTAACTATATTCCAGGCATCTTCATAATTCTTTCTCATAAAGTTTCCTCCAGATGAGGAATCTAGGAATTGCTTAATATCATCACTTACTCCTCTGTAAAATGTTTCTATAAGTTGATTTTGAGAAATGCCATGGTGAGGACATTTTCTCAGGAGTTCTTTGAATCTTTCCCAAGCTTCAGCAAGTGTTTCTCCAGGTAGTTGGGAAAAGTGATTAATTTGTCCCCTTATCTCATAGGTTAGCGAAGGTGGGAAGAATTTCTCAAGAAACTTCTCTTCTAAGGGAGTCCAGGTAGTGATGATGGGGTGTCTATCCAAAGCGTTGTACCAACTTAGTGCTCTTCCAGATAAGGTGAAGTGAAAAAGGTGTAACATGATTGCTTCCATTGCAATTCCTGCTTGGGGTACAAGTCGGCAGAGTGACTTGAACCTCTTAAGGTGATCCATGCAATCATCTCCGGGTGCTCCGGAGAAAGAGATGCCTTGCATGATCTGGATCCACTGCGTCCGAATTTCAAAGTGTGGTATGTTAATAATCGGTGGTCGGACAGGATGATCGTCTTCATAATTCTTTGGGACTGCGTAGTCCCGAAGTTGCTTGTTTCTTAATGCAAGTTGAGCAGCAGCATGCTCTGCTTGGATGCGGGCTTGTTCCTCAGCTCGGATCTCAGCTTGCACCTGAGCACGAGTGTCGGCAATAAGTTGTGCTCGTTGTGCTGCTATGGCGGCGTTGACTCGTTCTGCAACAAGGCGTTGCTCTTCGGCCATCTGTCTGGCTCTTTGGCGATTAAGTCTGTTCCTTCGGTGAAAACTTCTTTCTACCTCAGAATCGTATTCTGGTTCAGGGGAGAATCCGATGCTATGCGGGGGTTGCATACACGTTTTCTACCTGAGTAGAAGGAAAATCACACGTTAGGATAATGGAAGGAAATGAAAAAGATCAAGAAGAATTGGAGTTGTTATTAAGAAAAAGTGTAAAATCCTAATCAACCAGGAAGTTGGTAAGTAAAAAACTAAAAAGTTCCGTTGTCCCCGGCAACGGCGCCAATTTTTGATGGAGTTTTGCAACACCACTAAAAATCCTAAGGTGATGAATCCTTAGGTTTAGCCTTGCTAGTACTATGGTAAGAACTCCACCCACGTGTGTTAAGACACGCGGAAGTCTTATCGTAGTATAGTTAAGGGTCGAATCCTCGGGACAACGGTCTTGACGAAGTCAAGATGGAAAACGTTTTAGTTCTACTTAACTACTTAACAGTTGATATTTAGATCGAAAGTTTGATGTTGGTTCTAAAGCTAGATGCGAGGAAAGCAAAGCAAGAAGGTAAAGATTAAAGTTGTAAACAAATGATAAAAACCACTAGGATGTTATCGGGTTTCACACCACTACACATGGATCAAGTCATGCAACATAATAAAACAACCTGCAAAAAGGGTCAAATCAGTTAGTATCTTGTAGTCCTAGCTTCCTTTCGGATAACTAGCCACGAGAAGTGTGGAGTATTGCAATGCCGGCCATCCCATAACGAATGGTCACATGCCTTGCATTACTCCTTCATGAAATGTGTTCCTCGACCTTACCAAGGTTGCACTTCCATACGTCAACTGATTCCATTTCATAGTATGAAAGTGCAACGATGGGGGTGAGTTTACTCCACTCCTAAAAACACTTCTAGACACCGAAACAGACGTATGGTGACTACATACATCCATAACCAACATTCAATCGACATTTAGATCTAAGGGTATAAACGTAGACAATTCATACCAAAAGACAATATGTAACACAACTTGATGATCAAGCAACTAGTATTCATTAAGCGATTGAAGTCAAACTGAAAGGAAGAGTATCTTTATTACAAGTTGTTGAATTACATCGCATGAAATGAAAACATGGGTAGCGGGGCTACTCCCCGCACCCTAGTGAAAGAAACTACTCGCTCATGGCAAAGGAGGTGAGAAGAGAGAGAAAGAACGTCATCTCCACGGAGGAGGGAAGGTTGAACCCTTGGTGAAGAGAGCAACGATCTTCGCACTTCGTGGTTGCTTTGATGAAGGATTTTCTCTTCCCACCTTCTTTGTCGAAGAGATGGAAAGAAGAGAGAGAAGGAAGCTTGATGATGAGCACGGATCCCAAAACTAGCAGCCTTGGGGCAGTGGACGGAAGATCAGAATGCTCTGGGTCTGGAGAGGCAGCCTTTGGGCGTCTTGGAATTCGATCCCCCCTTGAAGTGACCTTTGAGGTCCTATTTATAGGCTTCAAGTGGCTTCTCGCGGTCTTGGGATCGTGAGGCTTCTCGCGGTCTTGGGATCGTGAGGCTTCTCGCGGTCTTGGGACCGTGAGGCTTCTCGCGGTCTTGGGACCGTGAGGCTTGTCGCGGTCTTGGGACCGTGAGGCTTCTCGCGGTCTTGGGACCGTGAGGCTTCTCGCGGTCTTCGGACCGTGAGGCTTGTCGCGGTCTTGGGACCGTGAGGCTTCTCGCGGTCTTGGGACCGTGAGGCTTCTCGCGGTCTTGGGACCGTGAGGAGTCTTTGTGAATTTTTTTGTGTTTTCTGTAATGAAAAAGAGGAAAAGTTATTTACTGCAATAAAGTAAGGAGGTTTAATGATTCTATTTAGTTTATCTAAGAGAAAGTATGGAAAACTAAAGAAAAAGGCTAAAATAAACTACTAAAATAGGAGGTTATCAGGAGCCCATCACGAAGAACTCCATAGTTAAGCATGCTCAGCTTGGAGTAGTACTGGGATGGGTGACCTGTCGGGAAGTTGATCCTAACATGTGCGTGAGTGAGGACAAAGCGCCCAGTTAAGGCTAGTATTGGTCTGTGGGGCCAGTCGTCATTCCTGAAACTCTACTAGAGCTTGGGCAGTGGGCCCGGGCATTACAAGTAACATCCCAGGATTTGAGGCCTCAGATAACATGATCTTAAGAGGAATGATTGGACTACCCATATCACCAAGGTTCACCTCCTTTTCCGGGATCCCATCACTAAAGAACTCCATAGTTAAGCATGTCTAGGATCAACTTATCTGAGGCCTCAAATCCTGGGATGTTACAATCTCCCCCACTTAGACTCTTAACGTCCTCGTCAAGGCTCAACTATAAGGCCTCATAATCTCTTCCCCATTTCATTGCAAGCCCACAATGGCCCATGGACACCCAACTCCCGATCATGGAATACCAGCGCAAGGGTGGCTACGTCAACTATGGACAACCCTTTCCTACATGTCTGGACCGCACGGCTCAAGACTGGCATGACATGCCCTTGTGGGCCCCACCTACTGGAGGGGTTATGGCTCTGATACCATTTGTAATGCCCGGGCCGACTGCCCTAGGCTCTAGTAGAGTTTCAAGAATGACGACTGGCCCCACATACCACCACTGGCCTTAACTGCGCACTTTGTCCTCACTGACACGCAAGCCAGGATCAACTTCCTGACTGGTCACCCATCCTAGTACTACTCCAAGATGAGCACGCTTAACTATGGAGTTCTTTAGTGATGGGCTCCCGGAAAAGGAGGTGCACCTTGGTGATATGGGTAGTCCAATCATTCCTTTTAAGATCATGTTATCCGAGGCCTCAAATCCTGAGATGTTACAAGATAGTCTTGTTAGTAAGCACATTGAGCTAGTTAGTGACAATCAAGGGCAATCGTAAATAGGCGAATTCGTAAGCATGCATCTAATTAAATTGGGACTGACGTTCAATACCTTGAATTTATCAGTATTTCTCTTGGAAACAAACATCTCCCACTCAGTCGGGTCCAGTTAGTTCCATTGCTTAAGAGATGACTTCTTCCTCTTATCAGGCTCTCGTTTGTATTGTCAGTTGAGAGTTGTCCTATAGTTCCTTTGGACCCTCCCACGACATTGCATCTCTTTGTTACGATGTAGGCTTTCATCAAGTTCAAATATAATCTACACAATTTCATACATTTAATAAAGTATTCTAAAAAATAGAATTGTAAATGACTTTAAAGATATAATTGCAAATGATAATATCTCACACATAGTTCTTTTCATACTAAGTCTTTATTCCCTTTAGGAACTGTATTCCAAGATTCTGCATTTACACTACAATGGCTATGAGTAAGAACCCCAAGATATGAAACAAACATGTTGTGGTTCTTTCCAATTGGATTTCCTACATGATCAAAATCCACAACCAATTTTGGTCCATTGCCCCTTTGTTGTAGTAACATGTTCAATATAGTCATGCCCCTGATTTTTTTCAATTTTTTTATACTACTCATCAAGTGGCACAAGGTTTTCATGGGGTATATCCTCAACCTAAAAATTGACAAAAAAACCACATAAATGATATAACTTATAAATGGACATATAGCAAGATATATTGTAAAACTTGCATTGTGACGCGATGCCTCACCCTCATGGTAATCATCATCATGATCATCATACTCATGGTTAGCCATTTGAAAAAGTTTCATATAAAAAAATCAAACATTTAACATTTAATAAAACTAATATAACATTGTAAAGTTCACATCGATCTAACATTCAAAAAAATAAAACATTTAAAAATTAAAAACATGCCTCTAATATTGAGATCTTTTATCAATTAACATTCCTTCAATGTGATATCAACGCCCATATAAGTCATCGTTAGCTTCAATATTTGGTGTTGGCAAGACAATTGAGAATGGATTGAGTCATCACACTTGTCATAGTACTCTTCTTCATCTATAGGATCTTCTATCAACTGTCTTTTACCATGAAGAACAACTGACCATTTTTCATTTGTAGGATCATCAATATAAAATACTTGTTGCGCATGTGATGCCAATATGAATTGTTCACCCTTCACGCCAATCTTTTCAAAATTCACTAATGTGAATCCCAATTCATCCACTATAATGCCTTTGGTGTCATGAACCCAATTACTCTTAAAGACCAAAATTTTAAAATCAACATAGTCAAACTCTCATATGTCATCAATGACACTGTAATATGACATTTTAGCTTCACATGGACTTTTATCTTTCCACTAGAAAAAAACAATGAAGACGCTTGAAGGGTGATCCCACTATTCTAGATGATGCTCTTATCATCTTGATGCTTCGTGTTATATGAGAACCCATTTAAGTCAAACCTTCATAAGACATAACATTCATTTTTGGTTTAAGGTGAGGCATTTGATATTTTCAATAATATTATTTACTATTCGAGATAGTTGATGTAAGACTTTATCTTCAAACCACTTAATAAATGTCTTGTTATGCTCTCTATCAAGCCACATAGAATTGGTTTTAGGATATTGTTTCTTGATGAAATTGGTATGTTTTATGATATAAACACTCACTTTGTCGATGTTGTGTAAAATATACAAGCGAGCTTGTTCCCACAGCTCACGATGAATTACTTTCATTTTTGCTCCTAAAGTCCCTTTGCCAGAATAGTTCTCAATATTCTTGTCATTTACATGAGTTTCATTACCACTCAGAAAGTCATTGCAAAAATCCATAACCGCTCTCGCCACATAAACCTCAATAATACTCCCTTCGGACTGATAACAATTATGAACATCACCTTTAAAAATTCTCATGTATCATTGATTCTAGAAACCAAGGTGAAAGAGCTCAGATGTAAGAATATAGAGATGGTAAAGGTTCTTTAGAACCACCATGGAGAGGATGAGGCCACATGGGAGCTGAAGACGGACATGGAGATGGCATATCCGGACTTGTTTGTTTGATTGTTGAATTTTGAGGGAAAATTTTCTATAAGGAGGGGAGGATGTTATAACCTCATTTTTCTAATGTAATGAGATGTATAATTCTCTTTTAATGATAAATGAAATCAATGATTTTTTTGTTTGTTTTAATTGGTGGATTTCATGTACAATGACCTTGACTGTTTGTTAATGGGATTTGTTGGCCATTGAGCCCAATTGAAAAGAAAAGAGAATTAAAAAAAGAAAGGATTTATCTAATAAAGGAGAAGTATAGGAAAAATGATAAATATAAATGGAAAAGGCAAAGAAACATTTCCCAATGGGATATTTCGTACATTTAGGGTTCCTTGAGGATCAAGGGACTCGAGATAATCAGATAATGGCAAAGGAAAAAGAAATATTAATTAAGATTGGTTTAATTGATGGATAACTTGGAAGAGAAGGAAACACTCTCATACGTTGGAATTTGACTTTAAAATTTAATACACTGTTAGATAATGCTAACATGGAGTTTCCTATGAATTTTGTGAGACAAATGTTAATCGAGGAGAGAGAAATGATTTTTCCAAGTTATCATGTTAAAACACCTTTTTAATCCAATTTTGGGATAATTGGTTTTCGGGGAGCTATGATGGCCATTGGATGACCCGCGTGGTCCAAGGGACCACAGATCCAAGGGTATTCGTTCATCGTCTACCCTGAATCACAGTAGAATTGAGAGACGAATTGGGAATTTGAATTCTCATCGACTGAGGTGATAATTCGAAGGACAAACTAGTCCATCGACTTCGGGAGAGTAATCTGAAGGATCTAGACCCTAATTTCACACATTATTGTCGAAGAGGGAAGAAGTTCCCAAATAGTCAGAATTCTAGACCCAACCCTATATAGTGGGGGGGGGGGGGTACTCGAGGGTACCAGCAGACCTAATTCTTATCCCAACTGCTGCGAAGAGCAATGATGAGTCGAGTGATGACCTCAATTGCAAGTTTCATCCTAACCTACCCCCTCTACAACCCGTTGGCCACGATGGAATTCCGGCGACTCATTTGTGGTGAAGGTCAAGTGGGATCGAGCAATTTGATGGCTCATCAAGTTCGAGCGAGGATGGAAGAGCTTCCGAGCACCTTCGTTTCTTTGCTAGTAGCCTGAAGCTCGGAGTCAACCAAGGAGTTGACCATAGCCCGATGAGCGATCGAAGGTAGACGACGACCGCCGATCGTCCAATCATGGTCTACCATTATCTCGAGAGGGGATCCAAAGTGCGAGAGTGGGAGCAGACAACTTAGGCGTGCGTGACAGGAACCGTCTGATCCAGGGAGCGGATCACCGGTCCACCGATCTAGCGGTGTGTGATTTTCCGGTAATTTCCCTCTCTACTCAATTAATACTGAAAAAGCGTTTTCCTTGCTAAAATCGTAGAAATGAATAGAAAACTCAGATGAATAAACTTTATACATGAACGTTGATCAGAAAAATGCAAGGAATAAGATAAAAATAGTTTGAAGCCCTGAATCCATATATTTTTGCAAACATATATTATTTTGGTGAAAAAAGTATTAAAATTAGGTTAGAAACCCTAATTGATGGTAATGGAAAATTTTATTAGTGGTAATAGGTTGATTTGAGTATTATTAACCTGTTATATGATAATGTTGAATCTTAAACCTGATTTATATGATTAATTGCATGATTTAGGGTTCTAAACCTAATTCAGTGGATAATATATGTAGAAACCCAAAAAGTGGATAAAAGAAGAGAAAATATGAAAATATGAGAATATTTGGTTAAAAGATGATCTTAGGATCTTTATGAGAAGTATATGAGAAAATTATGGTTTGTGAGTAATTTTGTATAATTAGGATTTAAGGGTGTTACAAGTACGACAAAACCCTAATTGTATACGAAACCCTGGTAGAAAACCTAAAAAGGGGTAGAAACCCTAAGAAGCAAGAAGGTTTGTGTAAATATTAATAAAAAGGAAATTGTATGTTATTTCAATAATTTTGCTTGTTTTCTTGTATTGGATTTCTTTTCTTATTGGTTGATTCTATCTCAAATATCTACAAAATAGGTATTTGGTTATTTATGGTTAACCACTTTAGTTTCACGAAGGTTTTCTAGATGTTTGATTGCATTGAATGCAACCTATCTGGTTGGATATTCTTATGTGCAAATTAGAAAGACACTATGATTATCACAATAATGATATAGTGTGTATTATCGCACCTACATGCCACCCTGATGTAAAATGCAATGAGGCCAAGCCCAAGAGGGAAGACCCATGGGCACCATGAGTGGTGACCCTAGGCACCAAACTCAGGATAGAGAAGGTGGCCTATATTGCGTGACTAATGGGCACCATGAGAGGTGACCCTAGGAACCAAGCTCAGGATGGAGAAGGTGGCCTTAAGTCAATGAGAAACCCTAAAGAGGGTATTCCAGAGTTAGGAAAAAAGCAGTGGAGTTTGACACATTGAAAATGTGAATTGAATTATTAATTAACTTGTTTGTGATAATTAGGTTGTTAGCCCTATGTGTGAAATTTTGATTGTCCCCACATACCGGCATATTCATATATGCTGACCGACGTTTTGTTTGTCGGTGTTTTAGGTACAACATTGAAAAGGACAAATAGTAAAGTGGCACATTGTAAAGATAAGAATTAAAGTGCAAGGAGGATTAGTTAGAATATATTCTAGCTGTGGATAGAGGTTGGATATCCAAGTTTTTAAAACGTATGAAAAGTTTTATTTTATTCCAGCCTTTCACTATTGTTTGGTAGAATTTAGTAATTATTATTGATTATTTGTCGAACCTTTGATCTGGTTAATTGGGATAACGACTCTGACCTCTTAGTCACCCCTAATAGGGGGTTATTGGGAGGTAGGGTCATTACAGTAAGTGGTTGTTACCCTATGTCAACTTGAGGTGTATTTTCCTCCTTCATTCTTTGATATCATGGCACATCTTGTTGTTCAATTCAATAGGGAAGTGAAAATGTTGGGACCAAATTTCTTGCAATGGATGTATCCTTTTGAGAGGTGACTCAGGATAGGTCAGCTTCCCTTGAAGCTCAATAGGCTCAATGCTCAGCACATGGCTTGGATCTTGCACATATCACTTTAGATTGGACACATGAAACACATCATGCATCATACTATACTGAGGGGGTAATGCCAAATGATATGCAGCTTCTCCAATCCGTTCTAACACTTCAATCGGACCCACAGATCAGGGACTCAACTTTCCTCTATTCTTGGCTATAGCTCAAAGTGGTCGCTCCCCTACAGTGAAATGCACATCAGTCCGCTTTGCATCAGCATACAACTTATGTCGATCCTGGGCTCTCTTCAGCCTTTGCTTGATCAAAGCGACTTTATCAGCATACACTTGGAGTTCATCTAACCTTAACAGGGTCCTCTCACCAACATCATCCCAGTGAAGTGGTGACCGACACGGTCTCTCGTAAAGAGCTTCATATGGAGGCATTCTGATACTGGCTTGGTAGTTGTTGGTGTAGGCAAACTCGGCTAAAGGTAAGTATTGCTCCCATGAGCCACCCCAATCGAGCACATAAGCTCTCAATAGATCTTCTAATGTCTAGATCATCCTTTCCAATTGACCATCCGTCTGGGGGTGATAGGCGGTACTAAACTTCAACCTCCTGTCAAGTTCCTATTGAACTTGCCTCCACAACTTGGAAGTAAACTTTGGGTCTCTATCCGAGAAGATGGAATTGGGTACGCCATGCAAATGCACTATCTCTCTAATATAAAGCTCAACTAGATCTGACACCTTGGCAGTGGTCTTTAAGGAAAGGAAGTGTGCTGACTTGGTAAGACGATCTACCATGACCCATATCGCATCATGACCTTTCTTGGTCTGGGGCAGACCCACCACAAAATCCATGGTGATCTGCTCCCATTTCCATTCAGAATCTCTATTGAATGTAAAAGTTCACCGGTTCGTTGGTGTTCAACCTTCACCATATGGCACGTAAGACAGATGGCCACACAGTGTCTCTCTTTATTCTTGGCCACCAGAAAAACCTCTATAATGCTTTAAACATCTTGGTAGTTCCCGGGTGCACCGTATACTTAGAACCATGAGCCTCTTGCAAGATACGCTCCCTATTGTTGAATTCACAGGAACCCATATGCGATTCTCGAATCTGATCCCTCCCTCTACTCCCATTAAGAGACGAGTATGTGGCTTCATCATCAAACCCTTCATCTTGTCAAGTTCTCCACTTACCAATTCTGCTACCACGATCTCACCTAACAACTCAGATTGGATCTGGATATTGGCCAATCGAACTCGATCTTCAAGCAGTTGTGGAGTCCCTCCACCAGTTCCGCTAAGTTCTTCCACTGACTCGATAAAATAGCTACACACTTGAGCTATTTTTAACTCAAAGCATCAGCTATGACATTTGCCTTACCAGGATGATAGGCAATGGTGAAGTCATAATCCTTCATGTACTCCATCCATCATCACTGTTGTAGGTTTAAGTCTCTTTGTGTCAGTAGGTACTTCAGACTCTTATGGTCAGTGAGGATCTCAACGGTAGCACCGTATAGGTAATATCGCCATGTCTTTAAGGCATGGATGATAGCATCCAGTTCTAGATCGTGCATCGGGTAATTCACCTCGTTGGGCTTGAGTTGTCAGGAGGCATATGCAACCACATGCCGATTATGTTCCAACACACAGCTAAGTCCCATCTTTGAAGCATCGGTGAATATTAAGAAACCCTCATTGCCAAAAGGTAGAGTCAACACTGGGGCAGTAGTCAACTTCTCCTTTAGCTCCTGGAAGTGAGCTTCACATATGTTGGACCACACGAACTTCACGTCCTTCTGGGTTAACATGGTTAGCGGCAAAGTGGTCTTCGAGAAATCCTTGATGAAGCGACGGTAGTATCTGGCCAACTCCAAGAAGATGTGAATCTTAGAGGGGTTCTTCGGTGTAGACCAGTCTGGAATTGTCAACACTTTGGCTGGATCTATCGATCGTTCCTCCTGTGATGATGTGTTTGAGAAACATGACTTGGTCTATCCAATACTCACATTTCAAGAACTTTCTGTAAAACTTCTTCTTTCTCCGGATATCAAGGACTCTACCCAGGTGGTCACGGTGTGGAGCTAGGTCATTGCAGTACACCAAGATGTCATCTATGAACACTATCATAAAAGAGTCAAGGAATGGATGGAACACACTATTTATAAGGTTCATAAAGACATTGGGTGCATTGGACAACCCAAACGACATGACCAAAAACTCATAATGGCCATAATAGGTTCGGAAAGCCATTTTAGGTATATCGTCACTTCTCACTCTCACCTAGTGGTATCCTGACCTCAAATCAATCTTGGAAAAGACTCGGGCTGATTTGAGTTGGTCAAAGAGGTCATCTATTCTAGGCAAGGGGTACTTGTTCTTAATGGTTGCCTGGTTGATCATCTGATAATCAATACCCATCTGAAGCGACCCATCCTTCTTCTTTACAAAGAGAACTGGTGCTCCCCATGGTGATGAACTGGGTCAGATAAAACCTTTATCTAATAACTCCTGCAACTGGGTTTTCAACTCAAGCAACTCGACAGGGGCCATTCTATAGGGTGCCTTAGATATAGGGTTAGTCCCGGGAGCTAACTCGATGGAGAAATCTACCTCTCTCTCAGGGGGAATTCCTAGAAGATCATCTGGAAACACATCTACATACTCCCGAACCACCTCTATCTCCTCTTAGGATCGCCCCTTGGTATCTGGTTCGGTAACTATGGCTAGGTAGGCTCGACAACCTTTAGATATCATCCGCTTAGCCTTCAAGGATGACACATAAAGGCTAGTAGTTGCATCTTTCCTTCCTCAAATGGTGAAGTGTGTATGCCTAGGTTTCCTAGAAAGAATTTTCTTCTCTCTATAGTCAATTTGGGCTCTATAGGTGTAAAGCCAATCCATATCGATGATCACATCAAAATCAATCATATCGAGGAGGATGAAGTCGGTGGGAAGCTCATGGTTTAGATACTTAACTGGAAAATTAGGGGTTTTCAAAAGAGATGTATATATACGACCACTCGGGGTTGTGACATCCAAAACATAACCTAAATCCTTGATGTCCAAACAAAGCATAGTTGCCAGATTTCTTGAAAAAAAAGTATTAGTAGAACCAGAATGAAAAAGTGCTTTTACATTTTGTCCCATGGCTTCCAGCAAGCCTACATTGTTCATACCATATCAAAAAGCTATAACATGATCTACTAAACTAAAAGGAAAACTCTATGGGTTATTACCCTCGATCAACCTATTAGCATTTGCCTGAGCTTCTTCATTGTCGATGGAAAACACTCTAGATTGCCTCCTTTCTCTAGCAAGGGGTCCTCCGACTGGTACTCCACCTCCCACTGGGGGTGCTGCTGCCACCGGTTGTGCTGCTACTGGTCCTCTCAGATCAGGCTGAGGGAAATTGGCGATGAAGTGGCCCTCTTGCTGGCAATGGTAGCACACCCTCTTCTCGAAGCGGCACTTCCCAAGATGTGACCGTCCATAGGTGCGACATTTCAGGAAGCAATTCTCACCACATGGCATCCCTTTGTGTCCATGCTTTCCTTGGTTGTGGTTGCACCCTTGTCCCTTCTTGTGCTCATTCTTCTGCCCATGAGCTCCTTCAGTGAAACCTAGGTATCCTTTGGAGGGGTTCTGAGAAGGCATCATTGTCCTTCCCATGTCCAAGGCAGTGTTGTAGGCTTCAGCAAAGGTCTTCGGATTACTGACCATAACATGAGGCTTGATGGTAGGGTGCAGACACTCTATGAAATGGTCCACCCTCCTCTCTTCATCCATCATATGGCTGTAGCACTCCAAGATGCGGAACTTGTGACCAAAGTCAACAACTGACGAGTTTCCTTGGGTCATGTTGGTGAACTCTCGTTCCTTCTCCTTCTTAGCTGAGACGGAGATAAATCTGGCAGTGAAGACAGTCTTGAAGTCAGTCCACACCATTGGTTCTTCACTCAAGTCTCTCCCCATGATATGGTTCTCCCACCATATCTTGGCTTCTCCTTCCAAAAGCTGAGCAGCAAAAAGAACCTTCTTGTTCTGTTGTACCTCAAGCATACAAAATCCATTCTCGACTGCTAACAGCCAGGCTTCTTCTTTGTCGACCACCTCAGACTTATCTTCTCCCCAGAACTTCTCGATGTTTAGGTTGACAAAGTCTAGGATGGTGGATCTGAGTCAAGGACAAATGCGAACGGTTCACCATTCTCGTCTCTTGCTATGTCTCTGAGAGCTAGAGCACTGATAGCCTCAGTCGGCTGCTTCTACTGCTCCATCCATATAGCATCATTGGTGTGAACCACCATAGTCAGTTTTGGACCACCAGAGTGGTCCTCCTCCATCTGGGCTTCTCCCTCATACACTGGTTCCTCTTCATGTTCCTTCTCCAGGTCTTCAAAGGGTATCCAATTAGGGTTGGGGATCTCGCCTTCAACTTCTTCTAGTCTCTTCCTCTTCTTTGAGGATTTGTTACCATGGTTCCTCCTTCTCTTCTTAGAAGACCCCTTCTCCTTATAGGAAGGCCCACCACCGTTGGCGGCATCCGGGATAGCAACGGTATTCACATGAGCCATCTACATAATCATACAAACAAACCTTTAGTCTATATTTAACTAATTATACTTATGTCGATGCCATCTTATTTATGTATCTTTTATTAATTTGGTGGAGGATTCCTTAAACCTTATCAGCCTTACCCATACCTCAAGAGGGTGAGGAAGAGAGAGAAAATCCTAATCCATAAAATCCTTAAGGAATTTGAGTTGAGAAGAGATGAACAAGATGAGAGAGTCCTAAAGGTATCTTATTTCGAGTCAGATACTAAGACATTGACCAGGAAGTCACACAAATCTGGGAGTCCTCGTATTCTGACTAGTGGTGCGGAGGAAAATATTTCCAGCCCCTAAACGAGATCCTTTTCTAGACACCTCTGCCTTTCAAAAAATCCTCTAATAACTCCCTCGGTTCTATGGAATTTGTCAAATTTAATAATTACTAAAGATTAAATGAGGAATTGATGCTCTGATACCAAATGTAATGACCCCGCCTCCCAGTAACCCCCAATTAAGGAAGACTAAGTGGTTAGAGTCGTTATCCCAATTAACCGAATCAAAGGTTCGAAAAATAATCAATAATAATTACTATATTCTACCAAACTATACTAAAAGGCTTGAATAAAATAAAACTTTGTGTACCTTTTAAAAACTTGGATATCTAACCTCTATCCACTGTTGGAATCTATTCTAACTAATCCTCCTTTCACTTTAATTCTTATCTTTACAATGTGCCACTTTACTATTTGTCCTTTTCAATGTTATACCTAAAACACCGACAAACAAAACATCGGTCAGCATATAAGAATATGTTGGTATGTGGGGACAATCTAAATTTCACACATAGGGCTAACAACCTATTTATCACAATCAAGTTAATTAACAATTCAATTCACATTTTCAATGTGTCAAACTCTACCGTTTTTTCCCTAACCCTGGAATACCCTCTTTAAGGTTTCTCATTGACTTAAGGCCACCTTCTCCATCCTGAGCTTGGTGCCTGGGGTCACCTCTCATGGTGGCCATTAGTCACGCAATATAGGCCACCTTTTCTATCTTGGGCATGGTTCCTGGGGTCACCACTCATGGTGCCCATGGGTCTTCCCTCTTGAGCTTGACCTCATTGCATCTTATATCAGGGTGGCATGTAGGTGCGAGAATACATACTATATCATAATTGTGATAATCATAGTGTCTTTATAATTTTCACATATGAACATCCAACTAGATAGGTTGCATTCAATGTGATCAAACGTCCAAAAAACCTTCATGAAACAAAAGTGGTTAACCATAAATAACCACATACCTGATTTTCAGATCTTTGAGATAGAATCAACCAATAAGAAAAGAAATCCAATCCAAGCAAGCAAGCAAGATTCGTGAAATAACATACAATTTCCTTTTTATTTATATTTACCCAAACCTTCTTGCTTTTAGGGTTTCTATCCCTTTTTAAGTTTTCTACCTCTTTTAGGGTTTCATATGCAACTAGGGTTTTGTCATACTTTTAACAACCTTAAACCCTAATTATAAAAAATTACTCACAAACCCTAATTTTCTCATCTACTTCTCATAAAAGATCCTAAGATCATCTTTTAACCAAATATTATCATATTTTTAGATTTTCTCTTCTTTTATCAACTTTTAGGGTTTCTACATATATTATCCACTGAATTAGGTTTAGAACCCTAAATCATTCAATTAATCATCTAAATTAGGTTTAAGATTCAACATTATCATATAATAGGTTAATAATACTCAAATCAACCTATTACCACTCATAAAATTATCCATTACCATCAATTAGGGTTTCTAACCTAATTTTAATACGTTTTTCACAAAAATAATATACTTTTGCAAAATGATACAGATTCAGGCCTTCAAACTATTTTTATCTTATTCCTTACATTTTTCTAATCAACTTTCATGTATAAAGTTTATTCATCTGAGTTTTCTATTAATTTCTACAATTTTAGTAAGGAAAACCATATTTAGTATTAATTGAGTAGAGAGAGAAATTACCAAAAAAATCGTAGACCGCTAGATCGGTGGACCGGTGATCTGCTCCCTAGATCAGGAGGATCCTAACGTGTGTGCCTAAGTTGGCCGCTCCCGCTCGGGATAACGGTGGACCGCGATCGGAAGATCGTCGGTCGTCATCTACCTTCGATCTCTCGTCGGGCTGCGGTCAACTCCTTGGTTGACTCCGAGCTTCAGGCTACCGGCAAAGAAACAGAGGTACTTAGAAGCTACACCGTCATAGCACGAACTCGATGAGCTGTTCAATTTCTCAATCCCACATGACCTTCACCGTGAATGAGTCGTCAGAGTTCCGTCGTGGCCAACAGGTTGTAGAGGGGGTAGGTTAGGATGAAACTCACAATTGAGGTCGTCGCTCGACTCGTCGTTGCTCTCCGCAGCAGTTGGGATAAGAATTAGGCCTTCTGGTACCCTCGAGTACTCCCCCCCCATATATAGGGTTGGGTCTGGAAGTTCGACAATTTGGGAACTTCTTCCCTCATCAACGATAACATGTGAAATTAGGGTCTAGATCCTTTGGATTACTCTCCCGAAGTCGATGGACTAGTTTGTTATTTGATTTATCACCTCAATCGATGAGAATTCAAATTCCCAATTCATCTCTCAATTCTACTATGATTCAGGGTAGACGATGAATGAATACCCTTAGATTCGTGGTCCCTTGGACCACGTAGGTCATCCAACGGCCGTAATCGCTCTACGAAATCCAATTATCCCAAAATTGGATTAAAAAGGTGTTTTAACATGATAACTTGGAAAAATCGTTTCTCTCTCCTTGATTAACATTTTTCTCTCAAAATTCAGAGGAAACTCCATCTTGGCATTATTTAACCGAGTATTAAATTGGAAAGTCAAATTCTAACAGATGAGAGTGTTTCCTTCTCTTCCAAGATATCCATCAATTAAACCAATCTTAATTAATATTTCTTTTTCCTTTGCCATTATCTGATTATCTCAAGTCCCTTGGTTTTTAAGGAACCCTAAAGGTACAAAATATCCCATTGGGAAATGTTTCTTTTCCTTTTCCATTTATATTTATCCTTTTTCCTATACTTCTCTGTTATTAGATAAATCCTTTCTCTTTTTAATTCTCTTTTCTTTTCAATTGGGCTCAATGGCTAACAAAGCCCATTAACAAACAATCAAGGCCATTGTACATGAAATACACCAATTAAAACAAACAAAACAATCATAGATGTCATTTATCATTAAAAGAGAATTATACATCTCATTACATTAGAAAAATGAGGTTATAACAACTTCTCTTTGCAACTTATTGAGATTCTCGGGATCAGTAACTTTGCTGCATAGATTGTTGAAGATGAAACAAAGTCTGGTGATTGCAAACCTTACATGCTTCAGAAGAATAGATCAAATTGCCACGAGTAGTACTTGTCGCATTAGAGTGTGACAATCATGAGATTCAAGACCTATCAACTTTAGATCTTTCATTGATACCAATCTAAAATTTTTGAAAGAGTAACCTTGTGGTACCTTAACATTAACCAAGCACTTGCAAAAAGCCTTCTTCTCCTTTCTAGAAAATGTGTAACAAGCAGGAGGTAAATATGATCTCTAATCACTACTAACTACTTTTGTTAATTTTTTCCTTATTCCCATTTCACGTAGGTCCATTCTGGACTTGATTCCATCATTAGTCTTACATGGTATATTCGATAGAGTACATACATTTTTATCAACATTCATGACATCGATACAATGCCTAACTGCCAAAGAAATCCAATAAGGAAGATCCCAAAATATTGACTTCTTCTTGATTAAAGATTTGTCACTTTGTGTGGGAATGGTACATTGTGATCTCTTACCAAATTCATTGATAAAGTCTTTTACACTTTCATAAACAACCTCCCCTGGTATAGGTTTAGGGGCACTATGTCCCTCATTCCGTCCATTAAATCCTTTGTGCAACCTTTGATACGGATGGAATTTTAGAAGAAATCTTCGATGACCAAGATATACAGTCTTGCCACCATGTTTTAGTCATATTGAATCAGTGTTCTCTTCACATATAGGGCATGATTTGAATCCTTTTACACAGTTTCTAGAAAAATTCCCATATGCTGGAAAGTCATTATTAGTTCAAAACAACATAGCATGCAAACAAAATGTCTCTCTACATGAAGCATCATATGTCATCATACCTTCACCCTAGAGTTTCTTTAAGTCATCAATCAGAGGTTCAAGATAAGCATCAATATCATTTCCAGGTTTTTTAGGGCCTGATATCAACAACGACAATATAGCATACTTCTTTTTCATACACAACCAGGGAGGAAGATTGTATATAACAAGCATAATATGCCAAGTGCTATCTTGGCTTCTCAATGTGTTGTACGGATTCATCCCATCAGTACAAAGCCCAAGTCTTAGATTCCTGACTTCTCCACCAAATTTAGGGTACAATAAATCAATCTTCTTCCATTCTAGGGAATTAGACGCATGTTGTAGGATCCCATCATTATTTTTCATGATCTCTACATGCCACCTTAATCTCTCCACATCTATCAAATTAGCAAACAAGTGTTGAAACTGTGGTATTATAGGTAGATACCACATCACCTTTGTAGGAGAGCTAGTTTTGGAATTCCCTAAAGTCGTCATTTATACCTTGACACCCCATATTTTGACAATCTTTCAACTCCACATAGTCCTTTTAAAATAATACACAATCATTCGGGAATGCATGTATCTTCTTAGCCTTCATCCCCATTGGGCATAATATTTTATATAACTCGTATGTTGAGCTTGGAAGTTGGTTTCCTTCAGGAAGAATTTCTTTCAACAAAGACAACAATGACATGAGGCTTTTGTCACTCCATCTATTGTTGACTTTCAAAGTATACAATCCCAACACAACGCTTAACTTCATAAACTTAGTACAACCTGTGTATAACGGTCTCTTAGCATCATGCACAATGTTCCTAAATAGGAAAGGTGGATCGGTGTGCTCTACGCCACAATTATCCAACATCACATTAATGATTTCTATCAGAATCAGTTTGTCCACATCTACGTCATTGGTAGCAATTTCCTGTTCAACACAGGCACTGCTATTGACATCTATTGATCTTAGGTTTGAAAACTCTCCATGCCATTACCATTTTGTATAGTCTTGTACAATCCCGCTGTACATGACATGACATTTGATTTCATCAATAGTTCTGACTTTCAAGTTGTTATCGTAATGTCTACATGGATAATAGAACCTATCTCCAGGTTGTTTCCTATGTTCCTGCACAAATCTAATAAACTGATCTAGACCAGCAATAAATTCTGGGGTGTCGTGATTTGGAATGGACATCCATCATCTATCCATTCTATGATCAAAGAGGAAACAAGTATTAGGGTTTAAGGTTTACATATAAATTTAAGAATTTACAGATAGATTGGGGTTTATTATTTTAGATTTAGGGATAAGGATCTAAATATTAGGGTTAGGGTTAAAAGATTAGCATTTAGGGTTAAAATATTAAGGTTTAGGGTTTAGTAATGAATGTGTGTACCACATATCCCATTCTTGAACACCTAATCTCATTAGTAAGTGTATAATGTGTGTTCGGTTTTCAAGAATTTTTTTTGCAACATTTCCACATAGTTCTCCAAGTACATCAATGTACATGGGAAAATGTCCACCAACATATGTACTTAGAGAATAAATAGGGAAGTGCTGATGAAACATCATGAAAACTGAATATACATTATACACTTACATCTTAAGTGAGATTAAGTGTTCAAGAGCAGTCACAAATTGGGGACTATCTAAGATTTACTCCTAATGAGTAAATCTAGGATGGGTTTCTAGGCCAACAAAATGCATGTATGTCGTCATTCCTATACCTACGATCCTAGTTTCATCATTGAAATCCTAGGTTTTATGTAACATCATTTAATTCAATTAATTATTCCATTTGGATCAGTTATTAAGAGAGAAAGCAAACAATAATATTGATTAAGAGAACTAGATTAGGCACCTTGATTTGAGATTCTTGACTAGATCTTTCAAAACTATCCCTCGAAGAGGTCCTAAGATTGCAAACAATATATGAGTTTATTTATAATAATAACATCTGATTATCTTAATCATAACCTAGTCTAGGTACCATATTTGATAAAATTGATTTCAACATCTCCAATGTACATGCTTGTTCATCATCAAGGCATAAATTATTCATGACCTTGGGATGGAGAGAAGATCTAAGGTAAACTAGAAATTAAGGTTAACAAACTAAGGAAAGAAGGAAAATTACACTAACTAAGATATAGCAATCCTGATTAACACTAATCAATGCAAGTGACATAAGTAACTAACCATATAAAAGTGATTCACTTTAAACAAGGTAACTACAATATTGAGTTGTTTGGGAGATATGTAGCCTTAATCATGTTTAAGGGCCATATTCATGAACATACATCCAACAATTAAGCTATGACTAAAAACAACAAGGTTCAAGATAATATTTTACTTAGTAGTAGGGGAAGATTGCAGCTGATAGCATAGGCCCAAGGTCCAACATCCTCCTAAGCTCATGTCCTCCCAAACCAGCAATAATAGCTCCTCTGGAAAGCATAAAGAGAGTGGCAGCGGAGGAAGAGTAGAGGCGGCGGTTGGAGGAAGAGCAGAGGCAGCGGTAGCTGGAGGAAGAGCGGCGGTGAGCACAGATAGAGCGGAAGAGGATGGAGGAAGAATGGAGGTAGTGACTGGAGGAATCACTAGCATTTCTAGAAGAGTAGAGGCGGCTGTTCAGAATCACAATGAAATATAGAATGGGGAAAACTTTATTTCATGCATGTAACATCCCTGACCTGGGTTATGTGTTAACCCTAGATGTTTTGCTTAATGAGGTTGATTATATGCTTTCTCTTATCTTTTGAAAAGTAATTAAGGTTCAACAGTAACTTATATTTCAATTTTAGTCCTTTTAGAATAATGTTGAAACAATGTTTTGTAAGTTTTGGACTAAAGTGCAAATTACCCAGGTTGAGGGGTTACTTGCAAATTATGCATGATCAAATGTTCCTCAGATGTTGAAGCATCATGAGAATGACTATGATGTAGTGGTATGGCTTTTACAAGCCTGAGTACCAAGAAAGAGCTGATTAAGCAATGTTTGTGCATTAAAACCTAGTTTTGGTGTAATGTGCAATTTGCCCAAAAACTAGGGTTCGATATGCAAATTACCACTTAAAGAGAGACCCTAATGTTTCTTGGAATCATTTAGAGCAAATAAAATTAGAGGGGTGTCTCATTTCTATCACTTGAAAGGAGAGAGAATCTTGATATAAAATAATCAAGATTTAAGCATAATTGAAACCCTAATTCAATTTAATGCAAAAATAAATATAAAATTGGAAGTACCTTCAACCAAAAACGAAATGGTTGAATTTGCATAAGTGTGAACGTCTTTGTTCCTTTTAAAGGCATGAAAATATCTCAAGTGAGTGGAGAGCCCACTCATATTAGTTAACTAAAAAGTAATATCCACTAAATATGGGATATTATTATTAAAAGGGTTAAGGTGCTTAATTTGTTTTTCCTTTAAATTCAAGGATAATGAAGAGGAATATAGGGCAAAGGGAGGTGCCTTCGTATACAATGCATATAGGAGAGTATGTGGAACTTTTAGGGGAGTTGAAGAATTTCTTTTTAACTTTCTCTCTCCTTGAAATTCCTTTATAAACACTTCATTTTACATTCAACCAAAGACTCTTTTTTAGATTTTCTTTCTTCCTTGCTTTGGATGAGCAAAAGGGAACTTAGGAGAAATAGGGGAACGAACTCCAACCTGTAGGTAAGCTCCTTGATCATCTTGAACCTCGAATTCATGGTGAAAATCACAAATCAATGTTTGATTTCTTCTTTTCTTCAATCAATCTTCAATTCTAGCCAATCCTTTTCACTCAAAAGCTTGAGGAACGAACCTTGTGCAGTGAGAAAGCTTCAAATACCATTAGGAACGTGAAGCTTGAAGCTTGGTTTCCACTTTGAAGGCGGGTTATATAACTTAAACCCTTGAACATTGTTATTGATTTCATATCTTTATCAATTGTTGATTTCTTTTTATTTCTGAAATTTTAATTTTGTTGATTGATGAAATCACCATGGAAATCACAGGAAGTTTTGTCGGTTTTTAGCTTGAAGATTATGATGTCATCTCAAGAACACACCTCAAATAATATCCTAGGAAAATGGTTTCAAGAATTGGAACCAATCGGTTTCAATTGAATTGGTCAAACAGTTTCATCAAACCGTTTGAAACCAAACAGTTTCAAACCATTTGGAGTGATTTACCATAGTTGACTATTTGGAGGTATAAGATGATGTAATTGGATGATTGATCCAATGGTTTCTTTTGGTTTGATCTCATTGGTTTCAAATATAATTGAATCATCAATTGAAAACCCTAGTCTAATCGGGTTGAAGTATCAAAACCCTAATTAATTGGTTGATTGAGAACCTAATTGGTCCATTCGGTTTCAAGGACATTTGGACCAAATGGTCTTGAGACCGTTTGAGTCCAAACGGTCTTGAAACGGTTTGGCATCAAATGGTCTCAAACCGTTTCGAGTTCCAATCGGTTTCTAAGTTGAGTCAACCAATCGATTTCAAAAGTGGATAGGTCCATTCGATTTCAAGTATGATTGCTCAAATGATTTTAAGGGCTAAGTACCCAAACGGTTTCAAACCATTTGGAGGATGGAAGAGTCAAATCAATTGAAGGATGAATGGGTTCACGAATTAATAAAGAACTAATGGTTACAATTGAATGATCAAATTTATGGATAGTTCAATGTTGAAACCCTGAATCGATTTTATTGAAGAGAACCCTAAATAATCCTTTTGGTTTTCAAGATGATTTGGACAAAACGGTCTTGAGACCATTTGAGTCCAAACGGTCTTGAAACCCTTTGGAATCAAACAATTTCAAAATCGTTTGATGGTTAAAGGGGTCAAACCGATTGAAGATTTCAAAGGTCAAAAATTGATTGGAGTTCAATATACCCTAAATCGGTTGGAGAGTTTAGGTGAAGATAAATCAATTGATTTCTTGATTGATGATGATAATTATAAAACATATGTACAATGGTTGTATTCATAAGGTACTTAATGAGTAAGAATATTTAAAGGGGTTAACCTTTGGTACTTATGGAAACAATGACTCAATATACAATGCTAACCCTATATGTATGAATTTGAATACAGGATTGACTCAATCTGATCAAGATCGGAGTAATGAATATCCTAGAGAGGATAAGAGGGAGAATTACATACATGTATAGTGATCATGTAGTAATTAATCCCTAACACATTGAAAATGAATGGGATACCTAATTAGGGTATGATCCTTGATAAAGAGATCATAAAACCCTAATTGAGGTGATTGATGAACCCAAACCCTAATTTAGGGCAATTCTGTGTGAAACCCTAATCTAGGGCGATGATGTGATTCTAATTCAGGGTATAATAATAATAAACCCTAGTTGGATGTAAATAATAAAACCTAACCCTAATTTGGGTATTGGGATATGAGAAACCCTAATTTGAAAAGAATAGTACATCCTAACCTCGATTTAGTTAATGGATGTGAGAAATCCTAATTGGGATGAATAGTAAACCCTAATTATGGGTAATTGAATGCAAACCTTAATCGGGATGAATAGTAAACCCTAATTGAGGAGGAATCCTAATTGAGATGAATTTGGGAGATGCTAACCCTAATAAGGGAATAGTGATGCAACACTTATATTGCATGTTGCTGAATTATATAATTGCTATCATGTGTACTAACCATGCATGTTTCATGAAATGATAAGCATAGTCAGGTATGATCTATGATATTTCATTTATTGCTTTATGGGCCTTGTGAGCCATAATATACTTTGTTTCCTAGCAAGAAGTAACAAGAGATGAAATGGGCCTTGTGAGCCATGTGAGATACTTATTATACAAGTATCATGTTTACCTTGGTCATATGACCTGAAGGTATTAGTTACCTGATAAGTGGTAACAACTGTTCTATGTTGAACTGAGGGTTGAAATACCCATTTTATATAATCATGGTAATGAGTTTGTGAATGATTGAGAATGCTCTTGATGAGATGAGGGATTGAGATCCCAATATGTTCTTAAAGTTGAACAGAACCTGATGAAAGTATTACACTCTTTTTACAACATCTATTATAATAATTGTTGTTTGAAAACATGATTGATGCTAAAAGAATATGATAATGCACTTAATTAATCAAGTGATATCATATAATGTAGTTGCCCTGACCACAGATCCATCAACGTCAGAATTTGCTGAATGGTGAAATGAGTTTAACTTGGCGTGCATATTTTTGAATATGTGTGGGTACTTGGGAAAATATATCCTTATGCCCCATAGGAATGGCTGCGGGATATCTCCTATGTATGGGATTGGTTTCATACCATACCCCAATAAGAGTATGGCTACGGGCCATGACTCCATGATATGATACCAGGCATTGGCTACGGGCCATAACCCTGAAGAGAGTATATGTTGCGGGCTATACCTCTATAGCAAAGATGCCATTATACCTGGCAAGCTATTTTGTAGTTTGACAGGTGATGTATCTATCAGATAATCTCATACTAAGAAAGAAGGATGAGGTCTTGGAGTCCGGCTCTTCCATTGACCTTGTGTGATACCGATGCTTTACGTAATCGTGGTCGATTAGAGTATGAATGGTATACTTCATCTCTTCAGGGCATTAAATCAGAATGTTTGTAAAACGTAATCAGCCGTGAAGAGTATTTGTTTAAGGTTGAAATACGAGAATCATTGGCTGATGTTACCTTTCTTAGCATGTTCTAGATGAATAAAGGTTATGTTTGATCTTCAAATCCTTATTGGGTAAATGATATGTTGTTTTATCAAGTTATAGCTAAAATGCTTTGAATAAGAATATTGTTCTAATCTATTTAGACATTAATCTATCTACTGTTCAAAATATATAATTCCTCTGCACAATTTTATTCAATTAAACTGCAATAATAATGTTTTGGCAGAGAGTTATATCTCTTGTTGGGGCAATTTACAATTGCCTCACCCCCGTGGAATCCAACTTTTTAGGTGGACGCAGACGAGGAGGTAGAAACCCTTCAGTAGGTGAAGGACAACAGTAGTAGTAGTAGTAGAGTACAATAGTGATTTTCTCAGGTGGAGACATTGACTGTCGATACTTGTATATGTGTAGATAGAGTCCTATGTGTCATCTCTGTACTCTCAGGTCCTTGGAGTCAGTAGTTAGTTTAATGAATCGATCTAAGATTTTAGCTTGATTCCTCGAGGTTTTTGTACTGCCTGTATATAGTTTAAACAGGGTACTTGATGCTTGTAACCCTCAAGAAGGGATGATACAGAGTATGTACTTTTGAACCAGAAGGTGAATGTAATACTTTGGTTCTTTATGAAAGAGTTTTCCTGTATGTGGATCTCTTTGTAAAATGGTTTTAATTTTTAGTGATTTTCAGTAACCCGCTGCTAACGATTGCTTCCGCTTAGTTGATTTGGTTAATTACAATTTGTATGCCACAAGTTAAGTGGTATCAGAGCTCTAGGTTCACTGAGTCTATAGAGACATAGGACTAAGGTTTTTGAGTATGTTCTAGTGTTTTCCAGTTTATCTGATAGTGTCTTCTGCTCATATAGGAGAAGAACAACTTGAAGATGTCTGGATCACATGAGGAACACATTGCTGATAGTAGTGTTGCTGCACCAGGAAGAGGTGCAAGGGATCAAACTAGGGAGGAGCCAGTACCTGAACAACCTCAGTATGACCCTGCCATGATAGAGAATCCAGCTTTCCATGCTCTGTTTGGGCAGTTTATGATGACTATGATGCACATGGCGGATAGGATGCCACCACCTGCACCAAGAGCACCAGTTCCTGAGGAGAGACATGGAACTGGTAAGACTTTTGAGAGGCTTTGTCGGGTTGGATCCATGGAGTATGCTGGTACAGATGATCCAACAGATGTCGATTTGTGGCTGACAGAACTAGAGAAGGCCTTTAGAATCCTCAATATTCCCAAAGCAGAGAAGGTTAGGCATGCAGTGTACCTATTAAAAGGGAGTGTTGACCATTGGTGGACTATAGAAGAAGGCAAGAGGCCAGGTGTAGAGATTGGATGGGAAGAATTCCGACGGGAATTTGTAATCAGATACTTCCCTAAGACTTACTTAGACGAGAAGATATCTTAGTTTGAGAAGATAAGATAGGGATCGATGAACATTAGCGAGTATGAGGCTAAGTTCATGGAGCTTTTGCGGTTCTATCCGCACATGGCATCTACGGATGAAGAGAGAACTTGGCGTTTCGAAAAGGGGTTGAATGTTGAATTGACCACTCATGTGTCTGCCTTGGAGAATAGGGAGAGGTTTGCTACTCTCATGGAGTCTGTGAGAAGGATAGAAAGGTCTGTGATTGAGAAGAGACAGACCAATAGTAAGAAGATGTATACTCCATTTCAAGGGCAAAGGTCTGAGGGTTTTTTATAAGCCAAGGTTTTCTGCACCGGAAGCACCACAAAGGTTCAATACCCAGACACAATGGACGTCAAGCAGGGGTAGAGGTTGTAGTTTTCCTCAAAATAGAGCCCCCAGCACAGCATCAACATCGGTGATTGGACCTCATAAACCTTATCCAGAGATCAGAAATTGTCACCGGTGTGGACAAATGGGACATCTGGCAAGAGATTGTCCAGTCGGGAACACTATGATGACTCAACCTCAGAAGCAGAGTCAACAAGTCTCTCAAAGGAAGTAGTTTTCTAGTGGCGCTTGAGGACATGGTCAAGCGTCACAAGTTGGTTTGTCGGCATCTAACAATCGAGCATAGGGTCAACAACAACCAATGGCTAGATTCTATGTTATGAATCAGCCTGAAGCAGTAGTTAACTTGTGGGTTGTGATAGGTCAGATGGAACTATTTTATTTTGATATGTCTTCATCCTGCTTCATATCTGTTTTGATTGATCCGGGTGCTACGCATTCCTTTATCACTAGAGAAGTGATTCTTAACTACAATATGATAGTTGGTCATAGGGTAGAGAGTTTGTTGCTAGAAACTCCTTTGTTGGGATCTGTAGTGTTGTGGGAGGTGTGTTCTCCCTGCACTCTTTCCTTTTCTAAACATCGCATTCAAGTGGATCTTATACCACTTGAGATGCATGGTTTTGATATAATTCTCGGGATGGACACCTAGAAAAGTATAAGGTTGGCTTGGGTTGTGATTCCAAGCAGGTTGTGTTCACTGATGGTGGTGACACATGGATCTTTCAGGGAGATAGAAATATTCTTCCAACCTATCTCGTATCAGCTATGGTAGCTGAGAAGCTGATGAGACAAGGGTGCTTTGCATTCCTGGAACATGTGGTAGATACCACAATGGAGAGCCCTAGTCCATATGAAGTTCCAATAGTTAGGGAGTTTGAGGATGTGTTTCCTGAGGAACTTCCAAGTGTTCCTCCACCCAGAGAGATTGATTTTGAGATTAATCTAATATCGGGCACGCAACCAATAGAACAA
Source organism: Alisma plantago-aquatica (assembly GCA_963693085.1). Lineage (NCBI taxonomy): Eukaryota > Viridiplantae > Streptophyta > Magnoliopsida > Alismatales > Alismataceae > Alisma > Alisma plantago-aquatica. The sequence continues at coordinate 807,758,581 of OY856414.1, read as the reverse complement.
ACACCGTATAGAATGGCACCTGCTGAGATGGCAGAGCTCAAGAAACAACTGCAGGAGTTGCTTGAGAAAGGTTTTATCCAACCAAGTACTTCACCATGGGGTGCTCTGGTTCTCTTTGTTAAAAAGTAGGATGGGTCGATGCGGTTATGCATTGACTACAGACAGTTAAATAAAGTAACTATAAAGAACAAGTATCCTCTGCCAAGGATCGATGACCTATTTGATCAGTTGCATGGTGCAACTATCTTCTCTGAGATAGATCTGAGGTCGGGATACCATCAGTTGTGTATTAAGGAGAGTGACATACCCAAGTCTTCTTTTAGGACAAGGTATGGTCACTATGAGTTCATAGTTATGTCATTTGGACTAACTAATGCACCAAATGCATTCATAGAACTCATGAATAGAATCTTTCGACCTTTTCTTGATCAGTTTATATTAGTCTTCATAGATGATATCTTGATCTACAGTAGAGATGCTCAACAACATGAGAAACACCTCTGTCAAGCTTTAACCTTACTAAGAAAGCATAAGTTGTATGCTATGTTTAGCAAATATGAGTTCTGGCTACCAGAAGTTTCTTTTATAGGACACGTAATATCTGCCTCAGGTATCCGTGTTGATCCTAAGAAGTAGAATCTGTCCTGCAATGGGAATAGACAAAGATACTGACGGAAATACACAGTTTCCTAGGACTGGAAGGCTATTACAGGAGGTTCATTAAGAACTTTAGTTCTATAGCTTTACCCCTAACCAAGTTGACCAGGAAGGAGGTTCTTTTTGTCTAGAATGACAAGTGTCAACATTCTTTCCAGCTGTTGAAAGAAAGGTTAACCAGTGCACCTGTGCTGGTGTTACCAGAACAAGGGAAGGGGTACATAGTTTTTTGTAATGCATCTAAGAATGGACTAGGATGTGTGTTGATGCAGGATAATCATGTGATTTCTTTTGCCTCTCGACAACTTAAGAAACACGAGGAGAATTATCCAACACATGATCTAGAGCTAGCTGTTGTAGTCCATGCTCTGAAGATCTGGAGACATTATCTCTATGGAGAAACATTCCAGATTTTCACAGAACACAAGAATTTAAAATATATCTTCTCTCAACATGAGTTGAATATGAGACAACGTTGCTGGATGGAGTTAATCAAAGACTACGATTGTATAATTTATTATCATCCAGGGAAGGCTAATGTAGTGGTTGATGCACTAAGTAGGAAATCATCATCACCAGCCTTAGATAAAGCACAGTTGAACTCCTTAGTGTGATCTAAGAGAGATATGCTTATCTCCTTGAGGCAAAACAACATACAGCTTAAGGTATCATTATTAGCCGGGTTGTTAGTTGAGATGCAAGTGAAACCTACTCTGAGATAATAGATTAAAGAAGCACAGCAAGTTGATACTGTGATTCAACAGATCAGGTCAGAGTATGGTAGTGAGAAATGGGATGGTTTTTATGAATCAGAGGATCAGGTAGTCTGTTACCATGGTAGGATGGTGGTACCTGATGCCAATGATTTAAGGAGATTGATTTTGGAGGAAGCTCATTCTTCGATGTATGCTATGCATCCAGGGAGTACCAAAATGTATCATAACTTAAAAGATATGTATTGGTGGACCAGTTTGAATAAAGATGTAGCTGAGTTTGTTATGCGGTGTCCGGTGTGTCAGCAGGTTAAAGCTGAACATCAGAAGCCCGCAGGAATAATGCAGCCCTTGCCTATACCGCAGTGGAGATGGTATCATGTGACCATGGACTTTGTAGTTGGTTTGCCCAGAACAACCAAAGGTCATGATTCCATATGGGTGATAGTTGATAGGATGAATAAGACAGCACATTTCCTTCCTGTCAAAACAACCTACACTGCTGAGAAGCTGGCACAGATTTATGTAGATGAGATAGTGCGGTTGCATGGGGTCCCAGTTACTATTGTTTCTGATAGAGGTCCCCAGTTCACGAGTCATTTTTGGGAGTGACTCCATAAATCTTTGGGTATGCAATTAAGGTTTAGTACAACCTTTCACCCACAAACAAATGGATAGTCTGAGAGGACCATACAAACCTTGGAGGACTTACTTAGGGCATGTGTCCTTCAATTTGTAGGAAGTTGGGATCTACATTTGAGGTTGATAGAATTTGCTTATAATAATATCTATCAGCACAGTATTGACATGGAACCATATGAAGCATTATATGGTAGATGTTGTAGATCTCTGTTATGTTGGTATGAAATAGGGTAATATCAACTTTTGGGTCCTGAGTTAGTGCAGCAGACAACTGAGAAAATTAAAGTAATACAACAAAAGTTAAAGACTGCACATGATAGAAAGAAGTCGTACGCCGAAAAACGGTGAAGACCTTTAGAATTCCAAGTTGGAGACAGAGTATATCTCAAGGTCTCACCTTAGAAGGGTGTTCTTAGATTTGGAAAGAAAGGAAAGTTAGCTCCTCGATTTATGGGGCCTTATCCAATCATTGAATGGGTTGGAAAGGTAGCCAATAAGCTAGAGTTACCACCTGAGCTGCATAAGTTGCATCCAGTGTTCCATATCTCAATGTTAAGAAAGTTTCATCCTGACACAGAGTTAGTTCTGCAACCTGTGGAGGTAGAATTAAATGATTATATATCATACGTTTAAGGACATGTGATGATCCTTGATAAAAGAATTAAAAAGCTGAAAAAGAAAGGCTTTTGTCTTATAAAAGTTCTCTGGCATCATTGCGGCATTGAAGAAGCTATGTGGGAACTAGAGGAAGAGATGAGGAGGAAGTACCCTTCTCTTTTCTCTTAATGTTTTCATTGATGATTTCGGGGATGAAATCTCTATTAGGGGTGGATAATTTGTAACATCCCTGACCTGGGTTATGTGTTAACCCTAGTTATTTTGCTTAATGAGGTTTATTATATGCTTGCTCTTATCTTTTGAAAAGTAATTAAGGTTCAAGAGGAACTTATATTTCAATTTTAGTCCTTTTAGAATAATGTTGAAATAATGTTTTGTTAGTTTTGGACTAAAGTGCAAATTACCCAAGTTGAGGGGTTAACTTGCGAATTGTACATAATAAAATGTTCCTAAGATGTTGAAGCATCATGAGAATGACTATTATGTAGTGGTATGACTTTTACAAGCCTGAGTACCAAGAAAGAGCTGATTAAGCAATGTGTGTGCATTAAAACCTAGTTTTGGTGTAATGTGCAATTTGCCCAAAAACCAGGGTTCAATAAGCAAATTACCACTTTAAGAGATTCCCTAATGTTTCTTGGCATCATGTAGAGCAAATAAAATGAGAGGGGCGTCTCATTTGTATCACTTGAAAGGAGAGAGAATCTTGATATTAAAATAATCAAGATTTAAGCATAATTGAAACCCTAATTCAATTTAATGCAAAAGTAAATATAATAATTGAAGTACCTTCAACCAAAAATTAAATGGTTGAATTTGGATAAGTGTGAACGTCCTTTTTCCTTTCAAAGGCACGAAAATATCTCAAGTGAGTGGAGAGCCCACTCACATTAGTTAACTGAAATGTAATATCCACTAAATATGGGATATTATTATTATAAGGGTTAAGGTGCGTAATTTGCTTTTCCTTTAAATTCAAGGATAATGAAGAGGAATATAAGGAAAAGTGAGGTGCCTTCATATACAAGGGAGATAGGAGAGTATGTGGCACTTTTTGGGGAGTTGAAGAATTTCTTTTCAACTTTCTCTCTCATTGAAATTCCTTTATAAACACTTCATTTCCCATTCAACCAAAGACTCTTTTTCATATTTTCTTTCTTCCTTGATTTGGACGAGCACAAGGGAACTTAGTAGCAGTAGGGGAACGAACTCCAACCTGTAGGTAAGCTCCTTGATCATCTTCAACCTCGACTTCATGGTGAAAATCACAAATCAATGCTTGATTTCTTCTTTTCTTCAATCAATCTTCAATTCTAGCCAATCCTTTTCACTCAAAAGCTGGAGGAACGAACCTTGTGGAGTGAGAAAGCTTCAACCACCATTAGGAATGTGAAGGTTGAAGCTTGGTTTCCACTTTGAAGGCGGTTTATATAACTTAAACCCTTGAACATTGTTATTGATTTCATATCTTTATCAATTGTTGATTTCTTTTTATTTCCAAAATTTTAATTTGGTTGATTGATGAAATCACCATGAAAATCACAGATATTTTCGTGGGTTTGTATCTTGAAGATGATGATGTCATCTCAAGAACACACCTCAAATAATATCCTAGGTAAACGGTTTCAAGAATTGGGACCAATTAGTTTCAATTGAATTGGTCAAACGGTTTCATCAAACTGTTTGAAACCAAATAGTTTCACACCGTTTGGAGTGGTTGACCATAGTTGACCATTTGGAGGTATAAGATGATGTAATTGGATGATTGATCCAATGGTTTCTTTTGGTTTTATTTCATTGATTGCAAATATAATTGAATCATTAATTGAAAACCCCAGTCTAATCGGGTTGAAGTATCAAAACCCTAATTTATTGGTTGATTGAGAACCTAATTGGTCCATTCATTTTCAAGGACATTTAGACTAAACGGTCCTCAGACCGTTTGAGTCCAAATGATCTTGAAACCGTTTGGCATCAAACAGTCTCAAACTGTTTGGAGGTCCAATCGGTTTCTAAGTTGAGTCAACCAATCGATTTCAAAAGTGGATAGGTCCATTCGATTTCAAGTATAATTGCTCAAATGATTTTAAGGGCTAAGTGCCCAAATGGTTTCAAACCATTTGGAGGGTTGAAGAGTCAAATCAATTGAAGGATGAATGGGTTCATGAATGAATAAAGAACAAATGGTTACAATTGAATGACCAAATTGATGGATAGTTCAATGTTGAAACCCTGAATCGATTTGATTGAAGAGAACCCTAACTAATCCTTTCGGTTTTCAAGATGATTTGGACCAAACGGTCTTGAGACTGTTTGAGTCCAAACGGTCTTGAAACTGTTTGGAATCAAATGGTTTCAAAACCGTTTGATGGTTAAAGGGGTCAAACCGATTGAAGATTTCAAAGGTCAAAAATCGATTGGAGTTCAACATACCCTAAATCGGTTGGAGATTTAAGGTGAAGATAATTCAATTGCTTTCTTGATTGATGATGATAATTATCAAACATATGTACAATTGTTGTATTCATAAGGTACTTAATGAGTAAGAATATTTAAAGGGGTTCACCTTTGGTACTTATGGAAACAATGACTCAATATACAACGCTAACCCTATATGTATGAATTTGAATACAAGATTGACTAAATCTGATCAAGATTGGAGTAATGAATGTCCTAGAGAGGATAAGAGAGAGAATTACATACATGTATAGTGATCATGTAGTAATTAAGCGCTAACACATTCAAAATGAATGGGATACCTAATTAGGGTATGATCCTTGATAAAGAGATCATAAAACCCTAATTGAGGTGATTGATGAACCCAAACCCTAATTTAGGGCAATTCTGAGTGAAACCCTAATCTAGGAGGATGATGTGATTCTAATTCAGGGTATAATAATAATAAACCCTAGTTAGATGTAAATAATAAACCCTAACCCTAATTTGTGTATTGGGATATGAGAAACCCTAATTTGAAAAGAATAGTACATACTAACCTTGATTTAGTTAATGGATGTGAGAAATCCTAATTGGGATGAATAGTAAACCCTAATTTTGGGTAATTTAATGTAAACCCTAATTGGAATTAATAGTAAACCCTAATTGAGGAGAAATCCTAATTGAGATGAATTTGGGAGATCCTAACCCTAATAAGGGAATAGTGATGCTACCCTTGTATTGCATGTTGCTGAATTATATAATTGCTGTCATGTGTACTAACCATGCATGTTTCATGAAATGATAAGCATATTCAGGTATGATCTATAATATTTCATTTATTTCTTTATGGGCCTTATGAGCCATAATATACTTTGTTGCCTAGTGAGAGGTAACAAGAGATGAAATGGGCCTTGTGAGCCATGTGAGATACTTATTATACAAGTATCATGTTTACCTTGGTCAGATGACCTGAAGGTATTAGTTTCCTGATAAGTTATAACAACTATTCTATGTTGAACTGAGGGTTGAAATACCCATTTTCTATAATCATGGTAATGAGTTTGTGAAAGATTGAGAATGCTCCTGATGATATGAGGGACTGAGATCCCAATATGTTCTTAAAGTTGAACAGAACCTGATGAAAGTATTACACTCTTTTTACAACATCTATTATAATAATTGTTGTTTGAAAACATGATTGATGCTAAAAGAATATGATAATGCACTTAATTAATCAAGTGATATCATATAATTTAATTTCCCTAACCACAGATCCATCAGCGTCAGAATTTGTTGAATGGTGAAACGAGTTTAACTCGGCGTGCATATTTTTGAATATGTGGGGGTAATTGGGCAATTATATCCTTATGCCCCATAGGAATGGCTGCAGGCTATCTCCTATGTATGGGATTGGTTTCGGACCATACCCCAATAAGAGTATGGCTACGGGCCATGACTCCATGATATGATACCAGGCATTGGCTACGGGCCATAACCCTGAAGAGAGTATATGTTGCGGGCTATAACTCTATAGCGAAGATGCCATTATACCTGGCAAGCTATTTTGCAGTTTGACACGTGATGTCTCTACCAGATAATCTCGTACTGACTGAGAAGGATGAGGTCTTCGAGTCCGGCTCTTCCATTGACTTTGTGTGGTATCGATGCTTTACGTAATCGTGGTCGGTTAGAGTATGAATGGTATACTTCATCTCTTCAGGGCATTAATTCAGAATGTTTGTAAAATGTAATCGATCAGTCATGTAGCGTATTTGTTTTTTGGTTTAAATACGAGAATCATTGGTTGATGTTACCTTTCTTAGCATGTTCTAGATGAATAAAGGTTATGTTTGATCTTCAAATCCTTATTGGGTAAATGATATGTTGTTTTATCAAGTTATAGATGAAATGCTTTGAATAAGAATATTGTTCTAATCTATTTAGACATTAATCTATCTACTGTTGAATATATAATTCCTCTGCACAGTTTTATTCAATTAAATTGCAATAATAATGTTTTGGCGGAGAGTTATATCTCTCATTGGGGCAATTTACAATTGTCTCACCCCCGTGGAATCCAACTTTTTAGGTGGATGTAGACGAGGAGGCAGAAACCCTTCAGTAGGTGAAGGATAGCAGCATCAGCAGTAGTAGAGTATAGTAGTGATTTTCTTAGGTGTAGACACTGACTGTCAAGTCTTGTATATGTGTAGGTCGAGTTCTAGGTGTCGTCTCTATACTCTCAGGTCCTTAGAGTCAGTAGTTAGTTTAATGAATCGATCTGAGATTTTAGCTTGATGCCTCGAGGTTTTTGTACTGCCTATATATAGTTTAAGCATGGCAGTTGATGCTTGTAACCCTCGAGAAGGGAAGATACAGAGTATGTACTTTTAAACCAGAAGGTGAATGTAATACTTTGGTTCTTGATGAAAGAGTTTTCCTGTATGTGGATCTCTTTGTAAAATGGTTTTAATTTTTAGTGATTTTTAGTAACCCGCTCCTAACAATCGCTTCCGCTTAGTTGATTTGGTTAATTACGATTTGTATGCCACAGTGCAGGTGCTATCAAACCCTTAGTCATCATTTGTAATGAAAAAATGATGACTAACTATTATAGTGGTTGGTTACTTGTAAAAAACCAAAAATTAAGTCCAAATCTAAACAAAAAAGATTGCCCTCGATTAGGATTTTAGGTATCAGTTGATAGAGATAAACTATCAATTAACTCCTAAACTAAAAAAATAGTTTGACATAGTCGTAGTTACCAATGGAAAAATCAACGTCTCCTTTTAGACCGTAGTTGTTGGTTGTCCGATAAAAACCGACGATGAAGGAGCAAATAGGGGGGAAAATATTTTCACAGGGACAAGGTGTGAAATCACCTAGTCCTCAGTTTTTAGTAAACAACCGACGCTATGGGCCCATCCCCTTAAAAAAAAGGTTTGTCTCGCAAAGGGTGATTAGTCATTAGTTAGTTGGCAGAGCGGACGACTAATCAGGGGATAAACTTTTCCGGTGGGACATGTCATGAAACATGTGTCGTCAGTTTTAGCCAAAATCGACCCACATTGAAAATTTTGGAAGCAAATTTTTTCCCTAGAAAATTGTATTTCTTGGGCAATTTTATACGTCAGTTTCTTTGACATGAAACCAACAATAAAGTAAAAGTGGTGCCTGTGTTTATAAATGCATATGATTCACATATGGTGACGGTTGTCTTATATAACTAAAGTTCATTTTTTTGTATAATTGATGCCATCAAAGGTGACATTATATGTCATTTCTATACTAGTGATTATGGTCGATTTCACATTAATCCTTTATGCATCACTAAATTGTTAATTAGGATTTTATTTAATGAAATTGAATTACCATTGGATAGATAAATTGTAATTATCTATGAACTTAGAAAAAACATAGTTATAGCAGTATTCATAAATTCTGCATAACCATTAGGGTTAAGTTTTAGCAATAAAGTTTGAAATTTGAATTAGGGTTTCAATTAGGGATTATTTATAAGATTAAAAAATTTAGTGTGTTACAAATTATCTTCCAGAAACTAGTGAATAGAAAACTTTTGAAGTGTATTGTGTAGTCATGTTGAAGTCCTTGAACATCATGTTCTCTTTGGTCTTGTATTTTTTCTTTTGATCAACAGTGACCAACACCTTGTACTTTCTTGTAATGGGTGTGATACATGACTTATGTTTTGGTAGACAAGGGCACGACTTAGACAATACTTCAATAGAGTTAGCACATGAGTGGGATTTTTGTATGGGATGATGTGTAGAGGAGTACTCTGCGACCCTAAGAATTTCCTCTCTCTATTATTCCTAAATTTCTTCATGATTCATCTGATCAGAAAAATCAACATCTTTTACATCTCCATTATTAGATTTTGATTCATAGTCTTGTGTTAACACTCTCAAATGAGAGTCATCACATGATTGTCCTTTTCTAATCATAATCCCTAATGTTGTCAGGGAAGGTATACTTACAACAGAGAGAGACGATCACTTCTCCTTACTCTACTTACTTTTGCTCCATCAGGGGACTAGGCATTGTAGAGCTTCAACAATGTAGTTAGTAGGTTGACCCGTTAAGTTAGATTACAAATTTGGGTCATTGACGCTTTGATAGTATATAAGTTAGATGAACAAGTGAATCTCTCTACAAGTCATATATGTAGATATGTATGATTTCCAATTGAACAAAATTGTCATATTGTTGAGTACCAAAATATGAATCGAAAGACTAACCATAAATGTAATATGAATGATTAAAATGGAATGCAACCAAACTAAGAAAGAAATCTAAAATATCCTATCGACAAGCTTGATTGAGGAGGGGAGGGGAGGGTTAGTGGCCAATCTACATTCCTATAAACCATACTAAAATGTCTATTTAGATGATTGTCATGAAGTGTGCTTCACATTCCAAACGGTGAATGATTCATGAGGGTAAATGTGCTTGACTATGTAAACTTGGAACCATAGTGAGTGTAGCTGCACTAATCATAGAGCTAGAGGTGGAATTATAGACGAACATTTGATCACGATTCTTCAAATCATTTCTTCTCAAATGGTCATCATGTCGAATATTTTTTCCTTCCTTTAAAAATGCATTCATTCTCACATTTTGCTAGTTTGAGCTCTTTGACTAAATGAAATTGAATCTTCCTACTCTCCCTTGCATCTCGTTGATTGAAATTCAATAATTTTATTGCCTACCACGCTTTATGTTTAAGTTCCAAGGGGATATTGCATAATTTCTCATAAATCAACTAGAAAGGAATTGTCATAGTGGGGTGTTGAATGTTGTTTTTTTTGTCCATAGTCAATAATTGAGTTTATTGTCAGAATCCTTAATTACGAAGATGATAATCTTTTCTAGAATATTCCTAGTTTGATATCTCTACTCGTCCACTTGACTGGATATAGTATGAAGTGGATACCCTATGTGAAACACTTTAATTATAGAGAAATGACTAAGAATTGTTCTCAAGAAAGTGGTTGCGACCACCAGAATGATAGGTGAGTGAATCTAAAAATTAGGAAGGTTATCTCTTTGAAAATCTCTATCACTGGCTTTGAATCTCTCGAGACAATGTTGATGGATTTTTCCCATTTATAGATATACTTTAGTTCTACCAAAATATATAATAAGACATAAGAAGAAAGTAATGGACCCATATAAGCCACTGTTTGCAAATCAACGATTTCCACCTCTTTCCACTGATGAATGGGAATATCATGTGTCTTGGATATGTTGCAAATCTTTGGCATTGATCACATGAAATCACAAAATGGTGGGCATACCTGAAATTTTTCATCCACAAGAACCACATTTTAACACGTTGATCTTAGTTCTATCGGAGCTCATGCGGGCTCTAGTAGGGCCAGAATGGAATTGCTTTAGAAAGAGAGGAGTGTGTTCCAAAATACATCTATAGTTTAGAACACCTCTACATAGGAGAAAGAGATACGACCATCCAATAATTACTGTCAAATATTGTGCATGATCTTCGTTTTGGTATTGGTAGTGCCCTCATGGTGTAGAACACTTGTTATTAGATAATTCAACAAATATACAGTGTTAGGTGAGTACAGATGCTCTAAGTAACTAACTATCAGGGATTCACTTTCACTATGTGGTGCATAATAAGGGGGCCAACCACCATATTTTCACTATCCATCTTGACTTAATAGAGGACTCTAGATATATTCATCCTTAAGGACCAAATTTCTTATTCTCAAATAAGAATGCTAAAACCTTACTACAAGTTTAGCATAACTTGACCTTGGTGAGAGATTTTACTATGTCACAAAGCATATAGTTTTCTACATTTTGTCACTTACTCTTATTATGGTAAATACTTATAGGGAATAATTGACACCAAAAAGTCTATATTTTCTTTGGTCAAAAAAGATAAAGTCAATTTAGGAAAGATTTTTAAATCATTTGGTGCATATGTTACTTATTCTTCAACCATAATGACACTATCTCTCCTAGTTTTTAAAAAAAATTCCATTAATATATGGGATCATTTTTTTCTTTAATCGGATGAATCACCAAAATGTATTTATGATTGTGTCATACACTCTATAAAAAAGTAACATATATGCATTGAACATGAACATAAGACTAAAGCTAATTTCCTAGCTTCTTCTATTATATGGAACATTTATTTTTCTAGAAATAATATTTTTTAGAATAAATGTCACACTGACGATTTCACATTATGAAACAACTATACAATGTACACTCTTTATATACATATCTTTAGCAGAGGATGCATCATCAACACAAAAGCTCAGGATCCTCGTGAATGTTCACAACCTCTAAATATGACGACTCTTTCTTTCCCACACGCTACCTCAACTTTGAAGTATCAAAGGACCTTTACTCATTAATGACTTATAGCACCCTGGTGCGGTGCTGCTTTCTAGTGTGATCCTTGTGTGGTTGGTAGCTCATGGGCTTGCACTTCTGGGCTTTACCTGTTTATCTCACGAATGAACGAATGAATGAAAGACTTATCTCAAGTACCAACTTGTGCATCACTCACATGCTTATTTAGGGAAAGCATCATCAAGGTCAGTGTCATTGTTGTAGGATAGATGTCGGGTAATTGTGATCTCTGCACAATAGCGCATGGTGAGTTATTCAATGAAGTACAACACAACGGCGCTTTGTCATTTGGCCTTTGCGTCCTTCACACCCTCTATTCATCCCGTTGTTGCTCAATTTGAGATGGGAGACAAAAAAAGGGGATACAATTACACTAGCACCCTTATTGTGCTGTAGCGGATCAGTTGTCATAATTGTGGCTCTCATTGAACGATTGTTAGGTGATGGTATGGGGAGAACATTATTTATATTTGTTTAGCTAAGATAAATTAGATGAAGAATCTGACGAATCATATGTTTTATAAGTAATGCAAATGATACGCTAGAAATGTAAAATTTATTTATTGACAAGTTCACAAAATATACAAAGATGTGTAACCTTGCAGTTGCATCCAAAGAAACAATCAAAGAACCCATTTCGGGTACCACTACTCCCCGTCCCTACATATTTACAGATGAATCAGATGTCGTTTCCTGCGGTCAACTGCCTAGTTACTCTTGCATCTGTTTCTTGAATTGCTGCCTGACCCTCTGGATGAAGGCCTCCACGCGCTGATTGATGTCCAGTGAATGGCTCTCAACCTTTATTTCCCTGGTTGCTTCCTGAACAAAGGCACGGTTGGACGCCTGCTCCTGAGTGTATGCGTGGCCGTGCTGGCGATCCATCAACTGCAATGAAACTTGAGTGGAGGTAGTCTTCTTCCCCATTTCTTCCTGGTGCGACTTGGACGACGTGGTTTTTCGAGATTGAACAGGGGGTGATGGGCCATTATTTATAGGCATGTGGAACGAATCTGGATGAAGGATTCAAGGAAACAGCGTGTCCACACCATTGATTACTCTGTCATAACTACTTGATTTTACTGAAGAGCAAGTAGTCTGTAGGCTGCACCAGCAGTGCTTGGAATTTAGTCAGAAATTACGGCGCTCAGGGAGAAATGTTGAAGCTACTCGACTATTAGCCATTTAGATTCTTCCATCGAAACTTACATTAAAAGCTGGAGGGAGAGGAAGGCAATTGGTGTGCAATTATGGATGAGTCAGTGCGGGGTATTATCATGAACCGGAATCTGGTTTTGCACATCCGATCTGCCACGTTGTACTACATCTTCCATTTCAAGTCCACTAACCACTTCTTAACTCAAGCATAAATCTGGAAAAAACACACACTTAAGGCTCACGGACCAGGCTTTTCGATGCAAAATGCGTATATTCGGACCAAGCGCGTGCGTTGAATCAAAGCTTACGTTAGCTTTTCGAACCTCTTAATTTTTTTGAACTGATTGCATCAAACCACTAACCCCTCGTCCCAGTTTATAAACTTGTTAGCTTTTATAGCATTTGCCTCAGATCTAGCTACTTTTGGAGCAACTGTACTCATCATCCGCAAGAAATGAAGAAACCGTTTACGTTAAGTATTATAACCATATATTACACATTCAACCAGCCTCTTTATGCTACACCGTTTAATTCTTTTCGTTATTCTGAGTATTTCTTTGTCCAATAAAAGGCAAACTTTCATGTCCTGGACCTGACTTTTGGAAGCAAAATGTGTTTTTATGGAACCCTTGATATATTATGTGTATGAGCGCGTTGAACCGAAGCCTGTGATAGTGAATGACCCTTGCATGTTATTATCAAACCACTATTCACGAAAGCGGAAACTTCTGCCACACGGATATGCCTTTATGAGGCAGAGCGTGCAAACGATTTCATTCATATATGAAGCGCGGTGAATCGATGTCTATGGCTATGGCAGCCCCCTTTGATGTCACCAATCTGAATACTTATATAGCGTGTTTTCCAATAAAATCAGATAGATATCAATTTAATAATACATAATCTGCTAAAAAAAGTTAAGGAGCTGATAAAGCTGTTGAACGATAAGGTATGGTTAGGAGAGATGAGGAACATATATATCACTGCAACGATGTAAGATTTTGTTGTTAATGTTGGTTATTGTCGTTCATGCAACAGCGACAGGTGTAATATAATTAACAGTCCAGGCAGATCCAAAATAAGAATCAAAGAACAAACGAAGCCGGAGAACAGAAAACAAGAGTTAGATTCGCAAACCATATCGTTCGTTGAGAAACGAACGTGTTACTTAAAGAAATCAGTGCCCGGCAATCCTCGCGGATAGGCACCGTTCTCCCAGTCTTGATCCGACACGAACCTGGATTGTTGCACGTCTTGTTCGCGCACGTCGCACTGCTACCAGTGCAGCACAGCCACCGCAGGTACCACCGCCTGACAGCTGCGTCTCGAAGACAGGAAGGAGGAGCCGCGCTTCGCACAGGAGGACAACTCCGCAAAATGACTCCGGGGACGACGATTCTCGCACTCGGGATTAGGGCTCACAAAACACACGGCGGCAGAAGACTGTTTTCGGTGTGTTTTACCCTAATGACCGGATGTGTATATATATAGCCATGCACGTCCCTAATCCCATTCCCAGTGAGACGCAACACTCGGTTGCTCTTGTACACAATACGGAATAAACCGTAAAAGAGAAACATTTTCTAATTAGGATTTAAGGAATCTGAATAAGAAAGCAACAATTAATTACACGAGTAATTAATTACTTAGTTGTATTCTAGTACAAAAAGAAGACGGAAGACATTCTCCACAATCCACAATCCACAATCCACAAGCCACAAGCCACAAGCCCGGCCCGGCCAGGCGAGGTGAGGCGAGGCGAGGCGTGGCATGGCGCGCGCGCGTGCGTGCGTGCGTTGTGATGTGGTAACCCCACCCACCAAGGAGGTGAGCATACCTCCTTCCTAGGACTCCTTTGGACACTAGTGCCCCATGTGATCCTACATATGAGGACCACAAAAGTTCTAGGTGTGAGCAATATGGGATAAAACTTCTTTGCCATTTGCACTAGAAACAACACTACATTCTCACATGTACTTGTTGCACTACATTGGGCTTAACCCATGCTAAATAAATGACTTGCTACAGTAACGACGCTACAGTAATTATGTGCTACAGTAATTACGTGAAGCTACAGTAACCATTATTTATCTAACAATCCCCCACAAAGTCCAATGTGTAGTGTGCTCTACCATTCAGTCCTCCATACTGTGCTTTCAGCAGATACCTTTCGGTTTGAATCTACCTAAGTTATCCAATTGTGACTCCTGTAGGAACTAGGTGAACAAAAGTCTTGAACCTGAACCTTGGGTACAAGAGTATAGGTTGGTAACAACACAATAAAGACATGGTAGTAAAGAAAAACAATGCATTAAGGCCATGCATACAAAATTTTATATCATGATTGATAACAGAGAACAACCCAATTCTCCTGTTGTGGCCTACACAACATCAATCACTTAGCTGGAGTCTCCAAGGATGTACTGCTAACATCCTGTCCTAAGACTTGACACCATTAAGAGACTACTCTCTTACTAACTTGCAGTCATGACACTAACATGTTTCCAGGAGATAGACACACAGATGCAAGAAGCATCAAACAAGAATGCATAGTGTCATCCGATTTACCCGACAGCTTGTTATTACCACATTGAACCCAATTTGTGGGATCTCCACTCTTTTGGGTTGGATTGCTACTGCCTGCAAATCTATAGGGGTTTCAGTCCCATCCCCAACCTGGATTTTTCCACTAAAGCCAAGGTAAGACCTTTAGTGAAAGGATCAACTGTATTATCTTTGGTACCGACTTAGTCCACAGCCACGACCCCATTATACACTAACTCCCTTATAGATTTTAATCTGACTTGGATGTGTCTACGTTGTTTTTGATTGTACTTGGAACACATTATCTTAGCAATAGTTGTAGTGGTATCACAGTGAACTGAAATCGTAGGAAGTGGCTTCATTACCATAGGTAAACTAGACATAAGTCCATGTAACCATTCAACTTCCAATCCAGTTTCATCTAAAGCACACAACTCTGCCTCAAAAGTGGACCGAGACAATATGGTATGTTTCTTAGACCTCCAGGAAACAACTCCTCCTCCCAACAGGAATACATATCCTGAGACACCATTACTCCCAGAATTCATGGCAATCCATATTGCATCACTATATCCTTCGACTACGGAAGGATGTTTACCATAATGCAGCCCAAGGGAACGTGTTCCCTTGATATACCTCGAAACTCTATCAAGAGCTTCCCAATGGGTCTTGTCGGGACAACTGGTGTATCTACTTAACTTGTTCACGGCAAATGCAATGTCTGGACGTGTACAGTTCATAAGATACATCAAACTTTCGATAATCTGAGAGTATCGTAATTTAGACACTGGAACCCCAGTCTCATTCTTGAACAAGGGCTTGGATGAATCATATGGAGTCTTAATAGGTTTACGTGATGTGTACTCAAACCTCTCCAGTATCTTCTCAACATAGTGATACTGAGAGAGAGTTATACCATCAGTAGACCTTATGATTTTAAGCCCTAAAATCACATCAGCGACACCCATATCCTTCATCTCAAACTTGCTACACAAAAATGACTTTGTCTCTTTTACTACTTTCATATCAGAACCAAAAAGTAGGATATCATCGACGTATAAGCATAACAAAATGAATCCATTATCGACAATCTTGCAGTAGAGACACTTATCAAATTCATTAGAAATAAAGCCAAACGATGATATCACAGAATCAAACTTCTCATGCCATTGCTTAGGGGCTTGTTTCAATCCATATAATGACTTAACAAGTTTACACACTTTGGACTCATTCCCCCGACCCACAAATCCCTCAGGTTGTTCCATATATATCTCTTCTTGAAGATCACCGTCTAAGAACGCGGTCTTCACATCCATCTGGTGGATATAGAGATTAAAAATGGAAGCCAATGCTAGAAGCACTCGGATTGTGGTCATACGGGAAACAGGTGAATAGGTATCAAAATAATCTATTCCTTCCCTTTGTGTGTAACCCTTAGCAACTAACCTAGCCTTATACTTATAAATTGTCCCGTCTGCATTAAGTTTCTTCTTAAAAATCCATTTGCAACCAACTGCAGAACAACCAGGAGGCAAATCCACCAATTCCCAAGTTCCATTCAAGAGAATTGATTGGATTTCATCATTAACGGCTTCTTTCCAAAACTTAGCTTCTGGAGATTCCATAGCTTGTTTGAAAGTAGCAGGATCATCCTCAACATTGTAAGTGAGAAACTCACTTCCAAAGCCCTTGGATGTCCTAGGACATTTACTTCTCCTTGGTTCAACTATTTCTTCAGAATCATCAGATTCAGAACTAGCTTGTTCTGAGTCGCCCCCCACATTTGTCATCCTTTCCATGTGCTCGGGAATGGAACCTGCGGTAAATGAATCTTCTTGAGATACTTCATTGGGCACACCAGTTTTCATAGGAAACACATCCTCAAAGAATGTAGCATCACGTAATTCCACAATTGTATTGACCTCAATGCCAAAGATATCTGATTTTACAATCAGGAATCTATAAGCATAGCTTGTCTCTACATAACCTAAGAATATGGCATCAACCGTTTTCGGTCCTAATTTCTCCTTTTGTGTTCAGGGACAAGTACCTTTGCAAGGCACCCCCACACTCGAAGATATTTAAGACTCAGTTTTCTTCCTCTCCACAACTCAAATGGACTACTCTCTGAATGTTTATGGGGAACTCTATTCAGAATATGGCAAGCCGTATTCAAAGCTTCCCCCCACATAAAGTTGGGTAATCCAGATGTTTGGAGTAAGGTATTTACCATATCTATTAAGGTTTGGTTTTTACGTTCAGCTATCCCATTTGATTGTGGTGAATAAGGAGAAGTGACCTCATGAACTATACCATGTAATTGGCAAAATTCCAAAAAACAATTTGAGGTATACTCTCCTCCCCTATCATACCTTAATCGCTTAAGTACTTTACCGGTTTGAGTTTCAGCTTTTTTCTTATAAATTTGAAATTTATCCAATGCCTCATCTTTACTTCTAAGTAAAAAGACATAACATTATGTACTCGCATCGTCAATAAAAGTTATAAAATAACGCTTTTGATCCCTCGTAGCAACACCATTAAATTCACAGATATCTGTATGAACTAAATCCAAAATTTCTGAATTCCTATTCACAGAATGAAAAGGCTTCCTAGGCAATTTAGCTTGTACACAGATTTCACATTTATTGTTGCTAATTTCAGATTTAGGGATCAAATCTAGATTCATCATACGCTTCATTGAGGAAACATTAACATGTCCCAAACGTGAATGCCATACATCAAAAGAAGCAAGATTCATGCAAACAGAACTATAATCATTCAAATTTAAAACGGAATTTGAAACAGGTTCAACATGAATCTTAAACAAGTTCTCCACATCACATAAGTACCCCTTGCCAAAAAACAAATAATCACGAAGGCGTGTAATAATAGCCTTATTACATTTATAGTCTACTATATAACCTTCTCTAACTAATATGACGTCACTAAGGATATTGCGTCGAATGGTTGGAACATGTCTGACCCTGTTAAGAGTCAAAACTTTCCCCGAAGGGAACTTCAAGTCCACCCATCCTTCACCTTTGACTTCTGCAGAGCTGGAATCGCCCAAAGTCACGGACCGACCTCGAGAGGCCTGATAAGACACAAACAGGGATTTATCAGCACACACATGTACATTAGGGTTTGTTCTTCGGTTTCTTTTGGATCTTTGCCTTGGGCTTATGTGCATTCTTAGATTTCTTATCTTTGGTGTTTTTCGTAGAAGTAAGATTAATAGTTGGATTTGCATCAGTAGGCACCTTGACCCCTTTCTCCTTTAAGTATTCTTCTTGTATATTAATATCCATCATTAATTCATCCATGGTGTGTGTCCCTTTGCAATGCTTCAGAGACATACCAAACGATTCCCAAGACTTAGGGAATTTTTCTATGATAGACATAACAATGAATTTCTCAGGCAACACCATCTTGGCATCTGAGAGTTCATGAACTAGGAGTTGTAGATCGTGTGTTTGATTAGAAACTGACTTACCCTCAACCATCTGAAACTTAAGAAATTTAGACACGCAGTATTTTTCAACACCTTGATTTTCAGTGCTAAAATTCTTAATTAACAATTCCCATAAAACCATGGACGTAGTGACTAGCGGCTTTGAGTAAGAATCATACAGTTTGTTATTTAAACCAAACAGAATCAACCCGTGACACGTTTTATCACCCTTCTTCCAATTAGCAATAATGTTTGCATTATCAGGAATTGTTTCATCAGATACAGGTTTAGTTTCAATTAAATTAAATACTGATCATAACCCGCAATATTCAGCCAAATTTCCATACGACTCTGCCAACGGGCAAAGTTCGTACCAGTAAACTTTTTAGGCATATTGGTTGTATCAATATTACATCCCGAACTACCCTGACCGGCCATTGTTAATTTAACAACATAAATATGATTTCTTTAAGACTGTTGTTAATCTTGGTTATTGTCGTTCATGCAACAGCGACAGGTGCAATATAATTAACAGTCTAGGCAGATCCAAAATAAGAATCAAAGAACAAACGAAGCAGGAGAACAGAAAACAGGAGTTAGATTCGCAAACCAGATCGTTCGTTGAGAAACGAACGTGTTACTTAAAGAAATCAGTGACCATCAATCCTCGCGGATAGGCACCGTTCTCCCAATCTTGATCTGGCACGAACCTGGATTGTTGCACGTCTTGCTCGCGCACGTCGCACTGCTACCAGTGCAGCACAGCCACCGCAGGTACCACCGCCTGACAGCTGCGTCTCGAAGACAGGAAGGAGGAGTCGCGCTTCGCACAGGAGGACAACTCCGCAAAGCGACTCCGGGGACGACGACTCTCGCACTCGGGATTAGGGCTCACAAAACACATGGCGGCAAAAGACTGTTTTCGGTGTGTTTTACCCTAATGACCGGATGTGTATATATATAGCCACGCACGTCCCTAATCCTATTCCCAGTGAGACGCAACACTCGGTTGCTCTTGTACACAATACGGAATAAACCGTAAAAGAGAAATACTTTCTAATTAGGATTTAAGAAATATGAATAAGAAAGCAAAAATTAATTACACGAGTAATTAATTACTTAGTTGTATCCTAGTGCAAAAAGAAGACGGAAGACATTCTCCACAATCCACAATCCACAAGCCTGAGCCCGGCCCGACCAGGCGAGGCGAGGCGTGGCGCGCGCGCGCGCGTGCGTGCGTGCGTTGTGATGTGGTAACCCCACCCACCAAGGAGGTGAGCATACCTCCTTCCTAGGACTCCTTTGGACACTAGTGCCCCATGTGATCCTACATATGAGGACCACAAAAGTTCTAGGTGTGAGCAATATGGGATAAAACTTCTCTGCCATTCGCACTAGAAACAACACTACATTATCACATGTACTTGTTGCACTACATTGGGCTTAACCCATGCTAAATAAATGACTTGCTACAGTAACGAAGCTACAATAATTGCATGCTACAGTAATTACGTGAAGCTACAGTAACCATCATTTATTTAATAGATTTATTTGGTTAAGAAATATTTAAGTTGGGAACCATTGTGAATTGTGTAAGATGAATTTTAACTTTTCTTAGATAATTGTGACTACCTTCACCATATTGGGAGAGAAGTATCATAGCCATCTGTTAATAACTCATGTTTTTTCTTTCATTCAACGAGTATACTTTTTGACTAATGATGGAGTTTGTCACATTTATATGAAGTTTTGACATAATTTTTTTCATCTATTTAATTCAATCATTTCACCATTCCTCACAGTTGAGGAGATCACATATAGAAAGTACCTATCTCTGGGTTTGAGCATAATTGTCCTTTAAATCAGCTTTTTACTAGTCTTTTTTTAATAAATCATTCAGATAATTTTCCTAAATATATTATCTATTTTCGATTCCATAATATATTCAATAGTCGTATATTTCCTGAAAACAAATAGCCATTATCCTAATGAAAAACTCACATGTTTGCTAAAAGACTGGCTTGGTACCAAGTTTAATCTCGTCCTTCTTTTCTTTTTTTTAATTAATTTTTATTCATAACATAACCCAACGTCATGATTCAATCGATTTCTATCTAAGAAATTGTCAAAATCTTTTAAATACTTTACAAACTGATATACAAAAAATTGTTTTTCCTTCCCAGGGACTTCCTCAAAACCTAGAATTCCATTAGGGTGCCATGTTGCAAAATTGCACTTGTCATGAGTGGATGTCCCTACAGAATACTAACACTGTCCAATCTGTTCTAGAATCCTCTACCTAAAACACTGACCCTGGTACTTTAATTCTAGACTATAAATACCCCATGTATTTAGCACTTGTTGTTTCCCCTTTCGACGCTCTTGAAGTCAAAGAAAAAAAACTTACTTTTTTTTAGTTGTCTCGATGATAAGAACATCCTTCTTCGAGGACAACTGACTCTCATACGTTAAAATGCTATGAGATGCTAACGTGGAAATATTTTCTTTAGTTTTATTTATTATTCACATGATCTTAATTATTATATCAAAAACTCCTAACTATTATCTTAAATTGCCAACCATATACTAATGTTGTCTCTACAACCGCTTGTTCTAAATCTATTTGTTCTACAACTTCTTGCCATGATCAGTTAAATGAATATTTCTCAACAATCAAGTTATTCTTTAAGAAAAACTGGCTTGTCTAGATCAAATGTTGTGTCATCCAATTGATCTTTACAAATATTATTTAATTTACTCTTGCATGTGATTGAACCCTCCTCTATCACCTCTCTCACTATCTATTTCCCATTGTTCGTCATGTTCATGATGGATCTTCACCATGGAAATTCTAAGGCATTTGGTAGCTCTTAACTAAAAAAAACTAATTCTTTAGAATATTTATGTATTGATATCGATACATAAAAGAAATAAGAAAAAAAAATGAGGATGAGGAGAACATGTTGTCTATGATAGGTGAGTCCCTGGAGAAAAGTGAATAAGGCCACATGATGTTAACATGGTTGTTGCCATTGGTCTCTAGGGGCTTCTGAAGATGATGGGAGGTCTTCTCATGAGGGAAGTGGAGGATGTAGAGAGAAGCTAGGCGTCAGGTTCACCATTGGAGTTGGACATGAATTCAAGGACTTTGATGAAGAAGATGGGAGTTGAAGAGTGGTGACTCTAGGTCTAAAAGTTTGGGAGGATATGTGAGGAGTGCAATGGTAGTGTGAGGAAGTAGTGGCACTGCCCATAACTCAATGGCGGTCTCAAGATGGTCAGAGAAGATGGTTGGGGTTGTCTCAGCAATCCTTGTGATCTCAGGGCAAAGTGAGTAGTTGGGAAGCTTTATGGGGTTGCGATGAGTCTCAAAGAGGAGTTAATTGGTATTGAGGATATTGGAAGGTGAAGGTAGATCTCACCAGAGATAAGCGTATTGATCAAGGTAATTGGCTCATCTATTGTATTTATAGGATCAATTTGGTCTTAGTCTTAGATTCATGAAGTGTAGACTAAGATCATTATGCATATTTGTCTTGCAAAGGTGACTTGATGCCATGTTTCAGCTTCTCGTCGACCCCTCATGCCACTAACCAATGGAGTGATTGGCATTTACGGGAAGGAAGTATAGAACAGGTCAAAAGGCAATTATTGGGGCAGAAACAAGGTTGGAAAAGGTGAAGCAATATATAGAAGGAGTTGAAGTGGTAAGATTTATGAGTAATTTCTAGCTAGCCCAACTCGCTTCCATCATGGTTAGGGAATATGACCCAGACCTCGGTGAGCCTGAGTCCTAAAGATGGAGAATCCAGATCTTTTGGATCCACTGAATCAAGCGACGAGAAGAAAAATTAATTAATTTATAGCGTTCTTCTTAACCCTAATTTACACCAAATTTGGACCATGTCTCAATAATTATGTGTATTAGTTTCTAAAAGCGTAATTCATGAATTTTTTATGCCAACAATGCACACTTCATCATCTCTGTTAATAACTCAAACCCACAATTTCTAAATACACAAAATTATATGTAAGTTGATTATAAACCAATGACTTGAATTTGGGTCAAGAAAACCCTTGGTTGATCATAATCTAATTGGATCATATCATATGATAAAAGAATGGGTATTATCCACGACATTCAAGAGTATTCCAGAGAAACAAATACAAATTAGTGGAAATGAATAACGGGTTTTGAGTGGGGATAATGATTTAAAATAGCTGAAAATAATATTATGATCCAAAATTTTGTAAGTTACATAAGTGATTATTACCATCACAAAGCTCCATCCATTCTTGGTCGATGTCAAGTTTTCGGACACTAAGGTTATTGTTGATCGAAACATGCTCCTCACAGAACATGCTAAAATGACACTTTAAGGAACCATCTTTTTCCCTCCCCTTCATAAATGAGGCCCCAAACTCAAGAATGAGTTCTTTGGAAATTGATAGGTACCCAAACAATAACATGAGTATGTGCCTTGTACAAAATATGTAACATCACAAATTTCTAATACATATAATTTACTAAGAGGAAGAATATTCTCATTGGAAATATTAGAAAATGGCATTCATTGCATAAAATTAAAGTTTAATAACACAATATAGGGCACATTGTGCAATTACTCACAACTCAAACTCATAACACATAAAACTCACACCCTTAGTTAAAACACATGTCACATGAACATAAAGGAAATCATATTTGTGATAGGTAGCACCTCGCCATGTCTATCCTCAGAAGTCCTTGAGCTCTTCCTTAAGTTGATACACATATATCTCTATCCTTGGCATTGTTCCTTAATTGTGGGAAGCTCACCCCAAGCCATTCATATAAAAATTTGTAAGTGGAATTGAACATCGTATAGCACATAATTAACATATAATTTGAAATGGAATCTTTTAACACCATGAAAATAAACTTTACATTTCATCATTATCTTTTATCTTACTTATATAAGAATCCTCATGTTTTTGCAACAAAGTTCCTCTTCTCTTTGCACAGAAGTGCCTCTTGAATTGTATCATATCTTGTTGTATGTTAGGAAGACCATGATTTTCACCGAAATGATCTATATTCTTGGAAAACAATGATTTACACTAAAGTACATGGTATGATAGGAATCCCATAATGAAGATCTTATATAGGGTTCATTCATGTCTTTAATCTTTATATTTAATAATCTTTACTCTTTCTCTTAAATATAAATATAAGATGATATGATGATTCTTGAAGTTAAAAAATAAAAAAGGATTTCATTTATCTTATAATTTTTGCCTTTAATAAACAAAACCATAGCTTGAATAAACATCATACATGTACATTGTACATAAAAACCCATAGATATCAATAATCATGTTCAAAGGGCATGGACCACTTGCAGAGATTGGAGAAACTCCAAGCCACCCTCTTGAGGTTGATGAAACACTAGTCACCCCATTTAAATAATTAACATTTATTAATGACAAATAATTAACTTGATTTCTAGGATTTTAAGGTTTATGAAGGGTTGATGGAAATGTGGGTTCAAAATAATCTCTAAAATTAGGATAATATCAATCCATGTGTTTTTATCTTTCCAATGAGTATTTACTTGTACTTTTTTTACTATTGATGAATTAGATATGAATTTTGCAAGGATCCACCAATCAAAAATTCAAGAAAATCCATATATGAAACCCTATTTGTGACACAACTATGTGTTGTTGTGAACGAACCACATTCAGACACATGTCTCACATACCAGTGTGGCTGCTAATTGATTCAGGTGCAAAAAAGGCCTTCGATTTCAACTGTACCTATGATGACTTGCGACATCAAATTACTTAGGCGGGGTCAAAAAAGTGAACCAAAACCTCCTTGATTATCTTCTCTTTGTGAATTTAGAAGAAACCTACATATGGATCATCAAACACTAAGGCCAACACTTTCTAACATAGGTAGGAAATCAAAACCTTAATTGAGGAATTTCTATGGATGGATGTATCATCTTTGTTGACACCTCTTGGTATAATAAATTTGAGGACAAATGGAGGTGAACAATCTTGAAAGCCTTAAGGTATCATACACCATTATAGGTAGCCAACCAAGGTGTCATATATTAGAAAACCACCAACACATGCATAAAAAAATCAAAATGATATGTAGTATCAAATTGAATCTAAAGGAGGCCTATGTAGTTGATGGCATGCCCAAATTTATTGGGATCACCGTCAAGAGATGCATATAGGTAAAATGGGAAAAAAAGGGGAATGTGTGGTATACTATGGAAGGGGGCATACTAATGGTCAATAAAGCTTATTGAAATCTATGAAAAGATTTCAAATAGATCTAGAGGAATGCTCACGGGCTGAGTTGTTGGGTTGATAGATCCCTTAGGGTAGCGACTGCTTGTGCTTCATAAGAGGACCAACTAGATGGTTGTAGGATACTCAGAGCATTCCCAATCATTTCTAGAGATGGGTTGAAGGTTTATGGGGATAGATTTATGGGTTAAGGATCGGTGAGCATGATTGTTGGCTAGACATCCAGTTTTAGTGAAATAGGGAGTTTGGCTCAGGTTGGGCATATTGATTACTGAAACCAAGAAAACCTAGGGCTCCTTGAAATTGTTTCATAGAGCCTATGGTTGACTAGAGGTCAGGTTACATCAGAATACCATGGAGAGGGAGAAAATAAAGAATCGGGTATTATAGGTTAGGTGCATCTATTTTGTCCTTGTGTAGAAACCTACACAAGGTAAGGAATAATGGAAAGTCCCTCAGACCAGTTCAAATGGCTCAAAGAGAGCTCACATCTTATGAAAAATGTAAAGTTCACGTGACACGCATCAAGGCCTAATTTAACCAAAGTACATATTAAATTGGTATTTGATTATTTGGGAAAATTTAGATATTTAAGTTATTTTCTTTCCAAGATCAAATTGGAGCATCTAGGATAGTTCAAACCTAACCATTTTTTGTATTACCCTAGTTGGCAGAAAGGATTCCGAAAATCAAGTTCATTTTTAGTTTTGAGAATCTCTACTATTTATCATTTCCTTTCAAAGTTAAACACATATTTAATTATCCAAGACTATCTAAAAATAGTTAGAGTCTCATATTTTAGGTAACCTTGATATTACTAAATCAAGTTCATATAAAACTTGTAAGGTCAAATTATTCTTATTCATTGGGTCAGTTTCTCTTTAATCCTTTATGTATCACTAAATTTTTAATCATGGTTTTATTTGATGAAATTGAATTACTGTTATACTGATAAAATTTAATTATCTTCCAGCTTAGAGGATACATAGTTCTAGTAAGATCTTTGAGTTCCATGAATATATTAGAGTTAACTTGATTAATTAAAGTGTGAAAATTTGAAATTTGGATTTCAAATAGGGATAATTTATTATATTAAAATTTTAGGTTGTTACTATACTACTCACCTGATATGAATTTCATCTTCAAAATTCTACTAGTCAGTCCACCTTAGGGTTTTTCCTTATCCTTAATATGAAAAACTAACAACTTAGATTATCATGCAATTTTACACATATATAAGGAAAGACTAATCATAGTTGTGATATATGAAAAGGTACTAAAGGGATGTGTAAATCTTACTTTTCTCATTCTAATCATCTTCATCATCATCCACCATGGTGAAGATCATAGATTTTTGTTTCTCCTTATGATCAAGGTTAACATGGGGAGACTTCTTTAAGAGGATCTTGAGATAGTTGCATTTGATATTTCTACCCATCCACAATAGTAACAAACTCCAATTCTATATCTAAATTATACTATATGATATATGTGACACTTGGTGCATTGAGTCTTTACATGAGGGTTTTGAAGAGTCTCTTCTTGTGCCTTTATCTAATTCTCATTATGTCTTTTGTGCTCGTTCTTGGATCCTAAGTATCCTCCATTCTCCCAGTGACACATGGCATGGTCCTTCAACTCAAGGATAGACTCGAGTTCCTCCTGCGCTGTCATGATGCCATGTCCAATCAGTCCATAGTCCATGTTAGGATTCACACTACACATGAACTTCTTTCTAAAAAATGTCTTGTCTAAGACAAATCTGTATGCAACTCATAGAACTCCCTTGTATATTGACTAACAAATGAGTCATACTACTTCAGAAACTAGAAATGTACTTCCTTACTCTTGATCATAGCCTCTAAGATGTAATGGTTCAAAAAAATAAATTGTGAACTCCTCCTAGGTTAACGGCTCAACATCGAGTCCTCAAGCATGGGTGAAGTTCTCCCACCAAGTTTGGGATGAACTCTTAAACATTGTGTCCCAAAGAGGACCTTGGAATGGTTAGGGCATCCCAGATATTGTAAAAACATATCGATATTGTTGAGAAACTCTTTAGAATGACTCACTACATTAGTCTTGGATTCTCTGGAGTCGATATCCAACTTTATCTTTAGAAATCTACCTGGCTTAACTCTTGGTTTCTCAGCAATTTTTGCCTTCCATTTAACTGGTCAGGGAATCAATAAGAACCTTGATATGCCATCTAGAGGTGCATTATGGTTAGCATTAGGTTTGGCCCCTCTAGAGGGACCATGATTACTCCCCATACTTTAGGATTTTTTCACTCCATTTATGTGCTCCTTGCCTTTATCAAATCTTTTCTTGGATTCCATCTACAAAAGAGAAGTTAAACAATATATGATTTTGAGAAAAGTTTGGTGGCCAACTTTTTTTTTCTAATACCATCTTGTGACATCCTAGTTTTTTAAAACATATATATTATTGAGTGGAATCATATTCTAACTAGAAATGTCACAAAATGATATTCTTACATAAAAATAAAGTTTATTTAACAAAGATTGGGTACATTGTGCAATTTCTCACATCTCAAACTCATAACATAAAACGCACACCTAAAACTCAAACGCATGTCTCATAAACATAATGGAAATCTAATCTATGGATAATTGGAACCCCACCAGGTCTTACATTAGAAGTCATGGAGCTCTTCCTTAAGTTGATCCTCAGACAACTCTATTCATGAGGTTGCTCCTTTCCTATGGACATAATTCCCCCATCTATGCATAAAGCAATTTGTAAATTTTTTGAACATATTATAACACGGTTAACATCTACTTCGGAATGAAAACATTTAACATCATGATTTTTTTTCATTTTTTCATTATATTTCATCTAAATTATGTAAGAGTCCTCATTTTTTGCACCAAAATGCCACTTCTTTTTGCACTGTAGTTCTTTGTATATTATAAAGCCCATGATTTGCACCAAAGTGCACTATATACTAGGAAGCCCATGACAAGGTTCTTATATAAGGTTTATTCATTATCTTTACTCTTACTCTTGAATACTCTTTACTCTTTAATTTATACATGAATTTAATGTGATATGATCATTCATGAAGGTATAATAAAATGATTTCATTTATTTAATAACTTCTAACTTTAACTAGAAAAACAATATATTGATATGTGATACATGTACATTTTACATAATAACACATAGACATCCAATAAATATGTTCAAAGTGCCTCAACCACATATAAAGATTTGATTAACTCCTAATCACCACTTGAGATTTGTGAAACCCTAGTCACCCTATTCAAACAATTAACATTCATTAATAACTGATAACAATACTTTATTTCTAGGATTTTAGGGTTTATTAAGGGTTGATATGAATATGGCTTCAAAAAAAGCTTTGAAATAAGGATAATATCATTCCTTCTATTTTTATCTTTCCAATGAGTTTTTACTTGATTTTTTTACCACTGTCGAATTTGTTATGAAATTTGCAATGACCGATCAGTTAGAAATTCAAGGAAATACACATATAAAACTATATATGTAACACATCCAACATGAGTGGGGCTCATGATCTTCTGAACTAATCATGACTGGCAACATGTCCTCACAAACCCACTTGGAAGCTTACTGATCGGGATGCCAAAAAGACTAAAGATTCTAAATTTACCATTGTTGACTCATGACATCAAATTACATGGAGGACTATAAATAGTGAAACAAAACCTCCTTAATAATAGTTTTGTAAGTTAGAAGAAACTTGGATCAAGATCCTCTAACACTGAGTCCAACACTCAGAACTATAAGTTAGACACCAAAACTTAGACTAGGGCAAGTATGTAGATGGTTGTATCATCTCCAGTGATGCCTTTCTATCACAAAGACTCCTAGGATAATTGTATGAGGATACCATTAGAAGCCTTAAGGTCTCTATTTCCATTAAAGGGAGCTAGACAAGTTGTATATGAGAAAGCTACTAACACAGGCATAATAAAAAATCCAAACAATATGCGACATCAAATTGAAGCTAAAGGCGGTCGAAGTAGGCGATGCCTTGACTACATTTACTAGGATCACCACTAAGAGTTGCATATAGGTAAAAAGGGGGAAAAGAGGAATGTAAATCATATTGGGTAAGGAAAAATTGACAATATCTAAAGCTTCTTGGAATCTATGAAAAGTTTTCCATCACGTCTAGAGGAGTGGCAATGGCCATAGATGCCAGGTTGATGAGCACTTAGGGTAACGGTGACAGGTGCTTCAAATTTTAGAGGACTAAATGGAGGGTTGTAGGATACTTAGATTGTTCTCAATCAATTGCAAGGATGTAATGAAGGTTTCTTGGGCTAGATTTATAGGTTGAGGATTTGGTGAACATGATTTTTAGATGGAGGTCAAGTCCCGGTGAAATGAGTATGGGTCTAGTTAAGCATGATGATGATCACAACCTAGCAAAACTAGGGATCCTTGAAATAATGCATAGAGACGAATGTCAACGAGAGGTCATGTTACATTGTAATGAATCTTAGTGGGATAGAATTGGGAATCATGTATTTGATGTGAGGGGATTCATGTTCATACTCATGCCCTGAGAGCTAAGAAAGGTAGGGGACAAATGAGTGTCCAACATGTATAGATCAAATGTCTTAGAGAGTGACTGCATATTATGAGAAATTTAATGTCCATGTGACATACTTCAAGGCTTATTTAAACAACAATCCATGTTAATTTAGAATTTTGATTATTTAGGACAATTTAAATACTTAAGTTATTACTTAAGTTAATTTCTTTCCAACTCAAGTTGGATCATATAGCATAGTTCAAACATAACCATGATTAGGATATTACCCAACTTTGGCACAAGGATTCTGGACATCAAGTTGGTTATTAGTTCTGATACCCCCTACTATGTATCATTTCCTTTCTTATTAATCCTTAATTTAATTGTCCAAGGGCATCATACATGTTATGTAGATCTGCATTAGTAGGAGCTGGAATGCCCCTGTCATCTTATCCGACTCATCCTATGTCATTAACGTCCTATAGCATGAATCATCACCTACCTGCCAACTTCAGCCACTGAGAAGAGAGTATTGTCGCACCCTCCTCTCATTTCCAGATCTACAACTTTCGTTCATCAGCCGGAAGCATAACCATGTGGCAGACATATTTGCAAAACACTCTATGTACTATTCTACCCAGTTTAGTTTCTCCTCTAGGAAGCCAGACTGGCTATTGGCAGATGTTAAGATTCAGCCTCATCTGATTTGGCCCGTTATAGAGAACGACATGAATAAAAACTAATCTCGATAGGTTGCAAAAAAAAACACAACAAGGCTCATATTTTGGGTAAACCCTAATATTATTGAGTCAAGTTTGCAAAAACTTATTAGGTCAATTTTTTCTTAATAATAGGATAAATTTAACTTTAACCCGTTAAGTATTACTAAATTGTTAGTAAGGGTTTTATTTGATGAAAATAAATTAACATTGGATTGACAATGTGTATTTATCTCTGAACTTATCAGTATTATTTTTGAGTTCTTTACATGCATTAGGGTTAAGTTGAATCATCTAAGTTTGAAATTTGAAATTAGGGTTTAAATTACATATAAGATTATTACTTTTAGGGTGTTACACTATATCTTCCACGTACTAGTGAATGGCCAACATTTGAAGTGTATGATGTAGTCCTATCACAATACTTAATCATCAAGTTCTCTATGGTCTTGTATTTTTCCTTCTGATTATTTGTAGCCAACACATTCTACTTTCTTGTTATGGGTATGATACAAGACTTGTGGTAGACAAGGGCACGACTCAGAATATTCTTCAATAGAGTTATCTCATGAGTGTGACGCTCTACTAATTTTTTAACTTTTGGTGTCACTTTCCTTAACGTCAGTTCTTACATAAAACCACAACTAAAGGCCCATAGAGTCTATTGGTAAAGCAAAAATGTCACTACTGATCTAGTCTTACTGATTGAGAAAAACATAGGTGCCACTTTTAATGTAATGTCACTTACATTGTGAAAGAGAGATGTCTAAGATAGCCAACTAAATTCAAAATTTTAATGGAAAATTTTGATATTGGCCTATTGTTGTAGTTGTACAAAAACCAATGACCAAACCCTTCGCGTGAAACAAGTTTTTTCTCCAAAAATGCTTTATCATTAGCTTCTCTCCATAAAATGGACGATGTGGCACAACCCCACAGTGAAATGTTTTACGTCAACACATCTTATGTCGTCTTCCTTTTCTATATGAACCGACAACAAAGCATTCCCAACACATTCTCCAAAAAAATTATTTCCCTCCAAATTGCATTATGTCATCAATTTTATTCTAGAAAGCGATGACACAGGTCTTAGTGAGTTTGGAGTTTTTTTAACATGTATAAGTACATATGGAATTGATTTTTGGTTGACAACCTCCGATAGTGATTGATCCATAATGTTGGTTTTCAACTGAAACCTAATGACACATGTCTTAGCAAGGTTTGCATTTTTAGTAGGGATAAGTACATGTGGTGTTCGTTAATTTTTGGAAAACCGACGATAGTGGTTGAACTATTTTGTTGGTTTTCCATCCAAACTAACGAGACATTTCTTAGCGATGTTGAAGTTTTTCAATAAGGACAAGTATATGTTGTGTCAGTTTGTTTGTGCAAAATCGATGATAGAGATCGAACTATGGAATCAATTTTTCTTAGACAATTGAAGACTAAAGTCTTAGTCATTGATTTTATGTAACTACCAATGACTAAATTTCAATTAATAGTACTGTCAAACTTTCTTTCTCCCATTCTTTGTTTCAGCATGCGTGATCCCTAGCTCTGGTGGCGACGAAAACCAAAATCTAGCTTTTTCTAGTCATTTTTGTTGCCTTCATTGCAACCTTTTCCACCATCGCCAACTCAGCACCACTGCCTCTACCCTATTTGGAGATGCCACCTCCCAGCATCTTTTCATTGCTTCTATTTCTTTCTACCACTGTAACCTTTATTGCTTTTCTCCAACATCGCCTGATGTTGCTTGCCACCGCTTTCGCCTCTTCCATTGTTGTTGTTGTCACCTTTTCTACTTCTACTGCCATTGTTGTCATCACCTTCATTGCTTTCTTGCCACCATTCCTACTGTTGTTGTTGTTGCTTTTGCTGTCTACCAATGATATGAGCAAGCGCCCTTCCCCTACCATGGAAGTTGCTTATTCTCCTTATTCTTTTTGTATACTTCTTTTATTTGTTGAGTTCATTATATTATGATTGTTTGTTAAATGCATTGTTGTATAATTATTTCATTAACTTAATATGAGTTAAAGACTGATATGAATTTAGATAAGTTGATACCAATTGAATGATGAATTGTAACTAGGTATTAATTTGGGAATCAGAGAAATCATACTTGTATAATTGGAATTGTATAGTTGAAATCAAATAACCTAGAAATGATATTGATTTTTTTTCATGAACCTCTGATTGATGACTGAAAGGAACTTTGGGGAGAATGTGTGATGACATGCGATGCTTCGATCAGAGAGACATTTTGTTTTCATTCTATGTTGTTTTGCACTCTTAATGACTTTCTAGCATATTGGAATTTATCTAGCAAGTGTCTGATGTTATTGGTACTCTGTTAAATATACAAGGTAATACTAAATATGGAATCAAATCCATAATGGACCTACATGGAATGGGTATAAGGAAAGAATTAACATCAATAATTAGTAGTGATCAATAAACATATTTACCTCCTACCTATTACACGTTGTCTGGACAGGAAAAGAGAACTTTTTGTGAGTGCTTTCTTAATGTTAAGGTACCACAGGAAAATTCTTCCAATATCTATAGCTTGGTATCCGTGAATGATCCCAAGTTGATAGATATTAAATCTCATGATTGTCACACTCTAAAGCAGAAAATATTGCCCATAGCTATTCGATGTGTACTACTGAAACATGTAAGGATTGCTACCATAGGGTTTTCTTTCTTCTTCAACACATTATGTGGAAAAGTTATTGATCACGTAAATCTTGAAAAGTTGTAAACAAAAGTGGTTGTTACCATGTTCCATCCTGAGATGTGTGTTCCTCCTTCATTCATTGATATAATGGTACATCTTGTTGTCCATTAGACAAGTGAAGTGAAATTGTTGGGTCTATTTTTCTTGTCTTGGATGTATCCGTTTGTATAGTACATGAGTTTTTTTAAAGATTATGTTCAAAAAATTTATTGACCTGAAGGGAGTATTATTGAGGGTTATGTGACTACAAAGGTTATGGACTTTTATAATGACTTTTTGAGTTATAACGAAGCTACTACCAAAAAAAAGAATATTGATCCCTTTTTTAGATAAGAGACTTTATGAGAACGAGTAAAAGTAATTATCCATGGTTGTGGGAACAAACACACTTGTATGTTATACACAACATCGACAAAGTGGATATTTATATCATTGATGATATCAATTTTATAAGGACAAAATATCCTCGAGCTAGTTCAATATGGCTTTGTAGATAGCATTATAGGATATTTATTAGGTGGTTTGAATATAAAGTTTACTATAACTATCTAAAACACCAACTACTATTGCAAAAAATATCAAATGGATTGCCTTTAAACTAAAAATAAATGTTATGTGTTACGAAAGGTTTGACATAAATGGATTTTCATATTACATAAAAGGTCAAGATGACAGATGTCTTGTCTAAAATAATAGGTCACCCTTCAAGGGTCTTCATTTTATTATTACAAAATGAAGGATAAGAGTCCACATGAAGCTAAAATGTCTTGTTATGGTATCATGGAAGACATATGGGATTTTGACTACATAAATTTCAGAATTTCCATATATAGGTGTAATTGGGTTGATAACACCAAAGAAGTTGTTGTGGATGAATTCGATTTCACATAAGTGAATTTTGAAAAGATTTGTGAGAAGGGTGAACCATTCATAATGGCATCACATGAGAAGAAAGTATTCTACATTGATGATCTTGCAAATAAAAATGATATGTTGTTCTTCATGGGAAAATGCAGTTCATTATAGATCTTGTTGATGAAGAAGAGTACTATAGAAAGTATGATGACTCTATTCCATTCTCAGTTGGCTTGACAACACCAAATGTTGAAGCTAATAATATTTTTTTTTCAAAAAAAATGGCCATTCTATTCATCCTGTGGCTTGGGCTCGAACCTAGAACCTCTCATTCACAAACTAAGTTTTGAACCATCATGGTGTCCTCTCACTCGACCAGCTAACAATGTCTTATATACATATGGAGATTACAAAGATGGAATGTTAACTGATAAAAAATTCAACCAATACTAGAGGCATGCATTTTATTTTTTAAATTCTAGATGTGCATTTTACATTCTTTATTATACTTATATATGTCTCATGTGTTGCATGTACATTTTACATTCTTTATCACTTATATTTCATTCTTTGACTATTTTTAATATGGTATTTTCAGATGGTGTCTGATTATGAGTATGAGTACCATGACGATGTGCAGTGTGAGGATGATTCTAGTGTAAGTTGTATTGTTTTATTACATAGATGAGTATTTTACATTCTCTATCATAGTTATTACATAGATGTTTACTTTCTTTGTCACTTATATGTGTTTCTTGACAATTTTTGGATGAGCATACTGAGTATATGTACACTTAGAATATGCACCCTGAGATTATTTGCTAGTTTTCCTAATGGACAACATGATTGTACAAATAAAAGAGTCATCACATTTATGAAAAAGTTTGTAGCCCCAAGGGGAAAAAGACTAAAGTTGGTTGTTGACTTTAATGATGTATGAAATCCTATTAGGAAGAATAACATTACTTTCATGAAATATCTAGGGGTTATTACTCGTAACAAAGCGGATATAACAATAGAATCTTGGCATAAAGTTGATCATTCCATGAAAGATTACATATGGATTGACTTATGTGTGAGATACTCCAATTTTTAAAGATATTCACAATCCTATTTTAAAAAAAAATGTAAGTATATAATACCTTGCAGAGCTTCCTTGACCTTGATAAAAAGTTGCATCATATAAAAGTGATACCTTGTAGACTAGAAGTGTCTTCCTCTGAGCACCCTACTCCCTAGTCTACTGATTCTTCTACTACTCTTGTACCTTCACTTCCTCACGAGGATTTACAAATTGTGAGGACAAACCCGTATGGAGATAAACCTAACCCCGTAACTGTTGAGATGGTTGCAAAAATGGTAAAACTCAAAATTTCAAAGTGTATGCTCATTTTTGACCTTGATTGTTATGTTTTACTGACCAATTACTATTGATGATGATTAGTAGGAGCTCTATGAGCCCAGAAAAGAAGGCAAGTTCATCCCTAAGGGTCAAAGGTATGAATTGACAATTCATCTGGGTACTCCAGAGCATCTTGTCTGTGTTAGGGCTACTAAGGCTGGTGTCGGCATAATATCCTTTATTGAATCATCATTAAAATGCAAATCTATCAAAAAAGAGGATTCTCACAAGAGATGGTGCAAGACATGATTGCAAAGGGAATAGAGAACATTATGAGATAGTATTAGGCTTATTATTCTCAACCTCCTTGGACAGTACCTGTGTTGCCCCACTCATCATACGACATGGACCTCCCTACAATAGAGGTGGTTGAGAGTAATCACATGGAACCACCACCTGGAATGAATGGTGTAAGTCTTTTTGTGATGTCGTAGTCTTTAGGTGCATTTATAATATGTTTATGTTTAGACATATATAACACTGTATACAAATTTGTAGGGCTTGAGGTAATGCCATTGTATATCATTAGAACATGGCTTCCATGTCATTGCATTAGGTGACACTTAACCACCTCATCCAGGTATTTTATGGTGTTCTAATGCCTTCCAGTGCAATTCATGTGTCTTAGGCTTGTGTACGATGCTTAGAAATAGGCACCACTACCACATGACCACCCTAAGCACGAGATGATAGGTGATGTAGAATGTGGCATCATTTTACGACCTAAAGCAGGAGTTATCTATACTGATGTATGTTAAATTTTCATTGTGTTTGTATTTGTGATCATTTTCTACTTGTGTATATAAATGACAATTGATATGAGAATATATATATATATATATATATATATATATATATATATGTAGATCATTTCATCTAAGAAACCCCCTACAGTTAATCCTCCACTTCCTCCTCCATATTTTCAATTACCTACTTAAATTGAAAAGGACCTATTCGAGTCGCTAGGTCCTAAGTGTTGGGGGTTGACACTATGGCTAAGTGAGTTATAAGAAGTGTCAACTATGATGGTCCATATTATGGAGGAGACTACATGTCAAGTTCATGATACAACTGTATTGTTGACATATATTGTGGAGTTGTTTGATTATGCTTGGTTGATTAGAACTATGATAGAAATTTAGATATGGTGAGATTTTATGACTAAATACCTCATGCTATATATGTTGATTTGTTTTCTTATATATTAGTGCATACATAAAGGTTTTTTAGCTATTTGTGTAGGGTGGGTGGAGAGTTCTCACTAACCAACATGATATTTGTAGTTTCATCATTGATTAGACATGTACATAAAGACCCAAAAGTATGTTAATAAATAATTCTCTACCACATTTAAATATTTTGGTAATGTGAGAAAGAGTGTGAGTATAGTTCCTTTCAATGTTGGTTAAGTTTTGAGCACTTTGCTTGTAATTTTACTTATGAATTACATTTCATTATGGATTCAGAGTTTTCTTTTATTTTGCCTTCTTTTCACTCAATATCAATCATTGTGTGTTTTTGGTAATTCTCCCAAAGACTATGTGTATTATCTAGGTCTTTAAGGTGACAAATTAGACAGTAGGAAACATAGTAAAAAGGCATTATTTATGTGAGTAAATTTTTTTATATGTCAACATTTGTTAATATTTGTAGCATTACATGACTATTTGCTAATCCAATTTAATGTGTTACTTGAACTTATTGGGCTATAAAAGAAATAAAAAAGGCCAGAGGAAAGACACATAAACAAAGAAATGATTAAGCTAGAAGAATGTTGAGGTAGTTTGCTTACTTCAATTCATACAAGTGCCTCCTATGATTACTATTATTTATTAGTGTTTCACAACGATAAATTTATAGTTCCCTATACAAAGTAATAATTGGGGATAAGAATACTACATGATGCGGTATATCGACCTGATTGTCAAATAGGAAGCACTAGACATCCATTGTATACAAAAGGTCATCTATATAGTCTTGATCATCATAAGTAAATAGTCTCATTTGATAATATGAATATATCAAACAAAATCTTGAATTATTTCATTCACTTAGCAACTTTTTTCAACTGGACAAATATCTATAAAAATGATGAGATAGATGAGATATGAGAAGAATGGGAACACTTATACGTGATGATAGTCACTTTTAAATTTAATTGTTTTAAAATATGAGTTTTCTAAACCTTGATATCATATTTCTATATGTATATGATGGTTATGACTTTTTATAACATTTTTTTATCAGAAAGCATGGGATCTCTTTTTAATGAATTTTTTTAAAGAAATGTACAAATATGAACTAGATATAAATCTATGAACAAAAACCAGAAAAAACTAAAGCTATAGGAGGGAAATACATATAGAAGAAACTGCACATTTTAGAAGAATCAGATGGAATGTTGCACCAAATCACTTCAGGTTAAATATCTATTACTGAAGAATCTGGTATTTCTTTCCTTCCAAACATGGTAACATATAGTAGTAGTAGAATTGTGGTGCTCTATAGAATAATTCAGGTAAAGATCAGTGTGAACACCAAGAATATGCTTAATACATCCATCATTCAGAGCTTCCTTCCAAATAATGGCAGAGAACTTGCAGTTGAAAGCAATATGAGAACAAGATTCATAGTCCTCATCAAATAGAAAATAGAGAGAAGTGATAAAAAACCCTATACTTCTAATTAAGTCTTAAGTGAGAAGAGATTCCTAACAAACCATCCATGAATGGACAATGTATTTTCATAGGTTACACCAATGCCATAACCAACTTGCCCAAACAGTTGGAGTAGAAACATACTTGATCATAGGATAGACGTCCCTAAATCTCTAGATCTTCACCTCTTTGAAGAGAATACAATCGAGACCCTCTTGGGGGTAAGTACAATTTTAAATAGAAAAGATGAGATGTTTATTTACTCTTTATCCTTTATACACCAGTTTGTACCTTTTTTAATAGAGTTGATTCTTTCCATACTACCACCACCTAAATTTAAAGGAAGTGATTCAATAATAAAATTAATTACACATATACCATGGATCCTTCTAAAGAAAGATGGAATTCCCTTCACCAACAATTTAAGAAATATGTTGTCTTATTAAGTCTCAAGCTTTGAAGAATCACTTCCAGATCTAGGAATCATTATATTTCTATTGATATGTCCATAAAGATTCAAAAAAAAAATTTCCCAAGAATCCATTTAATCCAAAGAGATTTCTTATTTAGCAAGATCTTCCAAAAATTTAAGGTGGTAGCACATTTGACCATGTCATGACCACACCTTAAACCCAAACCACCCCCTGACTTAGGAAATAAGACCTTCACCCAACCAACAAAGTGGATTATCTTTGTGAGCTCAACATCACTACACAAGAAGTTCTTATAGATCCTATCAATCTCATTGCAAATAGAATCTAGAATGGGGAAGATGCTTATCCAGAATAGATAGAGAGACAGTAGAACTGTACTGATAAGCTCCATTCTTACAGTCGTAGGAAAAATCTTAGAAATCCAACCATCTAATCTCGATTTCACTTTGTCAATGATTGGAGACTGTAATGCCTTAGTCAATCTACCAATGAAAAAAGGTAGACCAAGGTACAACCCATGGAATTTAGCAATTGGAATCTAAAAAATAGAAGATATACTCTTAATATCAATGATAACACTACAATAGAGAGAGATTTTATCTTGGCTTGTCCTTCAAATATGTCACACCCCGATCTCACACTAACCACAACCCACGAGATTAGGGTGCGACAGAGGGATTTACACACAAGCCATACCACTCATAACTTTAATCATTTTAAAGACATTAAAATGATAACCTGATTTATGATGTAAACTAAAGCTAAACAAACTGCGGAAGCATTCTTATTAAACTGACTAGAAATATAAACAAAGTCTACAGCATATTACATTGCTCGACATAAAGTAAAGCATAACAGTTAATTTACATCTTTATACACATTCCACATACACATTCTCTCTCACCCACACCATGTTCCAAGGATCGAGGGGAAAGGACTAAGAGACCTCTAAGTAAACTAACTACATATACCTTCTACAGACTAAGCATTAGGATGAAAAGATCCTTCAGATTCCTGTTGCTGTTGTTGACCTGAAAATGTTTGAGTAGAGGGATGAGCCTACTCGCTCAGTGAATAGCATTTCATTTAGCTATCACTAAACAACTCATCAGATATATAAAATTGAAATAAAACATAAGTGCAGTACTAAGCAGGGCAGTTCTAATGACATAGCAGAATTTACAGATAATAATCACATTTCTATGCGATGACAGATATTTTAAACAAATAAATAGTTATAGAGAATTGGCACAGAAGTTCAAATCTCTTAACATATTAAATTTACTGTGATCCTATATGATTACATATATATATTATTATTATGCCCTAATCATATGCAGTGTACTCTGCATATAAAGATCTATAGCGAACTACGATCTCACCGTACAAGACTTAGCGACACACCCGGGAAATGCTACGTCTGACTTTCCGTCCTGGTCTGCTACAGGACCCACAGGCTCTCCGGCCTCCTCTGCACTCACCATGAGTGCTCTGGACTCCTCCTCTAACCTGAGCACACAGGCGTAGGGAGTCAACACTGGGTTACCACCAGAATTACTCAACCGGTTGATGTTGGATAACCCTTTACTTTATTTATATTTTTTTTCCCCAGTGCCACCGAAATTACTCAATCGGTTGGTGTTGGACACTGTCTATCAATCCCTCATGCCACCAGAATTACTCAACAGGTTGATGTTGGACACGAGTTTCACCCCTAAGGTGCAGACCTCTCAAAGGGGTTCTACGGTGTTAGGGCACCTAAGTCTATTAACTGATTAACATATAAACACTTAATCAGGGATATCACATTTCATACTTATTTCACATTCTGAACATCACTTGAAAACACATATATATCATTTGTCATTTTTAAACATGACTCAGTATCAACTTATCCAATTTTGATGCTAAACATCCATTTTATGCTCAACGTATACATTGCAACTGTAATACAGGAAATTCCATCATTTTCATCAATCATATTATGTATTTCAAGTTCCAATGAATCTATCATACTCTATTGTATGTGCTACACTATTTAGGAGTTATACCAACTGATACTGAAGCAATTAAGCACTTAAATTGAGTTAAGTAATGATTTCTGAATGAACTGCCACTCACATCTCAGAAACTCGACCGATTGGTCAGAAACTCGACCGATCAGCTTGCAACTCGACCGATCAACTTGCTGTTCGATTCCTGCTAAGAAAACTTGACCGAATCACACACAAATCGACCGAACAGTGCACAGACTGAAAACCTAAACAGACCTGCTGATGTCGATTTCACTCGAATCGGCGGGCAAAACCACAGATTTGTGCTGCAAATCACCTGCAACTGATGCACACACCCACAAACTAGTTGTAGGGAAGGAGGAGGACGAACTAGGGCTGCTCTTCGTGCCCTTTCCCTCTCCTGGCCGCCGCTACTGCTAGCACAGCTCCTGCTGCTAGCGTAGCTCCGGCTACTGCTGGATTAGTTGGCGAAGAAGAAAGGTGAAGAGAAGATGGAGGGGCCGCAGCTGTTGGCCGGAATCGAGCTAGGCCTCTGAATCACCCTTCTCTCCCAGGTCTCTCTTTCCCTCTCACGTGAAGAAGAGAAGAAACGCTCTGCGTGTCTCTCATTTCTGAAAAGTGAAACGAGTAAAGGGGAAAGAAAGGATAAGAAGGAAAAATATAGGGACCAAAACGTAAAGTCTGAGAACTTTCGAAAACTACAAACAGGTCCCTGCATGCCCAAAAACTTTCAACTTTTGACTTGAAAGTCG
Source organism: Alisma plantago-aquatica (assembly GCA_963693085.1). Classification (NCBI taxonomy): domain Eukaryota; kingdom Viridiplantae; phylum Streptophyta; class Magnoliopsida; order Alismatales; family Alismataceae; genus Alisma; species Alisma plantago-aquatica. The sequence goes on along the minus strand of OY856414.1, from coordinate 807,717,513 downwards.
GTTTCAGACGATTTCTCTGGCAATGCCTCAAGCGCAAGATCTTACACGTTTTAAGGGCTAGGATTCACACTACGCAAATATCATATCTGTTTTAAACGTTATTAACAAAAGCAATCTTATAACTTAGCAAAGTAGCTAAAATACATGCTTAACAGCATACTTACAGGGTAAGCTCAACACGGGTCGTAACAATCTCCCTCCCTTATAAGAATTTCGTCCCGAAATTCCTAAAAGAGAAAAGGAAACTTGCTACGCATCTCAGATTCAAGCTCCCACGTAGCTTCTTCAAGGTTATGATTCCTCCACAGAACCTTCACCAACGGTATCTCATGGTTCTTAAGCTTCTTGATTCAGTGATCAACTATCTGCACTGGTCCTTCCACGTAGGACACATCTGTCTTAAGTTGCGCCGGTACTGGATCTAAAATCTTTTCTGTACCGGGATGACACTTCTTCAGCATAGACACATGAAACACATCATGAAGATTTGCCAACTCAGACGGCAAATCCAACCTGTAGGCTACAGGTCCAATCCTCTCAACAATAGGATATGGGCCCATATACCTAGGGGTCAACTTACCTCTCTTTCTAAACCTTAGCACTCCCTTCCATGGTGAAACCTTTAGATAAACCTTGTCACCAACCTCAAACTCAAGAGGTCGACGTCGTCTCTCTGCATAACTTTTCTATCTGTCCTGAGCAGCTTTCAACTGCTCCCTGATCACAGATATCTTCTCTGTAGTTATATCGACTATCTCAGGTCCAAGAATTTCTTTCTCGCCAAACTTGTACCAACAAACTGGTGATCTACACTTCCTGCCATATAGAGCTTCATATGGGGCCATTCCAAGACTAGAATGGTAGCTGTTGTTATATGCAAACTCCATCAGGCTTAAGTGTTCTTCCCAGTTACCTCTGAACTGCAGAACGCATGCTCTCAGCATGTCTTCAAGAGTCTGAATGGTCCTCTCAGATTGACCATCTGTCTGCGGGTGAAAAGCTATACTGAACCTCAGCCTTGTGCCCCACGCACGATGTAACTGATCCCAAAACCTGGATGTGAACTTAGGGTCTCTGTCAGAAATAATGGAAACTGGAATACCGTGCAATATGATTACCTCGTCCACATATATCTTGGCCAGCTTCGGAACATCAAAGGTTGACTTGACAGGAAGAAAGTGAGCAGACTTAGTTAGTCTATCCACAATCACCCATATTGAGTCCGAACCTCTAGGCGTCCTGGGTAACCCTACCACAAAATCCATCGTGATGTGTTCCCATTTTGTGACGTCCCCGGATTTTCTAAAACTTAATCTGATGTGTGACGTCCAAATTGAAACCCTCACCTCAGCGAGAATCCCAATTTAAACATCCCACACAAGGCTAAGAAGAAGAAAATTAAGGGAGTCAAAAGGAAACAATCAGTATCACATGCACATGAACAATAATAAAACCACAACACATGCTCACCATTCAACATATAATTACAACATGAATTGTTACAACATTTTATATTACATATTGAACAGCAAACTACTAAACATATACATGTACTACCACTAAACAACAGGATCTTACGACAACAGGTCCACCTGTACATCAGCTCGCTACACAATTCTCAACTATCCTAGAAGATCCAGAGCATAACCATAACCTATACAAAAGATTAAACGTGGTACACGTCAGCACAATATTCAAGAATATTGTACTGAGTACGCCTACGTGTCTTTTATTTACCTCTCATCATATCTTGGCAATAAGATAAAACTAATATACTTGGAAGTAACAAAAGAATATAAGAAAAGGCGTATAGTTGCACAAAGATATTTGTTACCAGAAGAGAACACATATTTTAGGCACATTTCCATTATATGTAAACTTGATCAACCACAGGCACTATTCTACCAAAGAGGTTTAGTGCTCACATGTACTATTCTGCCAAAGAGATTTAGTACTTCATAAATGCACTATTCTGCCAAAGAGATTTAGTGCTCACATGTACTATTCTGCCAAAGAGATTTAGTACTTTCATCAATGCACTATTCTACCAAAGAGATTTAGTGCTATCATATCATGGAACATATATCTTATGTTTCATGTGTTCATAGCAATAAGTATAGAAAATCATGCAACATATCATACAAGAACAATCATTTCAATCAATATCATATGCCAAGTTTGTACTACCATATAACGAAAGCATAATATATAATAAGCCAAGTAAGAGGTAATGGCGTACCTTGATCAAGAGATAAACTTAATCATCATATCCTCATGTCATCTATATCTTGGTCAACCCCTGATTAAGATAAGATCATATACTATCATAAGATTCTCATCTTCTTACATCTAATCTTAACCCTAATCGTGTCCATTAGGGTTTTACTTATCTCATTATGATATTCTCATAATTACTTGTATTCTTGCCTTATATTTATCTTACTGATGTCATATTCCAGATTATAGTTCATCAACTGGATATACTCATGTGTCACATTATTATGTGAACATATTTAACAATATGTCACATTCCTTAACCATATTAGGGTGACATCACATGTATTAAGGGTGCTCTTCATATAACATGAATTTCGTGTATATAACTGATCTCAGATTTATGTATTATCTTCTTGTTACAGATATGAGGGTTTTCTGTAAATTTCATCAATTATTGAGCATGTATGTATTTATTGCATTTTATTTAGGGTTATTAGCCCTAGATAGACATTCTAAGCAAATTACATGATTATGTGCCATAACATGATCATATATGATGTCATATGGATTACAAAAGACAATAAGAGTTACTGATACATTCTCATAATTTTAGGTCTTCATTTGATATTTAGTATCCATTAAACGAGCATTATGCATATTACATGCTATCACTGATATTTAAGCATCAAAAGACTGATGTAAAGGTGTCATATTATTCTACTCATTTTTCTGAGAAAAAAGGTACCTTGTTTGTATTTTCTAATAACCAAGCTAATCTCTATGAATTATTAAAGATAAACATATTTCTGAAATAATTACCTCTATAGGCCAATTGTGTGTCGCCATGTGCCCCTTTCAGGTATGCGCTTATTTGCTTGCGGGATGGGCAGACCAGTTCATCTCCTCTTTTCCTTGCGATCACTGACTCTCTCCCTCCCCCAAGTTCTCATGCTATTGCGGTCGCCGCCTGCCATCCTACAGCTTCTGAGTCCGTTGGACTCTATCCAAGATTAGGATGCAAGTCTATTCTTTGGCAGAGTTCATCTCTGTCCTCCACGCACATGTATGTGCGACCTGGGCATCTCCCAATTCATGTGTTAGTCTGGTGAGGACTAGCTTCCCCGCTCGACGCACGCTGGACTCCTCGCGTTCTCAGTTTCACACCCAAAAGCTGGTCTCTCTACGTCTCGCAGACTATTGCCGCATTGCTACGCCCTCCACGTGCATGGATGATCTCTGGCATGAGAACCTGCACAACCAACTCCTCCATGTTAGGTGTCGCCGTTGCTGGTTCTCTCTCTGGTGAGCAGAAGATCTCTATCCTCTCGGCCTCACTGCTGGTGGCAATCCTGGGCTAACTCCGGTGAGCTACTGAGGGTCGGCTATTGCTCCTCACTTCCTCGATGCATGTATGCATTCTTTCTCTCAGCGCAACGCCTGCGTGCCGCAGTCGCCGCCTCCTGGTCCACCTTCGACGAGCGAGCAGGAACACCCTTCCGACCAGGGTGTTGCCACAAAGCAGAGCACGATGAGGACAAAGACCGAAGTCTCCTCAGTCCGTGAGGGGGCGCCGCCTCGAGTGATCTACCCAGGCGACCGATCAACAGAGCAGAGACACTCCTTCTCACCCCGATCTCCTGCGCTCCAGATGTGCTCCTCCATTTTCTATTCTGGGCAAGTACCGAAACCACCGCCTGGGTGAAGATCTTCAGCGGCGGTCGGCCACCCAAGCTCCGCCCTCGTCTCTATGCTGTACCCAGGAATACATCCGGCGAGCGATCTTCCATGGTTGACCCATCACAGCTCGCTTTCTCTCTTACTTCACATTGCTGGTGGAGAGGCTGAGAAGGTGATGACCTCCTCCTCCTTGTTCTCTCACCCTCACGATGGTAGCATACCCATATTCATCTGTTTTGCACCACCTCACCGTTGAGAAGAAGCAGAGATAGGAAAAGATGGATCTCCCACACAAGTCTGTTCTGTAGTCCTGACGAGGCTACTATAACGGCTTGCTCCTTTCCTCTATCAAACCACGTACACGACGTGGGGGGGGGATATGCTGAAACAGGGTCTCTCTTTCACCTTAACCGCTGGGAAACTTCCCCATCCATCTGATCCAGGGTCGTGCTAACTATTCCTTAAAGACTAATCTGTGGCCACTAAAACAATGTCTCATTGCTCATATACATGGGTTGGCCGCAAGACTCACTAGTGTCACCATCAATTTTAATATGTTGAGAACTAAAGTCATCAACCTAAATCTAATCATTAATTAGGAACCTCATTTGAACATGAAACTTCAGACATAGGTCCAAAATTTCCTAAATTACCTACTTGCCAAATTTGAGGTACATGCTTCAATGATTGGCCTCTCAGTTAATTTCTCCAAAGTGGCACATATCGAGGTATATGAACATGATGTCATCATAAACATAACAACATATACTTAAAGGCATTCAAATTCTCAACTCCATAGTTCATGTATCCAAATACTTCAAAAGTTCACTCCATCACACATTTCCATTCAGGTATAGGAAGCGACTGCAAGGTACCAGTAGGTTTCTGATGCTCAGCTTTAACCTGCTGACACACTCCACATCTAGCCACGTACTCAGCCACATCTCTCTTCATGCCAGACCACTAGTACATCTCCTTGAGATTCCTATACATTTTTGTGTTACCTGGATGCATAGCATACATAGAAGCATGCGCTTCTTCAAGAATTTGCTCTTTCAGCTCGCTGTTCCCAGGTACACACAACCTGTCATGAAGATACAACACACCATCGTCAGAAAACATGAATTCTGACCTTTTACCTTCCAACATATCCTGCATAACCTGCCACAACTCTTTGTCATTCTATTACAACTCCTTAATCTGATCATAGAAAGTAGGTTTGACCTGCATCTGAGCAATCAACCCACTCTGTCCAGACACATCCAAGTCTAAGTTCAACTTCCGCATATCTACAAGCAAGTCTCTCTTGAAACATGCCATAGAAAATGCATCAGCTGTTGAACTTGACTTCCTACTCAAGGCATCTGCCACAACATTCGCTTTACCAGGATGGTAATCGATTGTCACCTCATAATCTTTAATCAGCTCAAGCCATCTGCGCTATCTCAGATTCAAATCCTTCTGAGTGAAGATATACTTCAGGCTCTTATGGTCCGTAAACACCTGACATGTCTCACCATACAGGTAGTGACGCCATGTCTTAGGAGCATGAACTATAGCAGCTAACTCCAGATCATGAGTAGGATAGTTCTCTTCGTTCTTCTTAAGCTGTCTAGATGCATAAGCCACAACTTTGCCTTCCTGCATCAGCACACAGCCTAAACCTCTCCTGGAAGCATCGCAGAACACTGTATAACCTTTGTCTGCCTCTGGAAAAACCAACACTGGTGCTGAAGTCAACTTCCTCTTCAAGATCTAAAAACTCTTCTCACAGTTATCAGACCAAACAAACGGTGCATTCTTCCTCGTCAAGCATGTCAAGGGTGATGCTAGTACACTGAAGTTCTGTATAAACCTTCTATAATATCCTGCTAAACCCAAGAAACTTCTAATCTTATTAGGAGTCTTAGGCTGTTCCCACTGAAGCATAGAATCAACTTTCTTAGGATCAACGCTAACTCCATCTCTCGAGATAACATGTCCAAGAAATGCTACCTCGGCCAACCAGAACTCACACTTGCTAAACTTAGCATACAGCTGATGTTGCCTCAACAACTGCAACGCTACTCTCAGGTGTTGCTCATGCTGTACATCATCTCGGGAGTAGATCAGAATATCATCTATAAAGACTACAATAAACTGATCTAGGAACGGTTTGAAAATCCGATTCATCATATCCATAAAGGCTGCTGGGGCATTGGTCAGCCCAAACGACATGACCAGAAACTCATAACGCCCATACCTGGTTCTGAAAGCTGTTTTGGGAATATCAGAAGCCTTTACTCTGAGCTGATGATACCCAGATATCAAGTCTATTTTAGAGAAGATCGTCACTCCACGCAACTGATCAAACAGATCGTCTTTTCTCGGCAAAGGATACTTGTTCTTAATAGTGATCGTGTTCAATTGCCTGTAGTCTATGAAGAGACGCATAGTACCATCCTTCTTCTTAACAAACAGCACTGGAGCACCCCACGGCGAAGAACTGGGTCTAATGAAACCCTTATCCAGCAACTCCTGCAGCTGCACCTTGAGTTCCTACAACTCTGTAGGTGCCATTCTATAAGCTGGAAGTGCTACTGGATGACTACCTGGATATGCCTGAATCTCAAAATCAAAGTCTCTGACAGGAGGTAAGCCTGGAAACTCTTCTGGAAAAACATCAGAAAACTCACGAACCACAGGCACATCATAAACACTGCGGTTCTCTTCTCTGCTTTAGTGTCAACCACATGAGCAAGGAACGCTTCACATCCTTTTTGTAGCATCCTATCAGCTACAGCAGCTGATACTATGCACGTAGGCAGAACTTTCCTATCTCCAGTAAAAACACAAGAAAATTCACCTTGTTGAAAGGTAGCTTCCTTCTTCCAACAATCGAGTTGCACTTGATATGTCTCAAGACAATCCATACCCAAGATGACTTGAAAAGTATTGACATCCAGGGGTATGAGATTAGCAGCAAAGGTGTAACCTCCAAAAGATAACAAACATCCGGGACAGAACTCAATCAGAACTGTTGGTCCACCTAGTGGAACCCTCAACACTAACTCATCTACCAACTCTTGAGTTAACAAATTAAGTTCACCAACTAAAGAACGTCATATGAAAGAGTGAGTAGCACCCGGATCTATCAAAATTGAAACTGGTATACTATTAAACAAAAGCATCTCTCCTGTAACGACTTGTGAAGAGATTATACCTTCCTGAGGTGTCAAAGAGAAGAAATGTGCTGAAGTTCTCCCTCTACCACGCTGTCCGCGCTGACCACCTCTGCCACTGGCCACTCCACCACCTCTGGAACCAGAAGCCACAGAAGAACTCGGAACATCATGGTACTGAGGCTAGAAAGCTTGTGATGCTGCTTGTCGAAGCTGAGGACATTCCCTTCTGAAGTGTCCTACTTGTCCGCAGACAAAACCACTTGTACCCCAACACTGACCAGTATGTGGTCTTCCACAGTTGTCACATGGCGGCATCTCTTGTTTCTGGGGGCGTGTCACTGACATTGATGACTCAGAAGACCGTCCACTAGAGGCACTGCCCCATCTCCCTGGGTTGTATCTCCCTCTGATTCTAGAAGAAGTAACATCCTCAGATCTCTGTCTACTGAAACAGCTAAAGCCACGCCTGAGTTTAGAAAAGAAACCTCTACCTCCACCTCTATATCCACTATTGGACTGTCGTCTACTGAAATCTGCAGATCTCTTCTTAGACTCAGGCACCTTGTTAGCATTCACAGATTCTTCAACCTGTCTAGCAGCCTCAACAAACTTACCAAAGTTCTCTCTATTCCTTCTACTAGTAGCAGAAACTATATGCCGAATCTCTGGCCTCAGTCCTTCTTGAAACCTTCTGCATCTTTCTATGTTGTCGGGAACAAGCTGCGGACAAAAGTTCGCTAACCGGGTGAAAAGCGCTTCGTACTCAGTAACTTACATGTTCCCCTACTTAATGCTCTGTAACTACCTGGTTTTCTCATTAATGAAAGTGGGTGGATAAAATTTAAGATGAAACTCTTCAGAGAAATCCGGCCAAGAAAGCTTTGTACCTCTCTTCTTATCCTCCACACCGTGCCACCACAACTCTGCATCGCCTGTCAGAAGATAAACTGAGTGATTAATCTTCTTCTCTTCTGGAAGTTTCATCAGTAGAAAGACCTTCTCTATCTGTCTCAACCACTCATCAGCCTCAGCGGGATCTGTAGTGCCACTAAACTCTGTGCCACCAAGCTTCTTCACAAGCTCATAAGATTGCATCAGATCCTTACTGCTGGTAGAAGTAGAAGCTCACCTATTAGCCTTGTACCTCTCTCTGGTCTCCAGAAACATCATGTACATCCAGGATGCTTCATCCACGTGGTCACCACCACCTGGACCCAAGTACAGTGGATCAGGACCAACATGGCTCTCGGCCTGATCATCACGATCAAAGCCTCTTTCTGCCATCTGTAATGATATAACAGAATATTTCCTGTTAGAAAACTACAGATAGAAGAAAGACACCTAAACCTTAATCCTATTGGTCTCTTATCGTCCCCTGACTTGGACTCTGAGTAACTATGTACTCAACCTACACTCTGATACCAAAAATTGTCGCACCCTGATCTCACACTAACCACAACCCACGAGATTAGGGCGCGACGGAGGGATTTACACACAAGCCATACCACTCATAACTTTAATCATTTTAAAGACATTAAAATGATAACCTGATTTATGCTGTAAACTAAAGCTAAACAAACTGCGGAAGAATTCTTATTAAACTGACTAGAAATATAAACAAAGTCTACAGCATATTACATTGGTCGACATAAAGTAAAGCATAACACTTAATTTACATCTTTATACACATTACACATACACATTCTCTCTCACCCACACCATGTTCCAAGGATCAAGGGGAAAGGACTAAGAGACCTCTAACTAAACTAACTACATATACCTTCTACAGAATAAGCGTTAGGATGAAAAGATCCTTCAGATTCCTGTTGTTGTTGTTGACCTGAAAATGTTTGAGTAGAGGGATGAGCCTACTCGCTCAGTGAATAGCATTTCATTTAGCTATCACTAAACAACTCATCAGATATATAAAATTGAAATAAAACATAAGTGCAGTACTAAGCAGGGCAGTTCTAATGACATAGTAGAATTTACAGATAATAATCACATTTCTATGCGATGACAGATATTTTAAACAAATAAACAGTTATAGAGAATTGGCACAGAAGTTCAAATCTCTTAACATATTAAATTTACTGTGATCCTATATGATTACATATATATATTATTATTATGCCCTAATCATATGCAGTGTACTCTGCATACAGAGATCCGTAGCGAACTACGATCTCACCGTACAAGACTTAGCGACACACCCGGGAAATGCTAAGTCTGACTTTCCGTCCTGGTCTGCTACAGGACCCACAGGCTCTCCGGCCTCCTCTGCACTCACCATGAGTGCTCTGGACTCCTCCTCTAACCTGAGCACACAGGCACAGGGAGTCAACACTGGGTTACCACCAGAATTACTCAACCGGTTGATGTTGGATAACCCTTTACTTTATTTATATTTTTTTCCCCAGTGCCACCGAAATTACTCAATCGGTTGGTGTTGGACACTGTCTATCAATCCCTTGTGCCACCAGAATTACTCAACCGGTTGATGTTGGACACGAGTTTCACCCCTAAGGTGCAGACCTCTCAAAGGGGTTCTACGGTGTTAGGGCACCTAAGTCTATTAACTGATTAACATATAAACACTTAATCAGGGATATCACATTTCATACTTATTTCACATTCTGAACATCACTTGAAAACACATATATATCATTTGTCATTTTTAAACATGACTCAGTATCAACTTATCCAATTTCGATGCTAAACATCCATTTTATGCTCAACGTATACATTGCAACTATAATACAGGAAATTCCATCATTTTCATCAATCATATTACGTATTTCAAGTTCCAATGAATCTATCATACTCTATTGTATGTGCTACACTGTTTAGGAGTTATACCAACTGATACTGAAGCAATTAAGCACTTAAATTGAGTTAAGTAATGATTTCTGAATGAACTGTCACTCACATCTCAGAAACTCGACCGATTGGTCAGAAACTCGACCGATTACTGCACAACTCGACCAATCAGCTTGCAACTCGACCGATCAACTTGCTGTTCGATTCCTGCTAAGAAAACTCAACCGAATCACACACAACTCGACCGAACAGCGCACAGACTGAAAACCTAAACAGACCTGCTGATGTCGATTTCACTCGAATCGGTGGGCAAAACCACAGATTTGCGTTGCAAATCACCTGCAACTGATGCACACGCCCACGAACTAGTTGTAGGGAAGGAGGAGGACAAACTAGGGCTGCTCTTCGCACCCTTTCCCTCTCCTGGCCGCCGCTGCTGCTAGCGCAGCTCCTACTGCTAGCGTAGCTCCAGCTACTGCTTCGCGCCCTTTCCCTCTCCTGGCCGTCTCTCTTTCCCTCTCACGCGAAGAAGAGAAGAAACACTCTGCGTGTCTCTCATTTCTGAAAAGTGAAACGAGTAAAGGGGAAAGAAAGGATAAGAAGTAAAAACCTAGGGACCAAAACGTAAAGTCCGAGAACTTTCAAAAACTACAAACAGGTCCCTGCATGCCCAAAAACTTTCAACTTTTGACTCGAAAGTCAGTTTCAGACGATTTCTCTGGCAATGCCTCAAGCGCAAGATCTTACACGTTTTAAGGGCTAGGATTCACACTACGCACATATCATATCTTTTTTAAACGTTATTAACAAAAGCAAGCTTATAACTTAGCAAAGCAGCTAAAACACATGCTTAACAGCATACTTATAGGGTAAGCTCAACACGGGTCGTAACAAAATAGATGCAACACTACACTTCCAACGACAAAGTCTAATGTTTCTTACATTATTTGTCATCCCATCAACAAAGATCTAGACATCATCAGCAAAATATATATAGGAGATACAAACATCATTATGATTCTTAAGAGGAATAACCTCCTTTCTATCCATATCATGATTAATAATAGCCGAGAAGCATGTCATGGCTAGCACAAAGATATATTGGGAAATTTGGTCACCCTGCCTGATTCCATAAAAAGGCTTCAAGGATAGGATAGGGACTCCATTAACCAACACAACTATATTAACAGATTGAAAGATTTCTTGAATCCACACAATCCAAGGATATGGGAATCTCATACACCTTAATATGTAAAATATATAATCCCATCTAATAGAATAATATAATTCATCTGATCATCATGAATACATAATTTTTTGCAATTTTCTGCCACCATTCTTCATGTTGAAATCATTCCCCAGTTCATTAGATAGAAGAATCACTTCACGGATACTCCTCCATTTTAGAAAAGAAAACTAGTTTTCATTCACTATACAGGGGATGATATTTTGTAACATCTTTGATAAAATCTTTGAATTAATGTTGTAGAAGAGGTTACAGAAAGGTATAAGTCTCCATTCTTTAAACTGACTAGCAAATTTGACTTTATTGATCAGGCAAAGAAAGATACAATTAACTTATTTAAAGACCCTACCACTACAAAAGAAATTGACGATCTCCCTGGTGACATTGTCACCAATTATAGACCAACATGATTTATAATAACATGCATTAAAATCATCATGACATGTGCTCTTGTCAATATTATAATTCATAACAACATCCTCCACTTCCTTCCTTGTGACCGTTAGACAAATATTTGGGACTTGGACATTAGTAAGCATAGGAAGATTAACATCATCAAGAAAGATAGTATTAATAGAATTGCTTTTCTTCAAAAGATTACAATAGTAATCAACAATATGCTCCCTGATCTACTCTTCATTTTATGTGGTAGTTCCATCAATGTGCATACAATTGATAGTATTTTTGGCTCTTTTAGTCTAAATTGAGGTTAAAAAATTTAGAATTCTTGTCTCCCAGGGAAAACTATTGAATTCTAGATGTCTATTTATACAAAGATTCAACCATATTACCAACATCTAGGGCTATTTTCTTCTACAATTCGCCTCAAATCCCATATTCTTGTCATTGGGATACATGTTTGCTGAAGAATTCATTGGTTTGGTTTTCATTAGTGGCACATCCATAAATCTACCACGGGGGGGCTGAATTACTATGAGTAGTGACGATGAGGAAAATAATACTTATTTAGAAGAAAAAATAAGAAAAACACACATAATTAGTGTCTCATTTTCTCCAACATATAAAATAAGCAATTTGTAAAAAAAATCTAACTTAAATGAAATGATAAATTCACTATTCAAAATAATGAATTTGTTTATATGTCTAAGGTCATAATAAACACATTATTTGATATGTCTTTTAGATTAAACAACTAGAAGATCAACAATATAATTATAATCCATGATCACTTGATCAGTACAATGTGCATACAATTGGCAATGTGTAAGAAAAATAATAATTATATTAAAAATGGGAACAAAATCATCTTTTAAGTGGAGAACAACTATTAAAATATAATATGACATCATTTAGTGGAAGTTGTCATACTGGAAGAATCAAAAAATTATAGCAGTCAAATCTTATACTATAAATGATATAAGTATAATGGACTTGGTATATTATAAGATCTTGACACAATGATCAGTTGAAGGAAATTTCAGAAAAAAAGAAGGAAAATATTTAATGTGGTTGTATGAACAACATATGATGGAGAAGCACATTGGGAAATAAAAAGTGAAGAGAATGAAGAGGAAAGATTCATGTGTGTTTTTTATTTAAAAGTTGAAGAAAAGAGGATATATGTAACATACCAATTTTTGTATCCAACAAGCTCAGGGTCTTAATAGAAATTTCACCACTAATTAAATTAAAATATCACACCCTAATGTAAAAATCCCACATTAAAAACCTTAATTGACTTAAGTTTTATTAGATGGACCTAACTGACTATTAATGAAATATCACATGAATAAGAACAATATGTTTACCTATGTTATTGTTGATAACATGATAGTAACATATTCTACTAAATCGTCATCATCCAGACACAAGATATGGAAAATAAGTAAATGAGAAAGTTATAGAACCTACAATAGACATATTGTCAAAATTTGGGCTTATTATGACCTTATTTGACACCTAAAATTTATTTTATAAAGTTAACATATGGTTCGAATCATGATTTTGATATCATTAAATCGATTTGATATGGTTTTCACTCTTTTTTTTTCTTCTTTCATGCCCATTTTTATCCTTGATCTGATCGGACGGCCCTCTTTATATCCTAGATCAGGCGAACTCTGTGGGCGGTGGATAACATCTCTCCCTCACCCAAATTTGAGTCAGATTAGAAGCGGCAGACCCACACTCTACTCTCCCTCCCGATCTCTTCCCCGGTTCTTTCTCAAAGCGAACCGATCAGCCTGTCACAATCCTCGTGCCTTCCTGAAGCTTCTGATCCCTCACAAGATAGGGTTTCATGCCCTAGAGCCCTGGGTCGACTAGGACTCTTCCCCATTTCCCCTGTTTCCTTCCTCGCAAGTAAACCAACAACCCTCCTAACATGAAACCTATATATATCCTTCCAAAAATGACCGCGTGGTGTCCACAAATGGAACCCCATTGTTGCTTTTCTCTAGATCTCTTCCTAACCCTACCTCCGATCTCTAGCTCTCCCTCTACCCTAGCGGTGGTCTGAGATGAGAGTAGATGGCACTTTGAACCTCGCTGGCACATCGTCGTGAACCAGAGGACCTCCATGAAGCTTTCTGCATCTGCAATTTCATCCAAAACGGTACTCAGCTGCTTTCCCTCTTTCATCTTCCGTCTTGTACCCAAGAACAATGTCAGCGCTTTCGGCTTCTCGGACATTGTTAGGGCCGTCTTCAGCTTTGTTAAGGTGTCTCTGATTGGTCTCTGTGCTTGCTTGTCATCACGATGTGGTACTTACCGCTATCCCTATTTCTCCCTGTTCCTGCCATGGCAGGATGGTTTTTGGGTTCCCTGGCCATCGATCAGCCGTGTTCAGGGCTTGTTCCCTTCGTTAGGTTGCAACGGATTCACCTATACCCTTGGTTTCTTGTACAGTTTCAACTTGGAGGATTAGTGGAACAAGGATCTTCGCCCTTTTTGCATCGGCTGATGCTGTTCTTTTCTCGATCAAATGAAGAAGAAGCTTGGTCCTAAAAAGACCATTATGTCCATCCATCGCTAAACGAGTGACTGTTGGTCCAAGGTTGTTTTCGGGTTTGGTTTTGTTGACTTCGGGTCTGTCCCAGTGAGACCCATTGCTGGCGCGGCCTACCCTGATTGGGCCAGCTAGATACGGGTCCCAAGCCCACGTTGATTTTCCATGATTTCTAATTGGTCAATTGTTCAGAAATTCACAATAAATCAACTGCTTATCAGAAAAATACCCAAAAATAGTCATTGGAAAGGTTTTTCAACAAGGAACCTAGTTTCAGTGTTTTCAAACCCTATTTCCATAAGATCAGACCCTGTTTCCTTAAAGGCTCAAATTAGGGTTTAATGTGTATTAATGATGGAGATTAATATAAATCATATATTTTCAAGAATATAAGGGTGTCTCAGGATCAAGGAGAATAATTAGGGTTTTCTCCAATAAAGGTAAGTGGATCCATGCACTTTGAGTATTTAAGTAATGGTTTTCAATCGCTTTAAGAATATTGTATCATGATGATCGAGTTAAACCATATGATAGCTATGTATTCCATTTTTAGAAATTCTTAAGTTAATGCTTCCAAAGGTTATCATATGATCCTTATGTTTTAAATTTCTTATTTCAAGAATTTGTGTCATGTTCATGTTAAATCCAAGTAATTAATCATTATGTCGAGTTAATGATGAATCATGTAATTAGTTGTAATATTTGTCATTATCATATTAATGTCAAGCCCTCAGGCCTTATGAGTTCAAATGGAACATTATGGCACTTATGTGCAATTCATGAGTTCAAATGGAACATTATGGCACTCATGTGAAAATCATGAGCTCAAGTGGGTAGAATTGTAACATCCCAATTTTTTTTATCAAACAAGCTCAGGGTCTTAATAGAAATTTCACCACTAATTAAATTAAAATATCACACCGTAATGTAAAAATCCCACATTGAAAACCTTAATTGACTTAAGTTTTATTAGATGGACCTAACTGACTATAAATGAAATATCACATGAATAAGAACAATATGTTTACCTATGTTATTGTTGATAACATGATAGTAACATATTCTACGAAATCGTCATCATCCGGATACAAGATATGGAAAATAAGTAAATGAGAAAGTTATAGAACCTAAAATAGACATATGGTCAAAATTTGGGCTTATTATGACCTTATTTGACCCCTAAAATTTATTTTATAAAGTTAACATATGGTTCGAATCATGATTTCGATATCATTAAATCGATTTGATATGGTTTTCACTCTTTTTTTCTTCTGTCACGCCCGTTTTTATCCCTGATCTGATCGGACGACCCTCTTTATATCCTGGATCACGCGAACTCTGTGGGCGGTGGGCAGCATCTCTCCCTCACCCGAATTCGAGTCGGATTAGAAGCGGCAGACCCATGCTCTACTCTCCCTCCTGATCTCTTCCCCGGTTCTTTCTCAACGTGAACCGATCAGCCCGTCGCAATCCTCGCGCCTTCCTGAAGCTTCCGATCCCTCGCAAGATAGGGTTTCATGCCCTAGAGCCCTGGGTCGACTAGGACTCTTCCCCGTTTACCCTATTTCCTTCCTCGCAAGTAAACCAACAACCCTCCTAACATGAAACCTATATATATCCTTCCAAAAACGACCGCGTGGTGTCCACGAACGGAACCCCATCGTTGCTTTTCTCTATATCTCTTCCTAACCCTACCTCCGATCTCTAACTCTCCCTCTACCCTAGCGGTGGTATGAGACGAGAGTAGATGGAACTTTGAACCTCGCTGGCGCATCGTCGTGAACCAGAGGACCTCCACGAAGGTTTCCACATCTGCAATTTCATCCAAAACGGTACTCAGCTGCTTTCCCTCTTTCATCTTCCATCTTGTACCCAAGAACAATGTCAGTACTTTCGGCTTCTCGGACATTGTTACGGCCGTCTCCAGCTTTGTTAAGGTGTCTCAGATTGGTCTGTGTGCTTTCTTGTCATCGCGATGTGGTACTTACCGCTATCCCTGTTTGTCCCTGTCCCTGCCATGGCAGGATGGTTTTTGGTTTCCCTGGCCATCGATCAACCGTGTTTAGGGCTTGTTCCCTTCGTTAGGTTGTGACGGATTCTCCTATACCCTTGATTTCTTGTACAATTTCAACTTGGAGGATTAGTGGAACAAGGATCTTCGCCCTTTTTGCATCGGCTGATGCTATTCTTTTCTCGATCAAATGAAGAAGAAGCTTGGTCCTAAAAAGACCATTATGCCCATCAATCATTAAACGAGTGACTGTTGGTCCAAGGTTGTTTTCGAGTTTGGTTTGTTTGACTTCGTGTCTGTCCCAGTGAGGCCCATTGCTGGCGCGGCCGACCCTGATTGGGGCAGCTAGATACGGGTCACACACCCATGTGGATTTTCCATGATTTCTAATTAGTCAATTGTTCGGAAATTCACAATAAATGAATCACTTATCAGAAAAATACCCAAAATAGTCGTTGGAAAGGTTTTTCAACAAGGAACTTGGTTTCAGTGTTTTCAAACCCTATTTCCATAAGATCAGACCCCATTTCCTTAAAAGGCTCAAATTAGGGTTTAATGTGTATTAATGATGGAGATTAATATAAATCATATATTTTCAGGAATATAAGGGTGTCTCAGGATCAGGGAGAATAATTAGGGTTTGCTCCAATAAAGGTAAGTGGATCCATGCACTTTGAGTATTTAAGTAATAGTTTTCAATCGCTTTAAGAATATTGTATCATGATGATCGAGTTAAACCATATGATAGCTATGTATTCAATTTTTAGAAATTCTTAAGTTAATGCTTCCAAAGGTTATCATATGATCCTTATGTTTTAAATTTCTTATTTCAAGAATTTGTGCCATGTTCATGTTAAATCCAAGTAATTGATCATTATGTCGAGTTAATGACGAATCATGTAATTAGTTGTATTATTTGTCATTATCATATTATTGTCAAGCCCTCGGGCCTTATGAGTTCAAATGGAACATTATGGCACTTATGTGCAATTCATGAGTTCAAATGGAACATTATGGCACTCAGGTGCAAATCATGAGCTCAAGTAGAGCATTGTTATGGCATGTTTGTGGAAATCATGAGTTCAAGTGGAACATCAATTGAGCCTACGGGCCTTATGAGCACAGTCGGTGCATAAGAGTAAAAGACATTACAAGTAACCAATTAAGAGCATATTATGTGAACCAAAGATTTATTGTACAATTACATTTATGATTTTTCTTATTGCCCAGTTATTATGTTATTATAATGATACTCTATGCCGCTTACTCTAACGCGTGTTTTCCATTTTGAATGCATGGTTGGGGACGTGATGTCCACAGGAGAATAGCATAAGGAAGGAGATTAAGCATGGAACATACATCTCAAGGAAAAACGAAGAGTTTAGACCTGGTGGGGTACCAACTATCTTATGGCCTTTAGATTAGTTTTTCAATTAAGTGTTGATACTATGTACTAGTTTAGTTCAGTTCAAAGCTTTAGTCTTATGTTGTGGAACTTGAGACATGAGAATTGCAAATTAAGTATCCTGTGATGGTTTATTAGACTTTATTTTTATGCAATGATGATCATGTTTGTGGCATCCCAATAAGATGTATGCTTCTGCTCAGTTTGTGAAATTGGGGTGTTACAATATGAAAGAAAAAATTATATATTTTTTATTGACTTTCATTTTACATATCATCCTTCTTTTTCTCTCTCCATTTGATTAAAATTATATTTACTAGATGGATTTTCTCACATTTTCTTCTCCTTCTTACTCCACATTTTATATTTTTTTCTACTTTTTTTACCTTATGCCAATTTAATCGTCTTATTTTCTTTTATAGATAGAAATATTACCATTATCTTCTCAAGTTCTTGTAAATTTGTAATAATTGTTACTTGGCTTAAAACTTATAATATCTAAATGTTATGTAACTAAAAACGTTTGTGAAATACCATGTAACAATAAATATTATTTGGATTTATTTCTATATAGTAATATAGATATTTTCTTAATTTGAGAGTGATTGACTAATAAAAGTTTGAAAGAAAAATATATAAATAGAAGGTGATAGTTGTGCATGTATGGTTATCATTTTTCCCAATAGTGTATAATTATAATTGAGTGAACTTACTCAATTTATAGCTAATAATATATGTTAATTAATAAGTCAACTATATTACATCAAATTTCAGTTAATAGGTCAACATGATGAATGATATATTTTTATAAACTTCATTTTATATAATTATTTATATCTTTTATGGGTACATACCCCTAGTCTTTTAGGGAGACGATTTGTGTAACTCTTAATACAATTAATATGAAACTATTAAACAAATTTTAGTAGGATAAAAATGAAATATTTGATTTCTTAAGCTCATAATTGATGGCATGCATATTAGGACGATAAATTTTATGATTTGTGAGTGTATAAAATGCATAATCCACAAATATATTAAGTTTAACTATTAAGAAATTCATACAAAAAAGAATGATAGGATTGATTGAAATCATAAGATTAAAAGTCACATTTTGTTTGATGTAATATTTTTGTTACAAAATATAAATATATACATGGTATCATAATAATTATAAAAATATTTTTTGGAGGGGGGCTTCAGCCCCGGCAGCCCCTCCTCTAGCTACGCCCCTGGGACTGATGGCCCATTATTTATAGGCATGTGGAACGAATCTGGATGAAGGATTCAAGGAAACATCGTGTCCACGCTGATGATTAGTCTGTCGTAACTAACTGATTTTACTACATAGCAAGAAGTCTGTAGGCTGCACCAGCACTACTTGGAATTTAGTCAGAAATTACGGCGGTCAGGATGAAATCTTGAAGCTACTGGACTTATAGCCTTTCAGATTCTTCCATCGAAACTTACATTGAAAGCTGGAGGTAGAGGAAGGCAATTGGTGTGTAATTATGGATGAGTCAGTGCAGGGAATTATCATGAACCGGAATATGGTTTTGCACATCCAGTCTGCCACGTTGTACTACATCTTCTATGTCCACTAATTAACCACTGCTTAAATCTAGTATAAATCTGGAAAAAGCACAGACTTGGGGCTCACGGACCAGGCTTTTCGATGCAAATTGGGTATATTCGGAGCAAGCGTGTGCCTCGAATCAAAGCTTACGTTAGCTTTTCGAACCTCTTAACTTTTTTAAAGTGATTGAACATCAAACCACTAACCCCTTGTCCCAGTTTTTAAACTTGTTCACTCGCCTCGAAGCTAGCTACTTTTGGAGAAACTGTATTCATCATCCGCAAGAAATGAAGAAACAGTTTACGTTTACAGTATTATAACCCTATATTACACATTCATCCAACCTCTTTATGCTACACCGTTTATTTTCTTTCCGTTAGCGGTCGACAACTTCTTAGTATTGCTTTTGCCCAATAAAAGTCGGACTTTCATGGCCTGGAGACCTGGCTTTTGGAGGCAAAACGTGTTTTTATGGAACCCTTGATATATTCTGTCAGCGCTTTGAACCGAAGCCTATGATAGTGAATGACCCTTGCATGTTATTATCAAACCACTATTCACGAAAGTGGAAACTTTTGCCACACGGATCTGCCTTTATGACAGAGCGTATAAATGATTTCATCCTTATATGAAGCGCGTAGAATCAATGTCTATGACTGTGACAAACCCCTTTTATGTCCCTAATCTGAATACTTATATAGCGTGTCTTCCAATTAAATCAGACAAATATCAATTTAGTAATATATAAGCTGCTAAAAAATAGTAAGGAGCTGATAAAGCTGTTCAACGATGAGGTATGGTTCATAGAGATGAGGAACATATATATCATTGGAACGATGTAAGATTTATTTGGTTATGAAATATTAAAGTTGGGAACCGTTGTGAATTGTATAAGATGAATTTGAACTTTTCTTAGATAATTGTGAATACCTTCACCATATTGGGAGAGAAGTATCATAACGATCTGTTAATAACTCATGTTTTTTCATTCATACAAGGAATATACTTTTTTACAAATGATGGAGTTTGTCACATTTATTCTGCATTTTGACATATTTTTTCATCTATTTAAGTCACTCATTTCACCATTCCTCACGGTTGAGGAGATCACGTATAGAAAGTATCTTTCTCTAGGTTTAAGCATAATTGTCCTTTAAATGATCTTTTTTATAAGACTTGTTTTAATAAGGCATTCTGATATTTTCTTGAATATATTATCAATTTTAAATTCCAGACTATATTCAATAGCCATTATCTTTCCCCAAAACATATAGCCATTATCCTAATGAAAAATTCACATCTTTGCGAAAAGACAGGCTTGGTCCCCAATTTTATCTCCTGTTTCTTTTCCTTTTTTTTAATTAATTTTTATTCATATTATAAGCTAACCCCATGATTCAATCTATTTCTATTGGAGAAATTACCAAAATATTTTAAAAACCTTACAAACTCAAATACAAAAAAATATTTTATCCTGCCCAGGGACATCCATCAAAATCTAGCATTCCGCTAGGCTGCCATGTGGCAAAAGCTCACTTTTCATAAGTGGATGTCCCAACAAAATACAACCAATGTCCAATCAGTTCCAAAATCCTCTGCCTAAAATGCTAACCCGGTACCTTAATTCCAGACTATAAATACCCCATGTATCTAACACTTGTCGTTGTCCCTTTCGACGCTCTTAAAGTCAAAGAAAAAACTTTTTTTAGTTGTCTCGATGATGAGAAAATCGTTCTTCTAGTAGAACTGACTCTCATACGTTGAAATGTTATGAGATCGTAAGGTGGCAATATCGCCTATAGTTTTATTTATTATTCACATGATTTTAATTATTATATCAAAGACTCCTAAATATTATCTTAAATTGTCAATCCATATACAAATGTTATTACAACCGCTTGTTCTAAATATATTTGTTCTGTAATTGATTGCCATGATCAATTAAATGAATATTTATGTCAACAATCAAGTTATTCCTTAAGAAAAACTAGCTTGTCTAGATCATGTTGTGGCATCTAGTTGATCTTTACAAATATTGTTTAATTTACTCTTGCATGTGATAGAACCCTCCTCTATCACCTCTCTCACTATCTATTTCTCATTGTTCGTAATGTCCATGATGGATCTTTACCATGGGAAATTCTGAGGCATTTGGGATCTCTTAACTAAAAAAATTAGAATCTTTATGTATTGATATTGATACATATACAAAATAAGAAAAAAATGAGGATGAGGAGAACATGTTGTCCAGGACAAGAGTCCCTGGAGAAATGTGAATATGTAGCTGTAAGGCTCCAAGATGTTAACATGGCAGTTTTCATTGGTCTCTAGGGGCTACTAAATATGATAGGAGGTCTCCTCATGAGAGAAGTGGAGGATGTAGAGAGAAGCTAGTCGTTAGGTTCACCACCAGAGTTGGACATGAAGTCAAGGGCTTTAATGAAGAAGATGGGAGTTGAAGAGTGGTGACTATGGATCCAAAAGGTTGGGAGGATATGTGAGGAGTGCAATGGTAGTGTGATGAAACAATGGCAAAGCCCATAACTCATTGGTGACCTCAAGATGGTAAGAGAAAATGGTTGGGGTTGTCTTAGCAATCCTGGTGGTCTCGGGGAAAAGTGAGTAGTTGGGAAAATTTATGGGATTGAGACGAGTCTCAAAGAGGAGTTAATTGGTATTGGGGATGCTCGGAAGGTCAAGGTACATCTCAACAGAGCTAAGAGTGTGGGTCAAGGTAATTGGATCATCTACTATATTTATAGGATCAATTTGGTCTTAGTCTTAGATTCTTGAAGTTTTGACTAAGATAACTATGCATATTTGTCTAGTAGAGGTGGCTTGACGCCGTGTTTCCCCATCTTGTCGGCCCCTCATGCCACAAACCAATGGAGTGTTTGGCATTTATTGGAAGGAAGTGTTGAATAAGTCAAAAGGCAATTATCGGGGTAGAAAAAAGGTTGGGAAATGTGAAGCAATATAGAGAAGGAGTTGAAGTGGTAAGGTTGATGAGTAATTGCTAGATAGACCAACTAGCTTTCGTCAAGGTTTAAGAATATGACCCAGACCTAGGTTAGCCTAAGTCGTGAAGATGGATAATCCAGATCATTTGGATCCATTAAATCAAGTGTCGAGAAGAAAAGTTAATTAATTTATAGGGTTCTTCTTAACCCTAATTTACACCAAATTTGGACCATGTCTCAATAATTGTGTATCTTAGATTCTAAAAGCCTGATGCATGACTTTTCTATGCCAACAAGCACACTTCATAATCTTCGTTAATAACTCAAACCCACAATTTCTATATACACAAAATTATATTTAAATTGATTATAATGACTTGGATATAGGTTAAGAAAACCCATGGTGGATCATAATCCAATTGGATTAGATCATATGATAAAAGATTGGGTTTTATCTGTGACATTCATGGGTATTCCAGAGAAACTAACACAAATTATTGGAAAATGAATAAATGGCTTTAAGTGAGGGAAACGGTTTAAAATAGATCAAAATAATATTATGATCCAAAATTTTGTATGTTACAGAAGTGATTGTTACATTCAGAAGGCTCCATCCATTCATTTTCAATGTCAAGTTGTAAGACAAAAATGTTATTGTTCATTAAAATATGGTCCTCACAGAACATGCTAAAATGACACTTGAAGGAATCGTCTTCTGCCCTCCCCTTCACAAATGAGGCCCCAAACTCAAGAGTGAGCTCTATGGAAATTGATAAGAACCCAAACAATAACATAAGTATGTGTGACTTGTGCAACATATGAAACATCCCATTTTTCTAATACATATAATTTACTGAGTGGAAACATATTCTCATTGGAAATATCACAAAATGATATTTATTGCATAAAAATAAAGTTTAATAAGAAAGCATAGGGAAAATTGTGCAATTCCTCAAAATTGAAACTCATAACATAAAACTCACACCCTAAGCTAAAACACATGTCCCAATAACATAAAGGAAATAAAATTTGTGCATTGTTGGCACCTCACCGGGTTTATCCTCATATGTCCTTGAGCTCTTCCTTAAGTTGATCCACATATATCTCTATCATTAATGTTGTTCCTTTATTGTGGGAAGCACACCCCAAGAAATCCATATAACAATTTGTAAGTGCAATTCAACATATTATAACACATAAGTAGGACATACTTTGAAATGGAGAATTTAACATTATGAAAATAAACTTTACATTTGATCGTTGTCTTTTATGTGACTTATATAAGAGTTCTCAAGCTTTTGCAAAAAAGTTCCTCCTCTCTTTGCACAGAAGTGCCTCATGAATTGTATCATATTTTTTTTGTATGCTAGGAAGACCATGATTTTCTCCGCAATGATCTATGTTCTAGGAGACCCATGATTTTTACTAAACTGCATTGTATGATAGGAATCGCATAATGAAGATCTCATATAGGGTTCATTAATATCTTTACTCTTACTCTTTAATACTCTTTAGTCTTTCTCTTAAATATGAATATAAGGTGATATGATGATTCTTGAAGATAAAAAATAAGAAAAGGATTTCATTTATCTTATAACTTTTATCATTACCCAAAGTGTCATATATTAGAAAACTGCCAACACATGCATAAAAAAAATTAAAATAATAAGTAGGATCAAGTTGAACCTGAAGGAGGCCGAAGCAGTTGATGGCATGACTAAATTTATTGGGATTACCATCAAGAGATGCATATAGGTAAAAAGGAGGAAAACAGGGAATGTGTGGTATACTATGGAAGGAGGAAAATTAAAAGTCAATGAAGATTCTTGAAGTCTATGCAAAGATTTGCAACATGTCTAGATGAATGGTAATGGGTTGAGATGTTGGGTTGATGATCCCTTAGGAAAGTGGTTGCATGCGCTTCATAAGAGGACCAACTAAAGGGTTGTAGGATACTAAGAGAATTCTCATACATTTTTCGGGATGTGATGAAGGTTTATGGGGCTAGATTTAAGGGTTAAGGATTAGCTGAGCGTGATTGTTGACTGGAGGTCAAGTTTTAGTGAAATAGGGAGTTTGGGTCAGGTTGGGCATGTTGATTACTGAAACCTAGAAAACCAAGGGCTTCTTGAAATTGTGTCGTAGCACCTAAGGTTATCTAGAGGTCATGTTACACTTGAATATCAAGGAGTGAGAGAAAATAAAAAATTAGGTATTAGAGGCTAGGTGCATCCTTTTCGTCCTTGTGCATAGACCTACAAAGGTAAGGAACAAAGGAAAGTCCTTAGACCCAGTTCAGATGGCTCAAAGAGAGCTCACCTCTTATGAAAAATGTAAAGTTCACATGACACACATCAATGCTTAATTTTAGCAAAGTCCCTATTAAATTGGTATCTTATTATTTTGGAAAATTTACATATTTAAGTTATTGTCTTTACAACTCAAATTGGAACATCTAGGATAGTTCAAACCTAACCAAACCTTTTGTGTTACCCATGTTGGAAGAAAGGATTCTAAAAATCAAGTTCATTTTATTTTTGAAACTTTCTACTATTTATCATTTCCTTTCCAAGTTAAACATATATTTAATTATCCAAGACTTTCTACAAATAGTTAGAGTCTCAAATTTTGGGTAAATCTCATATTACTGAATAAAGTTCAAGTAAAACTTATTAGGTCAAATTATTCTTATTCGTAAGGTCAGTTTCACTTTAACTCTTTATGTATCACTAAATAGTTAATCATGGTTTTATTTGATGAAATTGAATTACTATTATATTGATAAAATGTAATAATCTCTAAACTTAGAGGAAACATAGTTATAGTACTAATTTTGAATTCCATAAATTTATTAGGGTTAAGTTGAAGCATTTAAGTTTGAAATTTGAAATTAGGGTTTCAAATAGGGATAATTTATTAGATTAAATTTTAGGGAGTTACAATATTACTCACCTTATATAAATTTCATCCTCAAAATTATACCAGTCTACCCACCCTAGGGTTTTCCTTATCCCTAAGATGAAAAACTAACAACTTATTATTACCAAGCAATTTTACACATATCTAGGGAAAGACTAACCATAGCTATGGTTATGCAAAGGTATGAAACGAATGTCAAACTAAATCATAATTCTCTCATTCTTATCATGTTCATCATCATCCACCATGGTGAATATCATAGCTTGTCGTTTCTCCTTAGGATCAAGGTTAACTTTGGGATATTTCTTCTGTAGGATCTTGAGATAGTTGGATTTGATATGTCTACCCATCCACAGTAGTAACTGAAGAAGCTTCCACTTCTGTGGAATTGCATGCACCACTAAAAATCCTAAAGATAGTAAGTCTTTAGGTTGAGCCTTGCTTATACTAAGTTAAAACTCCACCCACGTATGCTAAGACATGTGGAAGTCTTATCGTAGTATAGTTAAGGGTCGAATCCACGGGACAACGGTCTTGTTGA
Source organism: Alisma plantago-aquatica (assembly GCA_963693085.1). NCBI lineage: Eukaryota > Viridiplantae > Streptophyta > Magnoliopsida > Alismatales > Alismataceae > Alisma > Alisma plantago-aquatica. The sequence continues at coordinate 807,692,009 of OY856414.1, read as the reverse complement.
GATTAACAAGACAGAAAATGTTAGAATTTCACTTAACCCCTTAATAGTTGATATTTAATCCAAAGATTTGATTTGGTTGTTTTAAACTAAGTGCAAGTAAAACAAAGAAAGAAAGTAAATTTTAGGTTGTAAACAATGATAAGGAGCCACTAGGATGTGATCGGCTTTCACCGCCACTACACATGGATCAAAACATGCAACATAAAACATAACATGCAATAAGAGTCTAAACAGTTAGTATCTTTGTAGATTTAGTTTCCTTTCGGAGAACTAACTACGAGAAGTGCGGGAATGTTGCAATGCCAGCCATCCCCGAACGAATGGTCACCTACTTTACATCATTCCCTTCGCAAAGTGTGTTCCTTGACTCATCAAAGTTGTACTTTCATACGTCAACTGATTCCATTTCAAAGTATGAAAGTACAACGATGGAAGTGAGTTTACTCCACTTCTTGAAAGACACTCCTAGATATCGAAACAGATGCATGGTGGATACATGCATCAAGAACCAACATTTAATCAAGATTCGAATCTGATAGTACAAACGTAGACAATCCATACTAAAAGATAAAAGATAACACAAGTTGGTGATCAAGCAACAAGCATTCATTAAACGATTCATGTCGAACTGAAAACAAAGTATATCTCTATTGAAAACTATGGATTACATTGCATGAAATGAAAACATGGGTAGCGGGGCTGCTCCCTGCACCCTAGTGAAATGATACTACTTGCTCATAGCTAGGACAAAGGAGGCAAGAAGAGAGAGAAAGAACATCATACCCACAAAGGAGAGAGGAAAGTCAACCCCTTGGAAGGAGAGAGAGTGACGATCTTCACACTTCACAGGTTGCTCGATGATGAGGTCTCCTCTTCCCACCTTCTTTGGCGAAGAGAGTGAAAGCAGATTCAGGATGGAGCGTGGATCTCAGACCGACAGCCTTTGGTCGGAGGATGGAGGTTGGAATAGCTCTAGAGTAGTATAGGCAGCCTTTGGGTGTCTGAAACTTCATGTCTTCCAGAGGGCCCCTTGGGTCTTATTTATAGGCCTTAAGTGAAGTCCAAACGGTTTGGTCAGTTTTGGGTCCAAATGGTCTTGAAGACCGCTTGGACTCTGAGACCATTTGGGTTCTGAGACTATTTGGGCTCTGAGACCGTTTGGACTCATGCGGTCTTGAGATCCTTTCACTCCATGCGGTCTTGGGACCGGTTGGCTTCATGTGGTCTTGGGATCGTGTGAGTCCATGCGGTCTTGGGACCGGTTGGCTTCATGCGGTCTTGGGACCGTGTGAGTCCATGCGGTCTTGGGACCAGTTGGCTTCATGCGGTCTTGGGACTGTGTGAGTCCATGCAGTCTTGGGACCAGATGGCTCCATGCGGTCTTGGGACCGGATGGCTTCATGCGGTCTTGGGACCATGTGACTCCAAGCGGTCTTGGGACCGGTTGGCTTCATGCGGTCTTGGGACCGTGTGAGTCCATGCGGTCTTGGGACAATGTGAGTCCATGCGGTCTTGGGACCTTATGAGTCTTTTGTGATCTTCTTTGTGTCTTTTTGTGTAAGTAAAAAGGGGAAAAGTTAATCTAACAGTGTATTTGCAATAAAAGAGGATAGCTAGGGATTCTGTCTAATTTATCTAAGAAAGAGTGTGGAAAACTGAAGAATATTACTAAGATAACTTCACAAAATTGGAGGTTATCACCCCCCTAACTTAGAGTCTAGCTTGTCCTCAAGTTAGATAGAGCTGGGGCATGTAATGGCGAGGTGATTTTATTTAAGATTTCCATACTCTTGCTTCAATTATAAACCCGAGCTCTCCTAAGGTCGTATCAGGTCTTATTGCTTGCCTTAACTCTTTTAGGTATTGAGAGTTTCTTGGGTCTCAGGTTTCTTCTGTATCTCGTAGCCTGCATTGGGACCACTTTTTATTCTGTGCATGTCGTTGACTCTAATCAGCTTTATACCTCTCTGAAAAAAAAACTACCGGAAGCTAGAGTGGGTATGAGGGTTGGCTAAAGGCTTGACGTGTAACTCCCCCTTCAAGTGGGAAGGGGTTGTCTATGCTTTTAGGATCTCACTACCGGGCACAACTCACATGCCTTCGTGAGGGCAGCTGAATGTACCGGCCGGGCGAGTACTTTATAAGCCTTTCATATATTTAGATACCTTAGGGTTTCACTACCGAGCACGACACATCTGCCTTCGTGAGGGCAGCTGAATGTACCGATCGGGTGAGACCTTCATTGATTCTTTATATAGATCCTTATTTATGGCACAACTCTTATAGTTTTATTCAAATCTCTGGCTTTTATTTGTAAACTCACAATCTTAGGATTTAGGGTTTTTAGGGAAATTATTTTGGGCGGCCAAGCCTCTTTTGTTTGAAGAGAGGAAAGTTGTTCATAGCATTTCTCGACATGCACTTATTTGGTTTCTTTTTAATGGTCCACTTGCGAGACTTCTTGATTTGGATGTCACATGATGCCCCTCTCATCCTTGAGAGTGATTGGCTTATTTCCGCCTTGATATTGACCTGTGGAGAGTCAGATGTAGAAGTGAAACAAAAGCATGAAAATCAAGAGTGGAGAGAAATTATTAAGTTGCCATTATATGTCTAAGTGCTATTCTTGTTATTACTTTTGAGGACTAACTTGATTCTAAAGTTAGCTGGGGGTGACTTTGTTCCAAAAAGGGAGGTTCGTCTTTATGTGCAAGGTTTATTTTAAAATGGGAAATTGTTTTAAAACAAAAATCAAAAGCGTAAAGGAAGCTATAAAACAAAATTCGAAAGAAAAGGTATAGAGAGAATGATTTTGAAAATGATACCTCGCCCTTGTCTAGTGTACTCCCCCCTCTAACTTATCACTCACTCTATCCGCAGAGTGTCAAAGTGATAGTTTGAGTAGTACAAGGACAAGGGCATCAGGCTTCTGTTAGTCCTTTATTGGCGCCATGTGTGTAGAGGAAATTAGCAGCGAACTTCCCTCGTAACGCGTGATAATCCACTTCTGTCATATCTTCTACTGATCTTCCAAGTGCTATGATGGTGTATATCTAGTAGAGGACGTGGAAACCATAATCGTTCGACTCACAGAGCTGTTTTGGGCACTTGAGGCTGAAGGCAGGGCGATGAAAGTGTTCTTTGCTATATGCCCGTGTGTGCTTGCTGAGAAGAGCATGAAGTTGGTCGGCAAACTCCTTTGCCACCTCCTCCGTAGGTGTTCTTGGTGTTGTAGTGTAATGTTGTTGATCTGGATTGTACTGGCTGTCAGAACTGTTTTATATGATTGTTGTTCCTTCATGAAGATTTTTTGCCAACAACATCCAGTGTTCTGAATGAAGGAAAGGGAGCATGATGAACTTTGGGGTCGTATGTTGTAAGAAAAAGATGAGTGCCTCATATGTTATGAAGTTCTTTAGCTTTAATAGATCGTCCTTCATGTAGGGGGATGCCATATAGGTTGTAGGGTGATTCTATCTGAGAAGAAATTGATAGGCGGCCATTAAGTTTACGGAGAGAGACCCTTTTAGCTGTACAGTTTCTCATAGTGCATCTTCCATGACTAGAATGTCACCGGACATGAACACGAGGTCATCTTTCTCGGCGTAAAGTCTTGACATGATGAGACGAAGTTCATTGTCGGAGAGACATTTGCAAGCACTGAGGTCAAAATTGGGGAATGTTGGTGAAATGGCATACAAGGGGACCATTTGTGAAGATGCTCTGTTGATGGTCGCCCCGGTTAGTAACTCAGTAACTCCTTCATCATCCGCCAGATCAAAAGAGTAAGGATCCCATTTCTTTTTCTCAGGAACCTTGGCGGGCTGATGTTTCTCCAACTCCTGTATTGTTTGCCGAAATGGCTGTTTTGGAGGACATTGGATGGCCGAAAAGAGATAGCGAGGAATGTTGTTAGGTGCCATAGTTGGGTCCTTGAAGAACCGTCTATCGCAGATTAATTCCATGGCGTAACGACCATGCAGAGAATGGAAATCTTCTGTGGCCAAATCAGTAAAAGGGATTTGTTGATTGAGTGCTTGTATATGACGTATTACGTGGAAAGCACAATCCCTAGAACCTTCTTGAGTTTGAGCTTGGGGGTTGATGATTTGGAACCAAGGATGGTTCCAATTATTGCGGAGGGATGGGCAAGCAGCCCAGATCAACTTCAGGAGCCAGAATGGGATGCATCTGGCCTCCCCGGCCACTGTTCCAGCGAAGTTGATTATTCCGGCTCTTAGTTCAGTGGCACAAAAGTTGTACACCTAGCGTCTTGGGCTGTGCTGTCGACGATCATAAGCAGCCAGTGACCAGAGACTTGGAAGGGCACAATAATGTAGCGTGCCTTCGTTGCAATTCCCCTCTGCAACCGTTCGATTGATTTGCTTTGTGATTTTTTCTAAATGAGACTCATTGCTAGAGCCGGTGATGCGTTAAGAACGGGTTGATGCCGCCGAAAGCTTCTGTAGGTTTCGATAGAATTGGCAAGGAGGATGCGGAAGATTGCCATCTTCACCGTTGTTTGTGGTCGAAGGATGGAACGAAAGTCTTCACGCGTCAACTTGCGCTCAGTCTATGTATTTTGGTAGAAAATGTCACCCCCTCTTTGGCATCATCTACTATAGTGTTAAGGATGAAGATGTCTTGAGCGTTGAGAGTAGAGATGGTTGTTATATCAAGATCATGCATTTTGTGCGGTAGTGGTGGCGGCGGGGGTGGCTCTTGCGGAGGGAGGGGGGAAGTTTGCTCCAGATTGTCTATATATTGTTGTAGATCTTCATCTTTGTCTGAGTCAAAAGATGATTCTAGATCTTCGTCTGTATCCAAGCTGACTCTTTCTAGATCTTCTTATTCTGGGGGAAAGAGCACCGATTGGTCTAGTGTGGAAAGATGTTGAGTTGATGTTTCTTGTTGTTGACTTGTGCTGGTTTTTGAGTAGACATTGTTGGAACTCAGCAAAGGCTGCTTCTTTAGCAGATTCCCCCAGAGATCCCATTGCGGAGTAGTCAAGGAATTGATCCCTGCAAGACATATTAACATTGTCAATGTGAGTCGGGGATTTGGGATCTTTATCACCGTCATGGTGATCTTTTTGTTTTGATGCAGCTCCTCGGCTTGTGCACTCCCCAACATTTCCTGGGTCGTCAGATTGGTCGTCTAAGGAGGTGCTATTATTGGAGTTAGCCGAGGAGTTAGAATCCTCCTCATTATTTTCATCTTCATCATCATCGTCGTCTGCCTCTTTGTCTGCTGGCTTCAGTTGTGGATGCTTCTTGCACTGTCGATGGGTTGCTTGTAGCTCATCAAATGCCACTTGCACATGCTCGTGGGATTCGAGTAGTGCATTGTGTGTTTCCTTTAGATCTGAGTATCATCTCTCGGCAGAGAGGAGGCGCGTTGTGAGATCTGTTACTTGAGCACATAGTTGGTTAAGCTCGGTGTTTGCTGACTCCTCTTGGCGACTGTGGAGCTGTGTGAGGGTGTTGGTGATGTCATCCAAGTGCGTGCTTAAAGCAGTTTGTTGCTGCTTAAGCTCACGCAGGGTCTCAGGCAGAGGTTGAGTCTGCGTAGAGATCCTGTCAACTTGTTTAGCCAGTGCTTCATGCTGGCTTTTTACTCCAAGGACCAGCTCAGCCAAGTGTTTGTAGTGGTCATCGATATGATCGACTTGCTTGGCCACTACATCATGTCGTTGTTGAATGCTTTGGAGAATGCTTGGCAAGGCGTTGTTCTGCTCGTTGATCTTGGCGACCTGTTGGGAAATACCCTGCACACATGAAAAAATAGATTGCATTATGTTAGAGGGGTTGGTGAGGAGGTTTCGGATGGTGTCAAATTGACGTCCGAATTCCTCACCCACATTTGAAAAAGGGACCCCAGATGCGGAAGGGTGGTATGGCTGGGGTCGGGGTGGAAGGGTGGTAGTGTCTTGCGAAAGAGACACTGGTGATGGTCCCGCGAACTGCGTGGTGACCGTAGATGGATTCACTAGCAGTGTCGGAGTGGTGGCAGATAAAGGGAATGGTAAATGGCTGGGTGAGATATGAGGGAGTGAAAAAGTTGAGGAAAAGAAGGTGGTGATGGGAGCGGAGAATGTGAAGGAAGGGGGTGCTTGGGGAGAAAGATGGGGAAGTGGAAGATGTGGGTGGAGGGAATGTTTTGGAGGAAGGTGGGGTGGTGGTAGATGGTGGGAGGGTAGTGGATGGTAATGTGGTGGGGGTGGTGGTGGTGAGCTCATCATGTAGGCTCATGATGAATGAATCCAAAGAAGAGGTAGCTATTGGGTCCTCCGGAGGGGGGTGTTCCGTCTCCGGTTGTAACTTTGATGTTGGCGTTCCCGACAGCTTTGGTGGTTGTAAACGTACCTTAGATGGTCATTTTACCGGTATTTTTGTTACCCTAGTTGTCAGGGCAGTTATGCTAAGCTCTGTCTGGCCCGCTTTGGATCTCTTGTCATGTACTTTGACGGAAGCTAGGAGTTTGGTTATCTCTTCGTCAGTGAAGAGAAGTTTGTCCTTGTCGTAATCCGCTAGCTCCGAGAGCGGCAGAAGAGTCCTGGTAGATCGGACTGTTGGGCAGAAAATGTAGTGTAATTTCACATCCTTTTCCTTGATAATGTAGGAATTTTTCAAAGTTTTCTCGTTGGTAAGGATGTCGCCCTTGATCTTCGTGCATTGAGGGAGAAATCTGTCCATCTTGAGATATTTGATGATGGAAGTTATGTGCCCGCCCATGCATATTTCTTTTCCTATGGCGTAGGCTGAGAATCTTTGTATCATATGTCATACGATGTTGAACGGCTTTCCTTGCAAGATGGACCATAGGAGAAAAAGGTCGGCAGTGATAACATTGCCTCCCTCTGTTCTGGGGAACAGTACACTAGTAAGGATTTTATGAAGCATGCACACGAACCCGGACTGAATGTTGGAGGCTTTGCATGTCTTTGCCTCATAAGTGAGGATCCCTGTTAGGGTCTTCTAGAAGTTGTGTCTATTGAATTGGGAGTTGTCTGTGCCAACAGATTGGGCCTTTTTGAGCTGGTCCGGGTTGTCTATGAAAATTTTGTTCAGAAGATTTTCTGTTATAACGACGTCATTTCCAAAGAGTTTGGTGAGATGTGTGAAGAATTCAGTAGTCGGCTCGGCATATGAAACTTCGGGGACGAAGCATAGTTTGGCAAGATTGGCGTTGTCTAGCATGGTGAGGATTCTATCGTAGATCCCCATCTTGAGTAGTACGCTTGAGAAGACGTACTTTGTTGGTTTTAGTATTTTGTCGATGGAGGGGAGGGTGTGCATGTAGAGGTTTTCTGGTGGTGGTGGTGAGTACTGAGAAGATGGGGTGGTAGGGATGGTAGTGGTGGGTGTTGGGACAGACTCTGCAAGGGTTTGTTCCCTAGCAGTAACGGGGCAGACTTGCTTCCTTGCCCACTTTTTTGGGGGCTCGTGGACCTTTCGTTTCCCCTTGGGCTTTTTAGCTGGGGATTCTTCTTCGGAAAGTGTCTTGTATTCAAAGCCTTCATCATCACTGGAAGAAATGTCTTCCACTTCTTCTTCAGGCTCCTCAGTTAGACATTTGTTGATGCGGTCGATTTCATACAAGACTGCTATGATGCTGACCTTTAGTGGGGCCTTTCCAGTCTCATTGTAGTTATCGATGATCGTTTGGAGCTTGGCATGACTTTCTATTAGTTGCTCCCTTGTTCAGAAGGGAGCGTCTTCGGTTCCAGTGGGTTGCTTTGCTGGTGAACCCATTTCTGAAAATGGAAAGGCATGTGTTAGAATAACAAGTTTAATTAAGGGAAAATTTTTGATTTTGTATGTGTTTATATATTTTCATGTTTTAACGAAAAGCAAGCGGTTTTGAAAAGACCAAATGGTTTTGAATACCGTTTGGTTCCAAACGTTTGAAGACCGTTTGGCTCCAAACGGTTTCAAGACCATTTGGCTCCAAACGGTTTCAGGACCATTTACCTCCAAACGGTTTGAAGACCGTTTGCTTCCAAACGGTTTCAGGACCGTTTGCCTCCAAACGGTTTGAAGATTGTTTTTCTCCAAACGGTTTCAAGACCATTTGGAAGGTGAAACGTCGGAGGAGCGGCATGCGGTAGTAGAGGTGAAGCTGGTGGTGATAGCGAAGGCGGCGGCGATAAGGATGACGGTGGTGGTAGAAAAGGAAGCCACATAGGCGTCGAAGACGTCGGCGATGGTAAATATGACGACGGGGGCGAAAAGGACAATGGTGCGATAGAACAGCGAGCCACGGAGGTGCTACAGACGTTGGCGATGGTGGCGTGTCTACCTTGCAGTTGCAAGTAAGGAAGACGACGGCAAAAAAGCTGTAATAGCCGAGGTGAGGTCATTGCGAAGATGCACGGAAGAAGGATCGACGACGATGGAGAGGACCTGCGTCAAGGGTTGCGTGGTAACAGGAGGCGCGAGCGAGGGTTTAAGGAAGTTATGGAGTCGAAAGAGAAAAAGGAGAGGGGGTAGGGTTTTTTTTATAGGATTTGGGATTGACTTTATAAAAGTCCCTAGGTCAAACGTGTTAGCGACCGTTTGGTCTCTAAATGGTTTCGAGACCGTTTGGCTCCAAACGGTTTCGAGACCGTTTGGCTCCAAATGGTTTCGAGACCGTTTGGCTCCAAACGGTTTCAGGACTGTTTGGGAAGACTAAGGTTATTTTGATTTTTATTTTTTTATGTTTGTTTTGGTTATGTGAATTTTTATATTTTCAGAAGATAAACCTAAGGTAACTAAAGGAATAGAAAATAAAGACAAAAGACGATACTCAAATCTTGGGTTGCCTCCCAAGTAGCGCATGGGTTTAACGTCGCTGGCTCGATGAGGTTTTGATTTTGTTATGGTGATGTTGTGGCGTCTCTGATCTCAATAGTCTATCTCGGCATTTTGTCCACTGGAGTATAGTATTTTTTCAATCGATGGCCATTGACTGTCCTTTCTCCTCCATTGTCGTCAACAATTATGATGGCTCCAGTCGGGTAAATATGTTTGATGGTAAAAGTCCCGGAGACTTTGTGCGGAGTTTTTCGGGGAACATTTTGAGCCTGGAGTTGAAAAGAAGGACTTTATCTCCAATGGCGATGTCTTTTCTTTTTAGATGACCATCGTGCCACATCTTGGTTTGTTCTTTATAAATTCTGGCACTTTGATAAGCGGTCATTCAGAGCTCCTCTAGTTCTTGTAGTTGGAGTTGTCTGTTTTATCTGGCACTTTTGAAATCAAAATTCAGTTGTTTAATGGCCCACCAAGCCTTATGTTCCAGTCCCACTGGAAGATGGCATGATTTCCCGTATACCAAATGGAATGGGGTTGTTCCAATTGGTGTTTTATAAGCTGTTCGGTAAGCCCAAAGGGCATCGGGAAGCTTGGTGGACCAGTCAGTGCGGTGTCTATTGACTGTTTTTTCTAAGATTGCCTTTAGTTGTCTCTTTGAAACTTCAACCTGACCACTGGTTTGTGGATGGTAAGGTGTGGCAACTTTATGGTTAACTCCGTATTTCTTTAAGAGGGCTTCAAAGCTTCATTCCAAAAAATGGGTCCCCCCGTCGGATATGACAGTTCAGGGGACTCCAAATCTGGGAAAAATGATATCTTTAAACATCTTAATGACTGGTTTGGAATCGCTGGAAACTGTGGGTATAGCTTCTACCCATTTCGAGACATAATCTACTGCAACTAGTTTGTAGGAGAAACCTTATGAAGAAGGAAAGGGGCCCATGTAGTCTATCCCCCACACGTCGAAAAGTTCAATCTCTTACCACATGGTGAGGGGCATTTCATTCCCTTTAGATATGCCGCCAGAAAGTTGACATTTGTTGCATGATTTTACAAAATCATGGGAATCTCTTTCTATTGTTGGCCAAAATAAACCCGATTGCAGAACCTTCATGGCGGTCTTTTTTGCACGCATGTGTCCCCTAGTGGGGCCGGAATGACAATGTTCTAAGACAAGGGTAATCTCTTCTTCAGGTAAGCAGTGACAGAAAAGTCCGTCTACGCATAGGCTAAAAAGGTAAGGTTCATCCCAATAGTATTGCTTTACATCATGGAGGAATTTCTTTTTGTCGTGATGAGAGGCGGAAGGGTGAATGATTCCTGTAGCCAGATAATTAACTATATCAGCGTACCAGGGGAATCCATTGGTAACTTTCATTAGCTGGTCATCTAGAAGGGAGTCTCGGATAAGTACTGTATCGTCATCCTTGACTTCAATGCGGCTGAGGTGATCGGCGACGATGTTTTCCACTCCGCTTTTGTCTTTAATTTCTAAATCAAATTCTTGAAGCATTAACACCCACCGGATAAGTCGGGGTTTTTCATCTTGCTTCTGAATTAGATATCTTATGGTGGAGTGGTCAGTGTAGACTATAACCTTGGCTCCAATTAGGTAGGAGTGGAATTTTCGAACGCATAGATGATAGCTAAGAACTCCTTTTCTGTAGTAGTGTAGTTCTTCTACGCTTCATGGCATGTTTTAGATGCGTAGTATATTGCATAAGGTTTCTTGTCGATTCTCTGCCCTAACACGGCCCCTATGGCATAATCGATGGCGTCACACATGATTTCAAAAGGTTGTCACCAATCTGTGGCTCTTAGTATGGGTGCGGAGATTAAAGCATTTTTCAGAGTTGAGAAACTTTGTAAGCATTCTTGATTAAAATTGAACTCGGTGTCTTTAGTTAGCAGGTGGGTCATGGTTTTTTCTATTTTTGAGAAATCTTTAATAAATCTTTTGTAAAACCCCGCATGACCCAAGAATGCTCGTACTCCTTTTATGTCTTTTGGTGGCGACAAATTTGAAATAACATCGATTTTTTCCTTGTCCACCTCAATCCCTCTATCACTCACTCTATGTCCGAGGACGACACCTTCAGTTACCATAAAATGGCATTTTTCCCAATTCAGGATGAGGTTCGTTTCCTTGCATCGTTGTAAGACTTGTCCAAGGTTGAGTAGACAGTAATCGAAGGAATCTCTGTAAACTAAAAAATCATCCATGAATACCTCCATTATAGATTCCGTTAATCCTACAAAAATAGCAGACATGCACCTTTGGAAAGTGGCAGGTGTGTTGCACAGCCTGAATGGCATTCTTCTGAAAGCATAGGTCCCAAAGGGGCAGGTAAAAGTAGTTTTATCTTGGTCTTCCAGGTGTATAGGGATTTGGTAGAACCCAGAATAACCATCTAGATAACATAAGAACTTTTGATGGGCTAAGCGTTCTAGGACTTCGTCAAGAAAGGGCAGAGGGTAGTGATCTTTTCGCGTTGATTTGTTTAGTTTCCAGTAGTCGATACACATCCTCCACCATGTCACAGTCCTTGTTGGTACTAACTCATTCTTGTCATTTAGCACGAAAGTGGTTCCTCCCTTTTTGGGGACCACCTGGACAGGGCTGACCCATTGGGAATATGAAATTTGGTAAATTAGGCCAGCTTTCAGCAGTTTGAGGACTTCAAGGCAAACCACTTCTTTAAGATTGGGGTTCAGCTTCCTCTGGTACTCTCTTGACAGCTTGAATTCTTAGACCATGGGCAATCTATGCATGCATATGGATGGATTTATACCTCTCAGGTCAGTTATTTTGTACCCAATGGCTTTCTTGTGTTTCCTTAGATCAACAAGAAGCCTTTCTTCCTGGTTTTCCGTCAGAGTGGAACTGATGATAACTGGACATAATTTTTCTTTGTCCAAGAAGACGTGTTTAAGTCCCGTTGATAGAGTTTTCATCTCGTGAGCCTTGGGTGCTTCCGTTATTTTTAAAATAGTGACAGATTTGAGCTCCTCAAAGGTGGCTGTTGGCACTTCTTCAGCTTTTTCTAAGTGTTGCAAGCATTGTTGAACCAATTCATTGGCTGAGAATTCTACTTCTGGATTTGTTTAAACATTCTCTAACTCATCAGATGGCTCGGATATTTCCAATTGGGGAAATTGATGTATTGCATCTAAGAGAAAGACCTCCTCTTGAATGATGGGACCTTTCATGCTATTGAGAACTCGGAATAGAATTTCTTCTTTTCCCAGTCATAGGATGATCGTGCCAACTTCAACATCAATGAGCACCCTGGCTGTGGCAAAGAAAGGTCTGCCAAATATTATTGGGTGCCTTAGATCCTCCTTGATATCCATGATGACAAAATCACATGGGACATAGGAATCTTTACCTATCCTAACTGGAATATCTTCAATAATTCCTAGGGACGCAGTGATAGTGGAATCAACTAACTGAATTGTCATCGTCGTGGGTAGCAGGTCAGTGAAACCCAATCATTTACACATGGAGTATGTCATAATTGATATTCTAGCCCCTAAGTCAGCTAATCCCTTTTTGCTCGAGGCATTTCCGATACAACACTGAATACTGAAGGAACCATGGTCCTTCTTTTTCTTTGGCATCTTATTGAGAATGATATCGGTGGTGGTCTGAGCTAGTTTGACGGTCTATTCCTCTTCAGTAATGTACTTCCTTGATAGCAAAGTTTTAAGGTATTTAGCCCAAGATGGTATTTCAGAGAGGGCATCGAGGAGCGGGATGTCGATATAGAGTTTCTTCATCGCCTCTTTAAATCGTTGGAACCTAGTGTCCATTTTAGTCTCTTTCAATCTTCCCGGATATGGTATCCTAGGTTTATATTGTGGAATTTCTGGCTCTTTGGAAGTTTGTTCTTTTTCTTTTCCTTTTGTGTTCTCTGCGGACTTCTCAGTTCCTAGGTTCGGGCTTGCATTAGGAATAGGGGTAGGTCTATGGTCATCATCAAGAGTGATTCTCATAGTTTCATGAAGGGCGCGTCCAGATCTTGTAGTAACGACATTCAACTGCTCTGGTCTATTCTGGTCGTGTCTAGGGTTCGACTCAGGTTGTCCTACAAAAGTGCCTGTTGGTGGTTTCAGTTGGGCAGCAATTTGTGCCAGTTGGGCCTCCACCACCTTCTGCTAAGCTTGCTGATTGGCGAGCATGGTTTGTTGGGACTGTAGCATCTGCCTTATCAAAGTCATCTCGTCTGTTGGCTGGGAGGGGGCATTTTTCAGAGTAAGTTGTTGTTGACCTTGTTGCGGTTGTTGCGGAGGTGGTGCTAAATGAGGTTGCTGCAGTTGCTGCAACTGAGGGTGCAATTGCGGGTGCATAGGAGGATGGTTATATTGATAGTATTTGGAGGGATTTCTAGGGTAGTTGGATCTTCAGAAGTTGTTTCTGAGGTTCCCTTGATTTTGGTTAAAGTTACTTTGGAATCCAGGTGGCAACCTATTGGAGGATTTGCCTTGTGTTTGATGTTGCGGATTAGCTGTCCCTACAGGGTTCCCATATTGAAAACTGGGGTGGTTTCTTGGTTGATTTGGATTATAGTAAACTTGTCCCGATATGGTATGAACGGAATTAACTTGTTCAGGCATCTGCTCTTCAGGGTGTTCGATGATTGGTTCATACTGCTGTTGTGGTGGGTGCATATCCATCATCACATTGTAAAGCAGACCGCATGATAGAGTAGGGTGATCGGATGCGTGACAGGCTTCACAAGTCCCTGTGGTAGCTTTAACCTGTTGGACTTGAGCATTTTTCTTCTTATCACATTCTCCAAGTGAAGTTTCAAGAGCCTGCTGTTTATGAGCTATGGTATTTAGAGCTTCATCAATAGCCTTCATTTCCATTGATTCCTCAGCTTTATAAACTTTGAGGACTCCCTTGCTGGATGATTGTCCCCAATTGGATTGGTTCTCCGCTCCAAGCGTAACAATCTTCCAAGAATCCTCGTAGTTCTTCCTCATAAAATTTCTCCAGATGAGGAATCCAGGAATTTCTTGATGTCATTACTCACCCCCCTATAGAACATTTCTATTAGTTGATTTTGGGAGATGCCGTGATGAGGACACTTTCTTAGAAGTTCCTTGAATATTTCCCATGCTTCTGCGAGTGATTCTCCAGGAAGTTGGATGAAGTGGTTGATCTGCCTTGTAATTTCGTAAGTTAACGAAGCAGGGAAAAACTTTTCCAGGAACTTTTCTTCCAAGGGAGCCCATGTGGTGATTATTGGCTCCCTATCAAGCGAGTTGTACCAACTCAAAGCTCTTCCAGATAGAGTGAAGTGGAAAAGATGTAGCATTATTGCATCAAAAGCAACTCCGGCTAGTGGGACAAGTCGACAAAGTGCCTTGAATCTCTTCAAGTGATCCATGCAGTCATCTCCAGATCCACCAGAGAATGAGATGCCTTGTATGATTTGAATCCATTGTGTCCAAATTTCAAAGTTGGGTATGTTAATGATCGGTGGCCGAAATGGATGATTGTCTTCGTAGTTCTTCGGTACGACATAGTCTCTCAGTTGCTTGTTTCTTAGCTCTAGCTGGGAAGCTTCGGTAGCTGCTTCGTTTTTAGCTCAGATGCGGGCTTGTTCTTCAGCTCGGATCTCTGCTTGAATCTGAGCATGGGTGTCAGCAATGAGTTGTGCTCTCTGAGCGGCTATGGCGGCATTGACCCTTTCCATTACTAATGCAGCTTGGTGTTGATCTTCAACCATTTTCCTGGATCTTTGGCATTTAAGTCTGATGCGGCGGTGGAAGCATCTCTCTACCTTAGAGTCGTACTCTGGATTAGGGGAGAATCTGAGGTTATGCGATGGTTGCATACACGTCTTCTACCTGAGTAGAGAAAGAAACACACCTTTTAGATGATGCAGGAGATATAATGAATTCAAGAATATATGGATTAATGGTTAAAGAAAAGTGTAAAACCCTAACCAACTAGCAAGATAGTAAATGAAATTAAAACGTTCCGTTGTCCCCGACAACGGCGCCAATTTTTGATGAAGCTTCCACTTCTGTGGAATTGCGTGCACGACTAAAAATCCTAAAGATAGTAAGTCTTTAGGTTTAGCCTTTCTTATACTAAGTTAAAACTCCATCCACGTATGCTAAGACACGTGGAAGTCTTATCGTAGTATAGTTAAGGGTCGAACCACGGGACAACGGTCTTGTTGAGATTAACAAGACGGAAAACGTTAGAATTTCACTTAACCCCTTAATAGTTGATATTTAATCCAAAGATTTGATTTGGTTGTTTTAATCTAAGTGCAAGTAAAACAAAGAAAGAACGTAAATTTTAGGTTGTAAACAATGATAAGGAGCCACTAGGATGTGATCGTCTTTCACCGCCACTACACATGGATCAAAACATGCAACATAAAACATAACCTACAATAAGAGTCTAAACAGTTAGTATCTTTGTAGATTTAGTTTCCATTCGGAGAACTAACTACGAGAAGTGTGGGAATGTTGCAATGCCAGCCATCCCCGAATGAATGGTCACCTACTTTACATCATTCCCTTCGCAAAGTTTGTTCCTCGACTCATCAAAGTTGTACTTTCATACGTCAACTGATTCCATTTCATAGTATGAAAGTACAATGATGGAAGTGAGTTTACTCCACTTCTTGAAAGACACTCCTAGATACCAAAACAGATGCATGGTGGATACATGCATCAAGAACCAACATTCAATTGAGATTCGAATCTGATAGTACAAATGTAGACAATCCATACTAAAAGATAAAAGATAACACAAGTTGGTGATCAAGCAACAAGCATTCATTAAATGATTGATGTCGAACTGAAAAGAAAGTATATCTCTATTGCAAACTATGGATTACATTGCATGAAATAAAAACATGGGTAGCGGGACTACTCCCCGCACCCTAGTGAAATGAGACTACTCGCTCATAGCTAGGACAAAGAAGGAGGCAAGAAGAGAGAGAAAGAACGTCATCCCCACAAAGGAGAGAGGAAAGTCAACCCCCTGGAAGGAGAGAGAGTGACGATCTTCACACTTCACATGTTGCTCGATGATGAGGTCTCCTCTTCCCACCTTCTTTGGTGAAGAGAGAGAAAGTAGCTTCATGATGGAGTGTGGATCTTAGACTGGCAGCCTTTGGGCAGAGGATGGAGGTTGGAATAGCTCTGGAGTAGTAGAGGCAGCCTTTGGGCGTCTGAAACTTCATGTCTTCCGGAGGGCCCCTTGGGTCTTATTTATAGGCCTTAAGTGAAGTCCAAATGGTTTGGTCAGTTTTGGGTCCGTTTGGACTCTGAGACCGTTTGGGTTCTGAGACCATTTGGGTTCTGAGACCGTTTGGGCTCTGAGACCGTTTGGGCTCTGAGACCGTTTGGACTCATGCGGTCTTGAGATCGTTTGACTCCATGTGGTATTGGGACCGGTTGGCTTCATGCGGTCTTGGGACCGTGTGAGTCCATGCGGTCTTGGGACCGGTTGGCTTCATGCGGTCTTGGGACCATGTGAGTCCATGCGGTCTTGGAACCGGTTGGCTTCATGCGGTCTTGGGACTGTGTGAGTCCATGCGGTCTTTGGACCGGATGGCTCCATGCGGTCTTGGGACCGGATGGCTTCATGCGGTCTTGGGACCGTGTGACTCCAAGTGGTCTTGGGACGGGTTGGCTTCATGCAGTCTTGGGACAATGTGAGTCCATGCGGTCTTGGGACATTGTGAGTCCATGCGGTCTTGGGACCGTATGAGTCTTTTGTGATCTTCTTTGTGTATTTTTCTGTAAATAAAAAGGGGAAAAGTTAATCTAACAATATATTTGCAATAAAAGAGGATAGCTAGGGATTCTGTCTAATTTATCTAAGAAAGAGTGTGGAAAACTGAAGAATATTACTGAGATAACATCACAAAATTGGAGGTTATCAGTAACAAACTCCAGTTCTATATCTACATTCTACTATATGATACATGTATCACTTGGTGCATTGAGTCCTTACATGAGAGTTCACAAAAGCCTCTTCTTGTGCCTTTATCTTGTTGTCATTATGTCTGTTGTGCTCATTCTTGGCTCCTGAGTATCGTCTATTCTCCCTGTGACATATGGAATGGTCCTTCAACTCAAGGAAAAAATCGAGTGCCTCCTGCATTGTCATGATGTCATGTCTAGTCAATGCATAGGCCAGTTTACATTTCACGCTACGCATTAACTTCTTTCCACAAAATGTCTTGTCTAAGTCACATTTGTATTTTTGGAACATATAGAACTTCATTGCATATTGGGTAACAAATGAGTCATACTACATTAGGAACTGGAAATGTGCCTCCTCCTTCTCAATCATAGCTTTTGAGATGTAATGGTTCTAGAAATCAGTTGTGAACTCCTCCCAGGTCAGCGGCTCAACATCAGGTCCTCAAGCATGGGTGAAGTTCTCCCACCAAGTTTGTGATGCACTCTTCAACATTGTGTCCCAAAGAGGACCTTGGAATGCTTAGGGATTCCTAGATCTTGGAAATAAGCTCAACATTGTGTTGAAAATCTTCAACATCTCTAGAGTAGGTATCCAACTTTATATTCAGAAATCTATTAGGGTCAACTTTTGGTTTCTCAAAAATTGTTGCCTTCCATTTTAATCAATCAAGTCATCAATAAGAGCCTTGATATGCCATATAGAAGTGCATTATAGTTAGCATTAGGTGTGGCCCCTCTAGAAAAATCATGATCGTTCCCCACACTTGAGGAGCTTTCCTCTCTATCTACATTCTCCTTGCATTTATCTAATCTTTTCTTGGGAGCCATCCACAAAAGGGAAGTTAAACTATGTGATATTTTGAGAAGAAGTTTGGTGGCCAACTATATTTCTTTTCTAATAATATATTGTAACATCTTAATTCTCTAAAGCATATAATGTATTGTGTGGAATCACATTCTAATTGGAAATGTCACAAAATGATATTCTTGCATAAAAATAAAGTTTATTTAACCAACACAGGGTGTATTGTACAATTTCTCACATCTCAAACTGATAACATAAAACACACACCCAAAACTAAAGCACATGTCTCATAAACATAAAGGAAATCTAATCTATGGATAATTGGCACCCCATGAGGTCTTACCTTAGAAGTCCTAGAGCTCTTCATAAAGTTGATCCTCAGATAGCTCTATTCTTGATGTTGCTGCTTTTCTGTGGACATTGTGCCCCCATACATGCATAAAACAATTTATAAGTATTTTATAACATATTATAGCACATGGTAAATATATACTTTGAAATGAAAACATTTAACATCATGAAAATAAACTTATTATTTTTTTCATTATATTTCTTTTAAATTATGTAAGAGTCCCCATTTTTTGAACCAAAGTGCCACTTCTTTTTGCAACGACGTGCCTCTTGAATCACATCATAGTTCTTTGTATATTATGAAACCCATTATTTGCATTGAAGTGCATTGTATACTACAAAGCTCATGAAAAGGTTCTTATATAAGATTCATTCATTATCTTTACTCTTAATCTTGAATACTCTTTACTCTTTCATTTATACATGAATATAATGTGATATGATGATTCTTGAAAATATTGTAAAAGGATTTCATTTATTTAATATTTTTTTAACTTTAACTAGAAAAACCATATGTTCATACATGATGCATGTACATTGTACATAATAATACATACACATCCAATAACCATGTTCAAAGTGCCTCAACCACTTATAGAGATTTGATTAACTCCTAATCACCCTCTTGAGATTTGTGAACACCCTACTCACCCTGTTCAAACAATTAACATTCATTATTAACTAATAAAAACACTTCATTTGTAGGATTTTAGGGTTCATTAAGGGTGGATGATAATAATCGATTCAAAACAAGCTTTGAAATAAGGATAACACCATTCCTTGTGTTTTTATCTTTGCAATGAGTATTAACTTGATTTTTTTACTATTGTCAAATCAGTTATGAATTTTGCATTGACCAATCAGTTAGAAATTTAAGGAAATCCACATATTAAGCACTATATGTGACACAGCCCACAGGAGCAGGGCCTATGCTGTTGTGAACCAATCATGATGGACAGCATGTCCTCACAGACTAATGTGGTTGTTGACTGATTAGGGTGCAAAAAAGGCCTAAGATTTTGAATTTACCCTTGTTGACTCGTGACTTGAAATTACAAGGGGGTGGAAAAATAGTGAACCAAACCTACTTAGTAATATTTTTTGTAAGTTAGAAGAAACTTGCATCACGGGCCTCCGACACTGAGCCCAACACTCACGAATGTAAGTCAAAAACCAAAACATGGACAAGGGTAAGTCTGTAGATGGTTGTATCATCTCCAATGATGCCTCTATGTCACAAAGATTCCTGGGATAAATGAATGTGGATAACCTTAAGAGCCTTAAGGTCTCGATTGCCATTAGAGGGAGATCAATAAGTTGTATACGAGAAAACCACCAACGTAGATATAATAAAAAACCCAAACAATATGTTACACCAAACTAAAGCTAAAGGTGGTCAAAGTAGGCGACGACATGGCTACATTTACTAGGATCACCACTGAGATTTCCATATAGTTAAAAAGGAAAAAAAATGGGAATGTGAAACATATTGGAGAAGGGAAAAAATGATGATATCTAAAGCTTCATGGAGTCTATGCAAAGTTTTCCATCACATATAGAGGAGAGGCAATGACATTAGACGTCGGGTGGTCAAGCCCTCATGGAAAAGACAACATGTGCTTCGAATCTTGGATGACCAACTGGAGGGTTGTAGGATACTTAGATTGTTCTCAATCAATTGCAACAATGTGTTGAAGGTTGCTCGGGATAAATTTATGGGTTGAGGATTGGGTGAACATGATTTCCGGTTGGAGGTCAAGTGCCGGTGAAATAGGGAGTATTGGTCTAGTTGAGCATGTTGATGGTCAAAACCTAACTGAACTAGGTCTCTCTGAAATCATGCATAGAGACGAATGTCAACAATATGTCATGTTCATTAGAATTCATCTAAGTGGGAGAGAATTGGGAATCATGTATTGGTTTTCAGGGGATTCATGTTCCTACTCGTGCCCTGAGAGCTACACAAGGTAGGGGACAAAGCAGTGCGCCATAGATATAGATCAAATGGCTTATAAAGTTCCTACATCTTATGAGAAATGTAATGTCCACATGAGACACATCAAGGCTTCGTTAAACCACAATCCATGTTAAATTAGGATTTTGATTATTTAGGAAAATTTAATTATTTAAGATATTTTCTTTCCAACTCAAGTTGGATCATATAGTAGAGTTCAAACATAACCAAGAATTGGGTGATACCCAACTTGGGAACAAGGATTCTAGAAATTATGTTGGTTATTAGTTCTAAGACTCCCTACTATGTATCACTTCCTATCTTGTTAAACCTCAATTTAATTGTCGAAGACTATCTAAAAACACTTTAAGGCTCATATTTTCGGTAAAACTTAATATTATCGAGTCAAGATTGTACAAAACGTATTAGGTCAAATTACTCTTATTCATAGGGTCAATTTAACTTTAACCCTTTATGTAATGTTGAATTGTTAATAAGGTTTTTATTTGATGAAAATAAATTACCATTGGATTGATGAAGTGTATTTATTTCCAAACTTAGCAGTATTATTTCTGAGTTCTGTTGGCTAAATGGACATCTATAAATCCCTTTGTTTTGATTATGACAAACATTTCATTCTTATTGATCTAACGAGCTACTTGAGTGTGCAGGAACAAGGTGGATGACAAAGTACTAGGGAAATCCATATGCTTCCATATTTATATTTTCATGCAATGTAATCGCCTTGTAAAAGCTTGTACAAATATATAATGTACAAGTACTTAGATTGCATGTAAATCAAGCGTTAGATCTTCCCTAGCTAAACACCACATTTAGATAAGTCATCCCCTTTAAATAGGATCACATCTGCACACTCATACATATAATTAGTGCCTAAATTGAAACATTGAAACAGGATCAATCTCGGTCGACCAACTCCTCGACCGAGACACTCTCGGTCGACAATCTTCTCGACCGAGAAAGATCCAAAGTAGCCGTTAGACACAACTGACAAGGTAGTTGGCAGTTGGAGATAGACGTTGCAAATCACTTGATCCAGAGAGCCTATCGGTCGACAAAACTTCGACCGAGTAGGAATCTCGGTCGACCATTCCTCGACCGAGATGAACTCTGACAGCAACTGCAGAGTAAATTAATTAGTCGTTGCTAAAGCAACAAACTTGTACCTAACGGCTAGTTAAGCACTTAGAAACCCCTAGAAGTTGTCTAGAACGTCCTTAAGCATCCTTAGACCATTCCTATAAATAGGACAAGCCATAGGACACTCAAACACTCTTGTTACACTTGAGAAATCCTTGAGCATACTTTGAGCAATCTGTTTGTAAGCAATTTGAGCATTGTGACAATTGTACACTTCCTTCCTTAGCTCAAAATTCATTTCCTATAGGCTAGTATCTCCTACCCACTGCAATCACAAGTCCACACACTTGGTTAGGAGATCTATACTCTTGATCTAGGAAAATCAAGCCTTGGGCTACAAAGGATAAGTTGTAATTTCCTTTTTCCTTTCTTGTTCTCTATTACTGTTTGTACTCTCCTTGCTACTCCTAGGTTGGAGGCTGCGGATAGGAGAGGGTAGAGATCTTCTTGGTGAAGAAGGAAACCTTGAGCTACTTCAGAAGGCTGGTGCAACGGGAGGTTACTTCTAGAGAGGAAGGCTACTTCAAGGGGGAGCTTGAGTTACTTCAAGAAGGCTACCTCAAGTTGGTGCACCTACTTCAAGTGAAGGTTGTTCAAGGGGTGTAAAGGAAAGTATTGTATTTTGTATATATCCTTGAGAAGGTAATAAAATAAATACTTTCCAAATCCCGGTTGGGTAAGCAACGGGGTAGTGGACTGACAACTTTAGTATTTGCTAAAGTTGGAACCACTCTAAACACCTGTCTCCTTCTTCTAATCTCAATTGTGGTTGTTTGAGTTAAATAATTGTTAAAATTGTTTTAAAAACTCTATTCACCCCCCCCCCCTTTAGTGTTTTTCAATTGGTATCAGAGCAGGCTTCAAGGAACCCTAACAAGGTCTTGAAGAAATGGGTGACGGAGTGCTCAACAACCTTAACCTTGAAGGGACACTTGTTGCTAGGCCTCCAGCGTTCGATGGAACAAACTACCAATATTGGAGGAGAAGGATGTAGTTCTACTTCCAAGGCATCAATTGGGACTTATGAAGAATGGTGTCAACCCCATATGAGCTCCCTCAAACTCAATTTGCAGAATGGGATGCAAATACGGTAAAACTGGCTCAAATGAATGCAAAAGCTGTAAGCATTTTATATTGTTCTATTTCGGTAGGAGAATTTAATAGAATATCTAATTGTGACACAGCCTATGATATTTGGCATAGACTGTCCATAACCTATGAAGGTACAGTCCAAGTCAAAAATTCCAAAATTAGCATGTTTAAACAAAAGTTTGAACACTTTCGTATGGATCCTGATGAATCTATTAGTGAAATGTTTGCAAAATTCTCTACTATTGTTAATGGTTTAAGTGCCCTAGGAAAACCTGTCCTTGAAGAAGATCAGGTATCAAAAATCCTTCAATCACTTCCTCCAAAATATAAGACAAAGGTGACAGCCATTGAAGAAGAAAATGACCTCACTCGACTGAAAATGGAGCAACTTATTGGCAACCTAGAAGCTCATGAAGCAACCCTAGAAGAGGAAGAAAGAAGAGCACGTGAATTTCAGCAAGGAAAGAAGAAGGATGTGGCTCTAAAAGCTTCAAAGGTCGTCACACAAGAAAGTGAGGAGTCAAGTGAAGAAGAAGGAGAAGAAGCCTTGATCGTCAACGGTAAGAAATACAAAAGATTTAAATCTAACAAAATTTCCAGTTCTTCTTCTACTCCTCCTAGGTGCTTTGAATGTGGGAAGAAAGGGCATTTCAAAAATGAATGTCCTAAAGCAAAGAAAGGAAAGAAAAGCTCACACAAGAAGAAGGGAGAAAAAGCCTATAAAGCTGCATGGGACGAGTCAAGTGACAGTGAAAGCGGAGAAGAAAAGGTGGAATGTCTAATGGCAAGAGAAGATGATGAAGACTCTCAAGAGGTAAGCCTACTTGATCTTCCTAAAGAAGAGTTAGTTACTAGTCTACAAGAAATTCATGATAAGTATGTTGATGTCAAGAAGAAACTAAAGAAGGTTATCAAATCAAATGATGAGCTAATTGCTAAATTAGATAATCTTTCTTATGAAAAGAACACCATTGATCTTGAGAATTTGTCTTTAAAAACATCTTTAGATGATTGCACTAGAAAGCTACTCACTTTAGAAACAAATGTTGATCTTCTTTCTAAAGAAAAGACTGAATTGTTAGCTAAACTAAAAGATTTTCAGACTCAACCTATTTTGTGTAACCATCTGGACTATGATAATGTTGTAAAAGAAAGAGATTCATTGTTATCTGATTTAGATCAAGCAAGAAAAGATCTACACAAGAAGATGAATGACATTGCTCAGCTGCAAAGAGAACTTTTTGAGTTAAGAAGAAAAGATATACTTGATAACATTCTAAGCGTTGGTACTGTTTTCAACGGAAGAAAAGGTTTGGGATATGCTCCAAAGAAAAATCAACCCAAAAGAACTCAAACTATGTTTGTGCCCAAGAACACAATGGCTAGAAAGAGAAATGAAGTTGATTCTATTACTTGCCATTTTTGTTTACGTCTTGGACAGTATTCCTTTTCATGCCCTTATAAGACTAAGGATTCCGACTTAGTTTGGGTCCCAAAACCCCAAACTTAGTAGAGTCAAATGGAATTTAGTTGAGATATGGACAAACGATCCATTTTGCTATTTATATTGTCTTATCTCAACTAAACAAAAGATTTCATGCATATTGTTAATTTTCTGCACTATTTTACTGAAACAGAAACTTAGTCGGTCGAAGTATTGTCGACCGAACCCTTAATCGGTCGAAGTATTGTCGACCGACCGGATGTCTGTAACAAATCAAAATCTACAGCAATTATTTCGGTCGAAAATTGGTCAACCGAGCTAAAATTCTGTGTTTCTTTGTTTGCAATACAGTAATATTCTCGATCGACAATTAGTCGACCGAGACAGATGTCGGTCGAACAATTGTCGACCGACTGGATTTCTGATTCAGAACTTTTATACAAGTCTGTACTTAAATGATTCTAACCATATCGGACCATCACATGGGTACCAAAATCTACATTTTAAATGCAGGAATGGGTGGTTGACAGTGGATGCTCCAAACATATGACCGGGAACAAGGATGCATTTCAAACCTTTGAAGAAAAGGAAAGTGGAACGGTCACCTTTGGAGACAATGGTAAGGGTAAAATCGTTGAAATAGGTAATGTTGGTACAAACCTCGAAATAAAGAATGTTCTACTCGTTGATGGTTTGCACCATAATTTGATAAGTGTTAGTTAATTATGTGATAGTGGTTATGATGTGTTATTTAACAAAACCTGCTGCAAGTTATTGATAGAAAACACTACAAATGTTGTTTATGAAGGAAATAGAGTTGGAAATCTTTATATCCTTAAACCTAACTCTATGAAATCAGTAGTGGGAAAATGCTTACTTGCAAATGAAAATACCTTACAACTATGGCATAAAAAGCTAGGACATGCTAGTTCACAAGTTATTAAAAAGTTAGTGAAATATGATCTTGTTCGTGGATTGCCTACTTTATCTTTTGATCAAGTTGAAAACTGTGAACCATGCACAATGGGAAAGCAAACCAAAACCTCTTTTAAACCAAAACATGTACTTAGCACCAGTAGATCCTTAGAATTAATTCATATGGATTTCTTTGGACCCATGAGGACACAATCTATTGGTGGTAAAAGATACTATTTTGTTATTGTTGATGATTATAGTAGATACACATGGGTACACTTTATTGCAACTAAAGATGATACTATTCATGTTTTTATACAATTTTGTTCCAAGATTGAAAATCTATTACAAAGCAAAATATCTACCATTAGAAGTGATCATGGTGGAGAATTTGAAAATCATACATTTGAGGAATTTTGTACATCTCAAGGGTACACTCATAATTTTTCTGCTCCACGCACTCCACAACAAAATGGTATAGTAGAAAGGAAAAATCGATCACTACAAGAAATGGCTAGAACTATGATGCTCGAACACAACACACCCAAAACCTTTTGGGCTGAAGCTATAAACACTGCATGCTATGTGTTAAATAGAGTAACTGTTCACTCTCACTTGAAGAAAACTCCATATGAAATAATACATTCTAAGAAACCTAGAGTTGACTATTTTCATACCTTTGGCTCCACATGCTATATTTTAAATACCAAAGATGATAGAGATAAGTTTGATTCTAAATCACACAAAGCATTCTTTTTGGGATATTCCACTTCTAGCAAAGCTTTTAGAGTATATAACACTATCTCTAGAAAAGTTGAGGAATCTATTCATGTTTCTTTTCATGAAGAGTCCAAATCTGAAAATCTAGAAATCATAGATCTCACTAATCAATTCGAAAATTTAAACATACCAAATGATAGTGAGAAAGTTACTACAAATAATCACCAAGCTGAACCACAACCTACACCTAGGCTTATTAAGGATCATCCTCAAGAACTAATTATTGGAGATCCTAATGATAAAGTCAAAACTCGGTCTTCCTTCAAAGATGTTGCAAACATGGCTTTTGTTTCTATCATTGAACCTAAGAAGATATTTGAAGCTCTTAAAGATGATTATTGGATAATAGCCATGCAAGAAGAATTGAATCAATTCACTAAAAATGATGTATGGGATTTAGTTCCTAAACCACAAGATAAAACCATCATAGGAACTAAATGGGTTTTTAGGAATAAGCTAAATGAGGCAGGAAAAGTAATAAGGAATAAAGCTCGGTTAGTAGCACAAGGATATAATCAACAAGAAGGAATAGATTTTGATGAAACGTATGCACCGGTAGCTAGACTTGAAGCTATTAGAATGTTACTAGCTATTGCTGCACATAAAAACATCAAACTCTACCAAATGGATGTAAAAAGTGCATTTCTAAATGGCATCATTCAAGAAGAAGTATATGTTGCCCAACCACCTGGTTTTGAAATACCGAAAAAAGGTGACTATGTTTATAAACTTAAGAAAGCACTTTATGGTTTAAAACAAGCACCTAGGAATTGGTATGAAAGGCTCAAGACATATCTTTTTTATAATGGTTTTTCTTTTGGAAAGTCAGATTCTACTTTATTTTCCAAAACATATATATCTGATTTCCTAGTTGTGCAAATATATGTTGATGACATTATTTTTGGAGCTTCTAATGATTCATTGTGCACACAATTCAGTGACATTATGTAAAAAGAATTTGAAATGAGCCTCATGGGTGAACTAACTTTCTTTCTTGGTTTTCAAATTAAGCAATCACCTGTCGGAATATTCATAAGCCAAGAAAAATATACTAAAGAACTCTTAAAACGTTTTGGGATGGATCAGTGCAAACATGCTACTACTCCTATGGATACTTCTATTAAAATTGATAAGGATGAAAATGGGGAACCTATTGATGATTCCTTATATAGAGCCATGATTGGTAGTTTGCTTTACTTAACTACTTTTAGACCGGACATTATGTTTTCCGTTGGTCTTTGTGCTCGATTTCAATCACAACCTATGCACTCTCATTTTCTAGCAGTTAAACGAATTCTTCATTACCTAGTCGGCACTACTTGTTTTGGTTTATGGTATCCAAAAAGACAATCCTTGGATTTTAAAGCTTATACTGATGCGGATTATGCTGGTTGTCGACTTGATCGCAAGAGTACTAGTGGTGGCTGTTTCTTATTAGGGAGAGCTTTAGTATCTTGGTTTAGCAAGAAACAAAATATGGTCGCCCTATCTACAACTGAAGCTGAATATATGGCAGCCGAGTCTTGTTGTGCTCAAGTACTTTATATGCAACAAGTGTTAAACGATTATGGTTTTACTCTTTCATCTACGCCTATTTTTTGTGACAACACGAGCGCTATAAACTTAGCACACAATCCTATTTTACACAGCCGAGCTAAACATATTGAAATCCGTCATCACTTTTTAAGGGATCATATTTCCCTTCATCATGTTGATACAGAAGATCAATTGGCTGATATTTTTACAAAACCGCTTCCACTAGATCAATTTAACAAAATTAGGAAACAACTGCTTATCACTCCTTTGGAAGATGTTTTCTTTGATATTTGTGCTTCTTAACAAAAACTTTTAATGGACATCTTTTTCATTAGATTTGATGGGACATCTTATTAAGGGGGAGTTTTTATTCTTAACGGATATCTTTTTGAAATGACAAAGGGGGAGAAATAAATATAAAACTAAAACTTAGTAATTATGAAAAACTCAATCAATGAGTTTCATAAATAAACTCTTGGCTTTACATTCAATGTTGCTATATTCCCTAGTGAATTGGATTTCATGTTCCATAATTCATGGGGAATAATAAGCACACATTTTATAAACAAGAGGAAAATCTACAAAAGGTAATCTAAAGGTATGAAACTCATATGTTTTATATTTCCTTCATTTATATTTTGGAAATGTTTGTCATCTTCAAAAAGGGGGAGATTGTTGGCTAAATGGACATCTATAAATCCCTTTGTTTTGATTATGACAAACATTTCATTCTTATTGATCTAACGAGCTACTTGAGTGTGCAGGAACAAGGCGGATGACAATGTACTAGGGAAATCCATATGCTTCCATATTTATATTTTCATGCAATGTAATCGCCTTGTAAAAGCTTGTACAAATATATAATGTACAAGTACTTAGATTGCATGTAAATCAAGTGTTAGATCTTCCCTAGCTAAACACCACATTTAGATAAGTCATCCCCTTTAAATAGGATCACATCTGCACACTCATACATATAATTAGTGCCTAAATTGAAACATTGAAACAAGATCAATCTCGGTCGACCAACTCCTCGACTGAGACACTCTCGGTCGACAATCTTCTCGACCGAGAAAGATCCAAAGTAGTCGTTAGACACAACTGACAAGGTAGTTGGCAGTTGGAGATAGACGTTGCAAATCACTTGATCCAGAGAGCCTGTCGGTCGACAAAACTTCGACCGAGTAGGAATCTCGGTCGACCATTCCTCGACCGAGATGAACTCTGACAGCAACTGCAGAGTAAATTAATTAGCCGTTGCTAAAGCAACAAACTTGTACCTAACGGCTAGTTAAGCACTTAGAAACCCCTAGAAGTTGTCTAGAACGTCCTTAAGCATCCTTAGACCATTCCTATAAATAGGACAAGCCATAGGACACTCAAACACTCTTGTTACACTTGAGAAATCCTTGAGCATACTTTGAGCAATCTGTTTGTAAGCAATTTGAGCATTGTGACAATTGTACACTTCCTTCCTTAGCTCAAAATTCCTATCCTATAGGCTAGTATCTCCTACCCACTACAATCACAAGTCCACATACTTGCTTAGGAGATCTACACGCTTGATCTAGGCAAATCAAGCCTTGGGCTACAAAGGATAAGTTGTAATTTCCTTTTTCCTTTCTTGTTCTCTATTACTGTTTGTACTCTCCTTGCTACTCCTAGGTTGGAGGCTGCGGATAGGAGAGGGTAGAGATCTTCTTGGTGAAGAAGGCGACCTTGAGCTACTTCAGAAGGCTGGTGCAACGGGAGGTTACTTCTAGAGAGGAAGGCTACTTCAAGGGGGAGCTTGGAGTTACTTCAAGAAGGATACCTCAAGTTGGTTCACCTACTTCAAGTGAAGGCTGTTCAAGGGGTGTACAGGAAAATATTGTATTTTGTATAAATCCTTGAGAAGGTAATAAAATAAATACTTTCAAAATCCCGGTTGGGTAAGCAACCGAGTAGTGGACTGACAAATTTAGTATTTGCTAAAGTTGGAACCACTCTAAACACCTGTCTCCTTCTTCTAATCTCAATTGTGGTTGTTTGAGTTAAATAATTGTTAAAATTGTTTTAAAAACTCTATTCACCCCCCCCCCTTTAGTGTTTTTCAAGTTCTTTACATGCATTAGGGTTAGTTGAATCATCAAAGTTTGAAATTTGAAATTAGGGTTTAAATTATATATAAGATTAAAAAATTTAGGGTGTTATAACATATCTTCAATGTACTAGTTAATGGCCAATATTTGAAGTGTGTTGTGAAGTCTTATTGTAGTAATTAATCATCAAGTTCTCTATGATCTTGTATTTTGTCTTCTAATTGTTTGTCATGAGCACCTTCTACTTTCTTGTAATGGGTATGATACAAGAGTTATGGTAGAAAAGGGTACAACTCAGAAGATTCCTCCATAGAGTTATCTCATGTGCGTGAAACACTACTACATTTTTTTATCTTTGGTGTCACTTTTCTCAATGTCATTTTTTACAAAAAAGCAAAATTACCACATAGCGACTATTAGTAAAGAAAAAACAGCACTACTGATCTAGTCTTACCGAATGAGAAAAACATGAGTACCACTTTTACTATAATGTTAGTTTTTTTGTGAAAAAATTATGTTTGAGATTGCTACCTAAATTCAAAATGTTAGTGGAAAATTTTGATATAGGCCTATTTCGGTGGTTGTACAAACACCAATGAATGAACCCTTCGCGTGAAATAAGTTTTGCCTCCAAAATAATTTATCATCAATTTCTCTCCATAAAATGGATGATGTGGGTCACACCTACTGTTAAATGTTTTATATCAAAAATATTATGTTGATAATTTATTTCTAAAAGACCCTACAACAAAGCGTTCCCACCACATTCCAAAGAAAATTTCCCTCCAAATTGCATTATGTCATCAATATTTTGCTAGCAACTGATGACACGGGACTTAGTGAGTTTAGAGTTTTTTAACAGGGACAAATACACATGGTGTCGGTTTTTGGTTGATAACTACTGATAGCGATTGATCTATATTCTTGGTTTTGAGCTAAAAACTAATGACATATGTCTTAGAAAGGTTTGCATTTTTAATAGGATAAGTACATGTGGTGATGGTTTGTTTGTGGAAAACCGATTATAGAGGTTGAAATATTTTGTTAGTTATCCATGACAACCGACGACACATGTCAGTTGAAGCTTTTCAATAGGGATACATATATGTTGGATCAGTTTGTTTGTGGAAAATTGATGATAGAGATCAAACTATGGTGTTGGTTTTTCTTAGACAACTGAAGATTAAAGTCTTAGTTGTTAGTTTTTTGCAACAACCAATGACTAAATCCTACTTAATAGTACTATGAAACAT
Organism: Alisma plantago-aquatica; assembly: GCA_963693085.1. Taxonomy (NCBI): domain Eukaryota; kingdom Viridiplantae; phylum Streptophyta; class Magnoliopsida; order Alismatales; family Alismataceae; genus Alisma; species Alisma plantago-aquatica. The sequence continues at coordinate 807,661,877 of OY856414.1, read as the reverse complement.
TCTTCCCCCCATTCTTTATTTCATCATGTGTGATCCCTGGCTTTGGTGATGATGACAACAACAATCTAGCTTCTTCCAGTCATCATCATTTCCTCCATTGCAACCTTTTCCCCCATCACAACTCAGTGTTGCTTCCTCTACCCTGGTTGGAGATGCCGACTCCCACCATCTTGTCATTGCCTGTATTGTTTTTCACTACCATCACCTCTATTGCTTGTCACTGTCATCGCCTGATGTTGCTTGCCATTGTTGTCACTTCTTCCATTGTTGTTTTTGTCACCTCTACTACTACTATTATCTTTGTTGTCATCATCTCCATTTTTTTGTTTCTACTAGTCCTACTATTGTTGTCGCTTCTTGTTCCTACAACCAATGATATGGGCACCGCCCCTTCCCCTACTATGCAAGTTGCTTCTTCTTCTTCTTCTTTTTGTATACTTCCATTATTTTTTGAGTGAATTATATTATAATTGTTTGTTGAGTGCATTATTGTATAAATATTTCATTAACTTGATATGAGTTAAATATTGAAATGAATTTAGATAAATTGATACCAATTGAATGATGAATCGTAACTAGGTTTTAATTTGGGAATGGAGAAAGCATACTCGTACATATGGAATTATATAGTTGAAATGAAATAACCTAGAAAAAATATTGACTTTTTTCATGGATCTCTGATTGATGAATTAAAGGAACTTTGGGGAGAAGGTGTGATGACCTATGATTCTTCACTTAGATAGACACATTTTATCACATGTTGTGTTATTTTTTACTATGAATGACTTTCAGTGAGTATATGATATCTTGCAGAGCATCTTTGACCTTGATGTAAAACTACATTGTGAAAAAGTGATGATGCAATGTTGTGGGAGGATATTAAAGAATTATAGGACAAATCTAACAAGATAATACATAATGTGCAATAAAAGAAAAAGCCTTCCACTAAATAGTGTACCAATGTTGACCCATGATAACACTCTATTTTATGTACTTTTTGTATATATTTTGCACCACTTTTAGTATATCTTTTGTTAGCTTTTCACATAATTTTTCTATCTTTTTGACTAAAGCCTCACTTACATGGTTTCAGGTATATTCACAATCCATATCACAGATCAAGACCATGACCGCAACCCACTTATACCTCAACCACAGTCGCGGTTCTAGAGCTCTCTAGAGATCACGATCATCGGGCATCAAGGAAGGATCACTGCTAGTTTATAGATCATGGTCATTGCTCAACCGCGACCTCAAGGATGGTCGCGATCAGAACATGTGCCTCCAAGATAGACCAGTGGTTGCGGTGTGGATACAGACTGCGGTCAAGGAAGACTGTGATCAAGACAGACCGCAGTCAAGACAAACCGCGATCAAGAAGGAACGCGGTCAGCTTGGAAACCGCGGTCACTGACTAGCTCTTATAAATCGTTACAAAGAAGAAAGACCTCGACCTTGACCGGCCGGATACAACCCACAAGCAAACCTCAACTACGGTTATCACCAGGCCACAACCAAGCTCAACTGTGGTGAAAAATGAATAAAGCACAGACCGTGATTGCGGTCTCACCCTCACTCATCCAAGACCGCGATCGCGGTCCAGGCTTAAGTCAGTGGAATGTGCCAATAAATAGCACACCCACTTGTGTTGTCAAATCATCAGATCATAGATCAGATCCTGAGGAGCACGAAGTGCTACTGCGTTCTAGATTCATCCCATACCATCCCATCCATCACTCTTGGATCTCCAAAGGAAGAAGCTGAGGAGAGAGAAGATTGAAGACCCCTTCTTCAAGAGAAGAAGACCGTCCATGCCATCTACGTGATATATCCATATCTGAAGAAGTATTGGGTCATATCACGTCTCTTCTTTTCTAGATCTATCATTCCATCCTACTGTACTTCCCATCTCACTTCGTGGGCATCTCATGGATCTATCTTTTTGTAATGCCATTATGCTGTCCACAAGCATGAGCAGCTAAACACCTTAAATTGGGTTGGGAGTAGCCACTAAGGCCCTCCCAACATGTATATTGTATCTTTCTATTGAATATGCATATTCTTATCAAGATTATCTCCATGCAGCTATTTTAATGCTTCACTTGTATGCTTAGCTACCATCTTGTGATGTTTGATTGTTGATATCTCGTGGGAGAAATATCGCTTTTATCTCGTGTCATGGAGTAGTATGAATGAACGAGAGTGTTGGAATGCTAAGGCTTTAAAAACATATGTTATGTTGTGAAGTTTACATGTGGTCATCTCGAGAGAGAGGCTACACTTAGACTAAGATCCTTCCTCATCTTGAGAGAGAGTGGAATGGATGCTTTTGATGGTTGCTTGTAATCTTGGTAAGAGTATGCAAGAGAGAGAGAGAGAGAGAGAGGTTGTTGCATGTTGGTGAGATGCTTTAGTAGGTGAACCCCAACCCTGGTTTCCCCCCATATACTTGTTTCATCTTATTTATTTTGTTTCTTTTGTTCTTGTATCTTTTGACCTACTTTAGTTTGCGTGCCATCGTTCCTTAGGGAACACCATTTACATTTCCTCTTCGACTGGAGTATATGAGTGCTAGATTCCGCGTGCTAAACACTCCCAACCTTGTCCCTGTGTTCAACCTAGATCACTATATCAGACTCCATTTATCGTTGCGGGGGGCTAGGTGTCAGGTTATCTCTTTAAAAGTATGACTACTCTGAATCCTCTCCTTTTGGATATGCGATTTAGGCCGGTCAACTTTTTGGCACCGTTGCTGGGGACAAGGCAAAAACAACACTATTAAGAACCTGAGTCTGCTTACTATACTCCCATGCCTCAAGCTTAGCAATAAGCTTGATAGTACAGTTACTTTAAGTTTGCTAACCTGAGTTTGTGTAGAATAGTTTGTTTGGACCACTTCAGTTTTCTAACTTGACTGTACCGTCTATTCAGGCACCCAGGCAGAAGCAACTCATTTGCCTTTACTACTTTTCTCCATGTCACCTCACGTGGATGTTACCCTCATAGGAGACGAGAGGAATGCGAGGAATGCACACAACCAACCTCCACTAGGAACGTATGAAGATAGAGATGCCCGTTACGATGACTGTCATCAGTATGAAGAATGAGAAGAAGAGCGAGAAGAGCGACATGAAGATGATCATCATGAGGAAGACCATCACTACGAGGAACTTTGTCATCACCGCAAGCACAGAAGAAACCATAACAACCATGAGCACAACCACAGGAATAGTGATAGCGAGGATGATGAGGAAGGAAAGACACTTCGTGAGTTGGCAGCGACAAGGGCCAAGGAGTCAAGATGTCTGATCATTGTACCAAACTTCAATGCAACAAATTTTGAGCTAAAACCAACCTTCATATCTATGATTCAGAACAAAACGTTCCGCAGGAATCCAAGAGAGAACCCATACCACCATCTTGATGCTTTTAAGAACATATGTGATACCATTAAGATGAGGGGTGTCCCACAAGAAGTGATCTACTGCAAGGGTTTTAATTTTTCTTTGTAAGACAAGGCTCTCTCTTGGTATCTAAATCTCCCCCACCAGTCTATAGATGGGTGGAGACCCCTTGCGGATGCCTTTGTCACCAAGTTTTATCCTACTGAGCGGACCATTCGTAACATGCGGAAGATCACCTCTTTTGCATAAAAGCCAGGGGAGAACCTGCACGAGGCATGGGGATGTTATCAAGAATACCTGAGAGACTACCCACACCAGAAATATTTTAAGGGGTTCCTTATAACCACCTTCTCTAATGGGCTGACCCACACGGAGAGGACTTCTCTGAATGCTACCGCAGGAAGTGACTTCTTGGGGAAAAAGCCAAACAAAACTATGAAGACTATAGAGAAAATGGTTGCGCTCCAAGCAGGAGTTGACTACAAAAGGAATGATAGAGTCATGTCAAAGAAGATTGGTTCTGAAGGACCATCCATGGAGGCCAAATCCTTAGAAACTATAACCGCCCAAATCCATAAGATAGTGACTGATGTTAAACAACTGAAGGACACTGGAGGAAAAGGAAAGAAACACATTGAGAAGGTGATGAAGTGTGTCACCTGTGGTGAAGGAGGACACAGAGTCGATAACTGCATTTACACTAGACCTGAAGAAAGTGAAGACAGTGAAAGTGAAGAGGAGTTGACGTAGAATGTTTCCTATGCAAACTTCAAGAGGCCGAATCACCCTGGTTTTAGCTATCAGAACAAGGATGCGGTCGAGAATTCACACCAGCTGGGAAATTTGCAAAAGCTAGCGCCAGGATTTGAGAAAAGGAGCGGACAAGCATCGTATACTCGAACAACCAATTACTAGACAAACAAGAATAACTACTCAGCACAAGGCAGAAACCAAACTCGTCAAAGACCAGGACCAAATCAAGGACCAAATCAAGGGTCGAGTCAAGGCCAAGGTCAAGGACATGGCCAGATAAAAGATAACAACCAACCTGACTTGGTGACTCAACTGTTCAATTTTTCCAAGAGACAGTCTACTGTGAATGATCAACTAGTAGAAATTGCCCTAGCCAACTCGGGCTTCCTCACTACAATGCAAGTCTAAATGGAAGATATGCAAACACATCAACGCCAGATAGACCAACAACTCGCTCAGTTGGCTGAGCTAGTAAAGAACCCCTAAGGAAAGATCCCATCAAACACCGACACTACAAAAATGGCAATCCTCCGATCAGGGGGAAATTTGATCAATTCTGGAACATGAAACGACAAAGAAGAAGAAAAAGTCAAAGAACCACAATAGGAGAAGGAAGTTTCTTCCAAGATGTTTGTTGACAAGGAGGGGCCTACTAAAGGAAGCTATGAGAAAAGTGGAAAAGCTAGGGATCATGATCCTGTATAACAAATCTTTATGAATAAAAGCCCATATACACCCAGAATCCCATTTCCTAATAAGCTCATCAAGGCCCACCTGAAGAAGAGATATGAAAAGTTCATGGAAGTCGTGAAGAAACTCCATATCGAGTCTCGTTTCTAGATGCTCTAGAGGAGATGCCAACTTACGCTAAGTTTTTCAAGGACCTTATCACAAGGAGGAGAGGAAGTCAAGTCAAAATGGTACACCTAGCGAACATGTCCAGTGCATTTGTTCAAGTTGAACTACCTTCAAAGAAGAAAGACCCAGGGGCCTTTAACATCCCCTTTTGTGTTGGAGACAATGTCAAAAGAAAGGGGTAGGCAGACTTGGGAGCCAGCATAAGTATGATGTCCCTAAGCCTTGCACAGAGACATGGATTGACCGACATGGTCAAGACAAGTATGAGAATTGAGCTAGCCGATCATACTTTCAAGAGACCAGTGGGTATAGTGGAAGATGTTGCAATCCGTGTGGGACGGTTCTTCGTACCCTTTGATATTGTTGTAATAGACATTGTGGAGGACCCTAAGTGTCTGATAATCTTTGGATGACCTTTTCTAGCCACTGGAAGAGCTCTGATAGATGCCGCAGAAGGAGTGATAACCCTCCAGATCAGAAATGACCACATTGACTCTAAGGTAAAGGATGCCATGAAAGGGCCAACTCTTTTTGAGTCAGTCTACTTCATGGATAGCTACAACCAGTATTGTGAAGAAATTCAAGAAGAGAAGGCCATTGTGGACCCGCTCATGAGAGCCCTGAATAACCTAAATCCTTTGACAGAAGACCATAAAGTGGTTGAAGTTCTAAACTACCTTAACCAAGGTGAAGAGAGTCTTAATGATGATGAGGTGATAGAAACAGTGATGTACGCTTCTTTGGGACCATCAACTGAATAGCCAGAAACTCCGAAGCCAAAGCCATAACTAAAACCATTACCGGAAGGGATGAAGTATGAGTTCCTAGATGAAGAAGGGAGGAACCCAGTCATCATCAATGCTAACCTCACCAAAGAACAACATGAAAGATTGCTGGAAGAATTGAAGGAGCACCGAAGAGCTATTGGATATTCTATAGAGGACATCAAGGGACTAAACCCAGACTTGTGCATGCACAGAATTAACCTAGAAGAATCGGCGAGACCTTTAGTACAACCCCAAAGGAAATTAAACCAAATGCTAAAGGAATTTGTCAAGAAGGAGATATTAAAACTACGTGATGTGGGGATCATCTACCCAATAAGCGATAGCAACTGGGTAAGCTCCATTCATGTAGTACCCCAAAAAGGTGGAATAACTGTGGTAAAGGGAGATAATGGTGAAGTCACCAATTGAATGGTCATAGGATGGAGAATGTGTATTGATTATAGAAAGCTAAATTTGGCCACGAAGAAAGACCATTTTCCCTTACCATATACTGATCAAGTTCTTGAAAGGCTTGCCTATCATGATTACTTCTACTTCATAGATAGAGATTCTAGATTCTACCATGTCCCGATACACCCGTACGATCAGGAGAAAATGACATTTACATGCATCTGTGGCATGTACGCCTTTAGAAGAATGCCCTTTGGCTTATGTAATACTCCTGCAACCTTCCAGCGTTGCATGATCTCCATGTTTTCTGACTTCTTAGAAGATATAGTTGAAGTGTTTATGGATGACTTCTTTGTTTATGGAAAAGATTTCAATGCTTACCTATGAAATTTGTCCCTGGTTCTGCAAAGATGCGAAGAGAACATTTGGTCCTAAATTGGGAAAAATGCCACTTTATGGTTCGAAGTGGAATCTTCCTAGGGCACAAAATCTCCAAGAAAGTTATTGATGTGGATCTCAATAAGATCGAGACCATCTACAAACTCCCACCACCAATTTTAGTGACAGGAGTAAGGAGTTTTCTGGGTCATGCTAGATATTACAGGAGGTTCATTAAGGACTTCTCGAAGATATCGAAGCCCAAATTTGTTGATTAAGGATGCAATGTTCTAGTCTGATGATAAGTGTTTAAAAGATTTTGAGACCCTAAAAGAGACCTTAGCCTCTGCACCAATCTTGCAAGCTCCAGAATGGGATCTACCTTTTGAAATAATGTGCGACACAAGTGACTATGCCATAGGTGTAGTCATAGGGTAAAAGAATGACCGGAAGCACCATGTAATATGTTATGCCAGTCATACGTTGGACAAAGCCCAAGTGAACTATACTACTACTAAGAAGGAGATGTTAGCGATTGTCTTCACGTTTGAAAATTTCAGATCATATCTTATAGGGGCCAAGGTAAAGTTCTATATTGACCATGGGTCCATATGCTATTTGATGCGAAAGAGGGACACAAAGCCAAGACTACTGAGGTGGGCCCTACTACTGCAAGTGTTTGACCATAAGATAATTGATAAGAAAGGAAAAGAAAATGTGGTCGCAGATCACCTGTCTAGAATAGTTTGCGATTAGGAAAATTAGTTGCCCGTAAATGACAACTATGCTGATGAAGCTCTGTTCATGGTTCTGTCTGACGAGCCAAGTCTGTCGTGGTTTGTAGATATCTGTAACTATGTGGCTTCTGGCCAACTGCCACCGGATATAACCTACAACCAGAAAAATAAGCTTTTCTCTGATGTCAAAAACTATTATTGGGACGACCCACTGCTATTTAAGAGATGTTCTGACAGTTTGTATAGAAGATGTATACTATAGGAGAAAGTCTCACGGATCTTAAGAGAATGTCACTCTTCACCATATGGAGGGCATCATAGTGGGGAAAGAACAACTCCACAAGTGCTTCAGTCAGGGTTTTACTGGCCTTCCATGTTCAAAGACACAACATATTTTATAAAAGCTTGCAAGGAATGCCAACTAATCGGAAATATCAATAAGAGGAGCGAGATACCTATGGACGACTGACTAGAAGTAGACATCTTTGATGTTTGGGGGATAGCCTACATGGGTTCTTTCCCCTCATCAAAAGGTTATCAGTACATTTTAGTGGTTGTTGACTATGTGTTGAAATGGGTAGAGGTTGTAGCTACCCAAACATGCGACTCTAAATATGTGATTAAGCTATTTGAGAAAACCATTTTTCCATGCTTCGGGGTGCCTCACACTGTGATAAGCGATGGGGGATCACATTTTGGAGAGAAGCAGTTTGAGGCACTACTAAAGAAGTACGGGGTAAAGCACAAAGTTTCTACACCCTATCACCCTCAAACCTCTAGACAAGTAGAGCTATCTAATAGGCAGATTAAGCAGATTCTGGAAAAAACTATTAGCTACACTCGAAAGGACTGGTCCATGAAGCTTGACGATGCTCTATGGGCTTATAGAACATATTTTAAGACACCCATTGACACAACGCCATACAGATTAATCTATGGCAAGTCCTTCCGTTTACCTCTGGAGCTCGAACATAAGGTCCTTTGGATGATCAAGTTTCTGAATATGAACCTAGAAAAGGCAGGTCAGAAAACATTTCTACAGCTACATGAGCTAAGATTACATTCTTATGAGAATGTGAGAATCTACAAACAAAGGACTAAGGTGTGGCATGACACCCACCCAAAGAACAAGTATGTTCGTGAAGGAGACAAAGTACTTCTCTTCAATTCTAGAATTAGGCTCTTCCTTGGGAAGCTTAGAACAAGATGGTCAGGCTCATTCTCTATGGTAAATATTTATCCATCAGGAATGATGGAAATTCAAGGAGAGAAGACTAATATCTTCAAGGTCAATGGCCATAGGTTAAAAAGATTTTACGAAGATGAAGCCTTTGTGAGAAGATCCGAGATAGATTTGGAGGAACCAGCTCAGCCAAATGAGGAATGTAATCAAGAGTTGCCACACCCAACTACAAGACCCAAGTTGTGAAGATTTATGCTGTCTAGCTAAGAGACTTTAAAGCAAGTGCTTCTTGGGAGGCAACCCATGTTTTTACCCTTTTTCTTAAACTTTTTTTCTCTTACTTTTTTGCTTTGTTTAGTTTCCTTCTCTTTTAAATGATGTACATATCCATCTTCTTTTGAGTATTTCATAATTTACCTAAGAAAATGACCTTTGTTTTGATTTAATCATGGTCTAGACTGCGATCGCGGTATAACACTTGCATCATGCAAGACCGCGACCTGCGGTACGCGCTACCTAGCACCTCAACCGCGACCCGAGGCCGTCTTTGATTCGGTAGATAACTGCGACCGTGGTTGTGCTTCACAGCATACAACGACTGTGGTCCTTCCTTGTGATCACCGCAACCGAGGTTTTCCACCCCCCCTTTTGATTGTTAGGTCACGGTTATGTTAGTATATATATCCTTAAACCCTTGCATATTAGACTCTTTTCACTCCTAGCTTTCCCAAGTCTAAGATAAACCCTAACCTCCACACTAACTGCGATCGACGACCTACCGCCACAGCAAGAACGATTCTACCGTGTTTGATTCCATACCGTGTTCGATTCCGCAGATGAATCACCTTGTCACCTCCGATTTAATCTGTTGCCTAAACCGATTCTTCCCATTTTATCTCTCGACGGCCATAAGTCACCCCGTCGACGGGTTGCCCAAGTTTCCCTTTTACCCTAACCGCCTTATGGCGGCATTTGAAATTAACAAATAAAAACCCTAAAAACATTAATAATGGGACAACTGCTACCGGCAAGAACGAAGAACATATCGTCAGACAGAGACAAGAATTGGAACAGTCGAAAGAAGAAAGACCGTAGCTCATAGTCATAACCTCTACAACCGTGAATGCGGTGTACTCATAAACCCTAATACAGGCCGCGATGCTCACCCCAACTACCAATTCCGCTGCAGGTCACGGTGTAGAAGAATGCTACTCTAGGTCGTGGTCCCCTGAACCGCGACCTGACCATAACAAGAAAGAAGACCGCGACCGCGGCCATGACCATGACTGTGGTTCCTAATCAGTAAACCACGTCCCCGGTCCTTTCTCAGGAAACCGCGACCGCGATCCCTTGTCATGACCGCGATCTCTTTCAAAGACCGCGACCGCGGTATCATATGAGTTACAAACAAAACCGTGACTGCGGTCTTTATGCACACTCTTGAACATGACATTTAATAATTTACTGAACACCTACCCTGTGCAAGAAATACCTTCCCCAGATAATTGGAATAATGGTAATTTTTGTTAAAATCGACTAGATACTAATTTATTGAAAAATTTGTAGAATGTCTTCTCCAAGCAACAATGACCCCTTGTACTATAAGGCTACTTCCTTGAAGGAGGTAGAGAAGATAGTAAATGACCTAACAGCAGTAATGAAGAGGGATACTTCTCTACCAGTGTCCAAACGTGTGGTGATACATCTGAGGTTGGAACAATATCAAAGGATATTAGGGGAGATGCCACAGGAGGACTCCCCACAAGAAACAGAACAAACTGGGCATACTGAGACCTCCAAGTACCAACCAGGAGAGTCAGAAAGCCGAGTACAAGGAAAGAAAAGAAAAGTTGCACCCAAGGAAACCAAGGGTAGCAAGAAGGCAAAGATAGTAGATGCCAAAAAACCAATAAGGAGGGGGTAAGCAAAGCCAAGGAGGTCGTGGGGGAGACATCTACACAATCCGGAGAACCCCCGTTCATGCCCAAGAATGGCGTGCACCAATCTACCTATGATTGGATGTACCAAAACAAGGAGTTTTGCCCTACCCATTAATTACCTGGACGTAGAAGATTTCGAAATGATGGGAATCTATGATAGGATGGTAAAATTCCTAGAAGGTTCAAACCTAGGCGCCTTATGCATACCAGAGATGAAATACTATAAGAAGCTGACCACATAGTTCCTATCTTCTCTTAAGAAGGTCACTACCAGTAGCAAAACACGAAAGGCAGGAGGTGTAAATTATCAGCTGCAAGTAAGGCTAGGGGGCGAGTCTCACATAATCATAGCAGCAATGCTGAACAAAATATTCACCGAGATAGAGGAAGAAGCCCATGCCTGCTCCTCCACCTCAAGCGAGAAAGAAGTCACCACCTATGAAAGCGATAAAATGTGGGAAGAGCTAACTGGGGAGGACAATCACAGTTCAAAGAACTCCAAGGCCTCACTAATTACATCGTGCTTTATCCGCACAATGCAGAAAATCACTGCCCATACGATTCATGTGAGGTCAGAAATAGGAATAGTTAATAAGGGAGATCTGTTCCTGATCTGGTCAATGATAAACATGAAGCCGGTTCATATCGAGAAGATACTAAGTGACTATTTATCAGTAGCTGTAGGCGGGGACGCAAAGAGGAATTCTACATACTGCATGGGCGACCTGATAACAAAGATCGTCGAACACTTCATGGGTGAAGGAGAAGTCCAGAGATATAAAGAAATGGAGGGACAACAAAGAATAGATATAAAGTCCCTTATCAACACTGGTATCCTGGAACAGAAGGGGGAGAAGTTGTACTTCAAACAAAGAGGGTCAAAAAGACTACTCCCCCTTCAAGAAATAGCGCTCTATGATGCCCCCAACCTTCGGCCCACACAGGATGTCATTGAAAAGATGTGCTCTGGGGCACTGCAGGCCAACATGAATACTATAACGACCCCGCCTCCCAGTAACCCCCAATTAAGGGAGACCAAGAGGTCAGAGCCGTTATCCCAATTTCTGGATCACAGGTTCGAAAAATAATCAATAACAATTATTAAATTCTACCAGCTATACTGAAATATGGTAAAAATAAAAACTTTGCATACCTTTTGAAAACTTGGATCTCTAAACTTCTATCCACATATGAATTCTACTCTAACTAACCCTCCTTGTAATTTAATTCATGTATTCCACAATATTATGATTTACTATTTGTCCTTTCAATTGTTGTACCTAAAACGCTGACAAACAAAATGTCGGTCAACATATAGGAATATGCTGGTATGTGGGAACAACCAAAATTTCACAAATATGGCTAACAATTTAATTATCACAATCAGAGTAATTAACAAACCAATTTACATTTTCAATGTGTCATTCTCCATTGCTTTTTCCCTAACCCTGGAATACCCCTCTAGGGTTTCTCTTTCACCATTGACTTAAGGTCACCTTCTCAATCCCGAGCTTGGTGCCTGGGGGTCACCTCTCATGGTGCCCCATAGTCATGGAACATAGACCACCTTCTCATTCCCGAGCTTGATGTCTGGGGTCACCTCTCATGGTGCCCATTGGTCTACCCTCTTGGGCCTGAACGTTATGGCATCTTCCATTAGGGTGGCATGTAGGTGTGAGAATACACATGTATTTATAACTGTGATAACCATAGTGACTTTATAATTGCAGCATGAACATCCAAACTATTTAGTTTCAATCAATGCGATTAACCATCCGGGAAACCTTCGGGAAAACTAATGCGATTAATCATAATTAACCACATACCTGTCAAGATGACTTGAATGCAAAAATAACTCAACCAATCAAGAAATCAAGCAAGAACCCACAAGTTGATCCTGAAAAAGGCATCCAATTTTTCTATCATTAATCATGTCACCAACATCTATTAAACCTAGCTCGCTTCCTAGGGTTTCTAGTCCACTTTTAGGGTTTCCTTTGCAATTAGGGTTCCACTTCACTTTTATTATTTTAAACCCCAATTTTATACAATTACTCGCAAACCCTAATTATCTCACCCATTCATCATGAAAGGTACTAAGGTTATCTTTTAACCATTATAACGTCCCAGGATTTGAGGCCTTGGATAAGACAATCTTAAAAGGAATGATTGAACTACCCATATCACCAAGGTGCACCTCCTTTTCCAGGAGCCCGTCACTAAAGAACTCCATAGTTAAGTGCGCTCATCTTGGAGTAGTACTAGGATGGGTGACCAATTGGGAAGTTGATCCTGGCTTGTGCGTCAGTGTGGACAAAGTCCGCAGTTAAGGCTAGTGGTGGTTTTTGGGGCCAGTCGTCATTCCTGAAACTCTACTAGAACCTTGGGAAGTGGGCCCATTCATTACAAATTGTATCAAAGCCAATTCCCCTCTAGTAGGTGGGGCCACATGGGCCTGTGGCATTCGAGTCTTTGAGCCGTGCAGTCAACGCATGTTTGAAAGGGCTATCCGAGTTGATGGAGCTGTCCTTGTGTTGGTAGTCGTGATTGGAAGCTGGGTGTACATGGGACATTTGGGTCTACACTGAAATGGGGAAAGATTATGAGGCCATATAGTTGAGCCTTGACAAGGACGTCAAGAGTCTAAGTGGGGGAGATTATAACGTCCCGGATTTGAGGCCTTGGATAAGACAATCTTAAAAGGAATGATTGAACTACCCATATCACCAAGGTGGACCTCCTTTTCCGGAAGTCTGTCACTAAAGAACTCCATAGTTAAACGTGCTCATCCTCGAGTAGTACTAGGATGGGTGACCAGTCGGGAAGTTGATCTTGGCTTGTGCGTTAGTATGGACAAAGTGCGTAGTTAAGGCTAGTGGTGGTTTGTGGGGCCAGTCATCATTCCTGAAACTCTACTAGAGCCTTGGGCAGTGGGCCCATGCATTACAAATACAGACCCAGTAAGTACAACTAGAGAAAGTAGTGCCCCAGCTGAATTAGAAAAGAAGAATAGCACGGAGCCACGGAAGAAGTTGGCTATAGAGAAAAAGAAGACAGCATAAACAACTGCTCTGCCAACTACGAGGGAGAGAATCATACGTAGTGCCCACAGCTCCAACTCCATAAGTACCAGTGGGAATTCCAAAACCCATACCTCTTGAGCCATACAAAGAAGCAACTCTTGTAGAGCCATAAGTGGAGAAAGAGAAGGCCGCAACAACCAACCCACAACCCGAAAACAAACCAGAGGCAGAGCCAGAAGGACAAGGCTTTCAGGCCATACCGGATACAAGAATCAGTGGATCATAGGTGGACCCACTAGAAGAGGCAAAGGAGAAAGAACAAGGTCCACCGCCACCGCCTCCACAACCTACGGCGTCAATCTCATCAACAATGCGCATGGAGCATCAGCTGCACCAGCAACACCAGCAAGTACCTTCCTTCGGAGGTTCCTTTGGTACAAGGTTTGATGCAATGTGGGAACACATGCATCAAACCAATACAATAAATACCACCATTTCTTCTTCTCTGTCTGCATTAACGACGCAGGTACAAGTCCTTGATGAAAGGACAAACGCATTCCCTGACTTCCTCCAAGAAGTTGTAAGAAACCAATGGATGATGATGGGAATGGTAAAGAAAATGAAAGATGAAATGGAAGACCTGCAAAAGGAGAGGCATGCCATCCAAGCTGACAATGAGCACATGCGTCGGGGCTATGATGCAGCTATGGATAACCTCTAAGAAGAGCATAGACGACTAGAAGAAGACCACCGGAAGCTCGACAAGGAACGCAAAGAACTCGAGAACCGCTAGAAGAAAAGGAAGACCAAGCGCTCAGCAAGCCCGATGCACTCCTCATCCAGCCCCTCTAGCCACGACGTCAACAATGATGACAACATAGGAAGAGCTAGCACAGGAGTGGGCATGCTAAAAGAAGGAAGTGCTAACCCAAAGGCGACACCTACAGTTGAGCCAAAGATAAATGAGACACCACAGTGGTCGAGCTCCCACAATGACAAATAAACAAAGAAAAATGTGACATCGTCAAGGGAGCTCGACCTCAACTTCAATCCAGAGGAAGGTCAAGACAAAGAAGCAGAAGATGGTGGGAAGCTAGCAGAGCCACAATTCTCACTACCTCCACATATAATGATGATAGAAGAGCATATTGTTGTTGCACATTGAGAAGAAGTGGTCACCGAACTCAACACAACAGGATCGGCAGAGCTCGACAGAATGCTAGCTGAGCTGGGGGCCAGACTCGAGGAGAGCATTGAGTTCCTCCTATTCCAACCACATCACAATCATAGTGATTATCTCTATGATGGGAAGATGGTGGCGACCCTAAAAATGATGGCAGAAGCCAAGTTAGTGAAAACTTCTGAGGAGAGTCATGTCAAAGACAACATAACTTCCGAAGCCTCCTCAGAGGTAGACGAACCCGAGACCACCACACAACTGTTGCACAAGGTTGCTGAACAAGTGGACAAGGCAATTCTGACAATAGAGGATACTTCAACACCCTTGACATAGGAAGGAACATCTGATGATGAGGATGGCAGGCTGGCAACCTTTTTCACAAATGAGCCTGCCAGGGTGCGAATTGCACAAATTGAAGTAGAAACACTAGGAGCAGCTCCCCCTCTTCCTTGCAACATGAAAGATATGGACATGATTGTGGTATCACAGATCACATGCAGAGACGTCCACATCTTGGAAGATGTCCTCAGCGACGACCTACCTAGGTCAAACATACTATATAACAACAATGGTAGACGTCTATCCAGAGACCACTTCTGAGGAATATTCAAGAGGAAGGCACGAGTACACAAAAGACTATTCAAGGTACTCTGCACCACCCTCCTGGAAGAATTGCTGCACCCAGACAAGCCGCAGTCGGTTTTCGATGGGACAAAACATCTAGCCATTGTCCTCTACAATGAAGACTACAAGGTGGCAGATGTAGCCAAACTGAAGGCAGCAGTCCGGCAGAAGGAAACAAGACACGTAGAGCTTCCCATAAGGAATACAAAGCATTCGGCATTGATAGTCGTTCATCTGTATGAGTGGAAAATGATGGTGCTCAATTGTTGTGCAGTCAAACTAGACAACACCTCATTGGTTTACAGGAGGAAGGATGCCAGAGACGCTTTTAAGATACCTCTATGCCTACAACGAGCTATCAAGGATGTAGAAAACAAGTTCCAAGGGTCTTGGAAGCTCTTGTCAATTAATAAGAAAGTCCCCCAAGAAGAGGCTAGTTCGGGGGATTGCGCCTTTATAGTACTACGCATGATGGAGGCCATCAACAAGGGCATTCCCCTGGAGGATTTAGACAATGAATACATGCATGGACTGTAGGGTATGTATGCTATGGAGGTCATCTATGATCACCGGTTCTTCAACGATCCGACAATGCCTGCAGAAGTTGTACCCCGTAGGCTTCACATGGAAATCCCCCTACCTGAAAAATTCTCTTGGAGGGAACAACTAAAGACCATGTGGGTTGATCCAACTGAACTAGCCAGGGCTACGACATGGAAAGAAGGTTGGCATGAAAGCTTTGGAGAAGCTACAAAACACACATTAGATGAAGAACCAAAGCAACCTCTAGTAGAAGTAGTCCCTGAAAATCAACCTCCAAGAGAACAACCTGAGGAAGGAGAGGCTGAAGAAGAAGATCTGGGCAATGATAGACCAGACGGACCGGCCGGAGAAATCACACCTTCTTTCAAGAATTTTGACAGATGGAGCTACTTCAGTCTGTCCCTGGAAAAACTAACTATAATTATGAGTTCTTTGAAAGAAGATGATTCACTGGGAGATGTCATCTTTTAGAGAGATAGCATCTGCGTGGTAAAAGATGACCTCTGAGAAACACTAAAAATAGGAGGATACCTTTATGTAAGTACGATGTTAGCTTACAAGGTGATACTAGGCGACACCATGCCAAATGCCCACATGGCATACTTCTTACTGGTAGATGACATCCTAAAGGACAAAAGGTCAGGAGAGAAGGAGCCACTACAATATTGCCTGGCAACGTCCCCACCAGATCACATCTTCCTACCTATTCTTCATGATAATCATTGGACTTTGCTGCATGTCAACATCCTCAGGAGGACTGTTGTACTCTACAACAACTCTTACACAGCCTTCGTGCTTAATAAGAAGACTAATATGACAACAGTAAAGATGCCAACAAAAGAAAAGGAAAACACATATGCCGAGGCTATCGTCGACATGATATGAAGTCATTGTAGAGGGTACGACCATTCGATAGGAAAAGACTTCAAGAAGATGAAGTTCTGCCATAGGAGCCCCCATCAGGTGCCCCTATCAAATGACTGTGGCTTTTCTGTCTATCCTGGATGGTGGCCATAGCCACAATTGGCTTCAAGATGGAAAACATGCAGTATGAACAATACCACTCACTAAGAGGAATATACGCAAGCATGCTCCTCGAGTCTAAGTGGACCTCCACCAATAACATCAAAAACAAATAAAGAAAGCCCATTTATACATCTTGCTCAAATTTTGACACTCCGAGACGTGGTGTAGGATAAGTTTGGGGGAGGAGTCATAAACGGGCTACAGAGGTACATTTACCATCTTTTTACCTCTAAACTTTTTGATGAAATTTTCGAAATTTTGTATTAAACTACCTCTTAAATTTAAAATCTCGCCTCCTCTCTTACTAAATTTTCTGATTGTAGTGTTTCAGCCCTCTTAGAGAGAAATACATGAGCAACATATACATGTATATACGAGTAAAACAACAATCATAGAAATATTGCTCTAACTCATTCTTGCAATAAGACGTTGTAAATGCAACGACCTTAACTCATGAAACCCTCGGAGACTAGAGAACTTCACCTAGTCATTCTCCTGACCAACCACCCTCACCTGACGTTTTTTACTAGAAAATCCTTATCTCTATAGAAAGGGAAATAACTGCCCTCTTCAAATCATATCTAAAAGAGGCTTGGCCGCCCAAAAGACCAAGTAAAATCCCTCGCACCCAAGCCTAAAAGGAGATGTAAAAAGCCAAAAACAAAGAAAAACATAATGAGAGTTGTGCCCAAAAGATGCCAAAAGTTTCCACACAACCGGTATATTGATGCACTCATGAATGCAGATATGTCATACCCAAAAGTAGAATCTTGAAGCCAAGCTTACACACCTCCAAACTTGAATGGAAACTCACAAAACCACCTAAATTAAAGTCAGAAGCCCAAAAAGGGCAACACTATTCTTATGACAGTTGTGGGTGAGGACTTCAGGAGAAAGAGGAAAACATCTAAAGCCTTAAGCCTACCCGAACACATAAGCATAGGGCCAATTGAAAAATAAAGAATAGGTGTGAATGCTACCCTTTGAAAAATATATTGCATTAGTACGATCATTACCTAAGTGAAGGGGTGATAAGTTGAGAAGGAGGAAACTTTTACAATTGAAGGTAATGGCGGGGAAATGAAGTTATGCAACTCCAGTTGAGGGGGGGAATGAGACCTAAGGGTTTGAAAACATGCAACAACAATCTTGATGCAAGAATGAGATATTTCAATCATGTTATAATTTTTTCTTCTAAGATTTTTCATTCTCTCTCTGAGTTCTCGAACCTACACTTAGCCTGAGGATAGGCTTGATTCTAAGTTTGGGGGAATTGATAACACTCTATTTTACATACTTTCTGTGTATATTTTTCACCACTTTTAGTATATCTTTTATTATCTTTTCACATAATTTTTCTATCTTCTTGACTAAAGCCTCACTTACATGGTTTCAGGTATATTCACAATCCAGATCACAGATCAAGACCGTGACCGCGGCCCACTTATACCTCAATTGAGATTGCGGTTCCAGAGCTCTCTAGAGATTGCGATCATCAGGCGTCAAGGAAGGATCGCGGCTAGTTTATAGACTGCGGTCATCGCTCAACCGTGACCTCATGGATGGTCACAATTAGAACATTCGCCTCAAAGATAGACCAGTGGTCGTGGTGTGGATACAGACCACGG
Organism: Alisma plantago-aquatica; assembly: GCA_963693085.1. Taxonomy (NCBI): domain Eukaryota; kingdom Viridiplantae; phylum Streptophyta; class Magnoliopsida; order Alismatales; family Alismataceae; genus Alisma; species Alisma plantago-aquatica. The sequence goes on along the minus strand of OY856414.1, from coordinate 807,643,422 downwards.
TCAAGATAGACTGCGATCAAGATAGACTGTGATCAAGAAGGACCACAGTCACTGACTAGCCCTTGCAAACCGTGACCAAGCGGAAAGACCTCGACCTCGACCGCCCGAATACAACCCACAAGCGAACCTCGACTGTGGTTATCACCAGTCTACAACCAAGATCATACGCGGTGAAGGATGAATAAATCACAGATCACGACCGCGGTCTCACCCTCACTCAACCAAGACCATGACAGTGGTCCAGGCTTAAGTCAGTGGAATGTGCCTATAAATAGCAGACCCACCTGTCTTGTCAAAGCATCAGATCATAGATCGGATCCTGGGGACCACAAAGTGCTGCTGCATTCCAGATTCATCCTAGACCATCTCTTCCATCAGTCTTGGATCTCCAAAGGCATAAGCTGAGGAGAGAGAAGATTGAAGACCCCTTCTTCGAGAGAAGAAGACCATCCACACCATCTACATGATAGATCCGGATCTGAAGAAGTATTGTGTCATATCACGTCTCTTCTTTTCTAGATCTATCATTCCATCCTACTGTACATCCCTTCTCTCTTTGTGGGTGTCTCATGGATCTAACTTTCTGTAATGTCATTATGTTGTCCGCAAGCATGAGAGGCTAAACACCTTAACTTGGGTTGGGAGTAGCAACTAAGGCCCTCCCAACATGTATATTGTCTCTTTCTATTGAATATGTGTATTCTTATCAAGATTATCTCCATACACCTATTTTAATGCTTCACTTGTATGCTTAGCTACCATCTTGTGATGTTTGATTGTTGATATCACAAGAGAGTAATATCGCTTTTATCACGTGTCATGGAGTAGTATGAATGAACGAGAGTGTTGGAATGCTAAGGCTTTAAAACCATATGTTATGCTGCAAAGTTTATGTGTGGTTATCTCGAGAGAGAGGCTACGCTTAGACTAAGATCCTTCCTCATCTTGAGAGAGAGTGGAATGGATGTTTTTGATGGTTTCTTGTAATCTTGGTATGAGTGTGCGAGAGAGAGAGAGATGTTGTTGCATGTTGGTGAGATGCTTTAGTAGGTGAACCCCAACCTGGGTTTCCTCCCATATACTTGTTTCATCTTATTTATTTTGTTTCTTTTGTTCTTGTTGTTCTTGTTTCTTTTGAACTACTTTAGTTTGTGTGCCACCGTTCCTTAGGGAACACCATTTACATTCCCTCTTCGGCTGGAGTATACGAGTGCTAGATTCTACGTGCTTAACACTCCCAACCTTGTCCCTGTGCTTGACCCCAATCTCTACATCAGACCCCATTTATCGTTGTGGGGGCCTGAGAATCGAGTTATCTCTTTAAAAGTTTGATTACTCTGAATCCACTCCTTTTGGACGTGCGATTTAGGCCGGTCAACCCAAAGGTGTGGTAAGCATTTGTTGCTTCAAAATAAATAGATGAATTCAAGGTATTAAGCCTCATTTAAAATATATTATTATGAATTCTATTTATTATGTAATTAAATAGGTTTGGATTTACTAGGATTTGCATGATGCTAAAAAATAAAGGCATGAAAAAATGTACATGATCACAACTTGAGTCCAGGTGGATACAGAATGTGTCCCCAAAAGAGACTAAAAGTGTCTTCTTATGAGCAGCCTACTCCTTGGTCTACTGAGTCTTCTACTACTCCTGCACCTTCACTTCATTACAAGGAGTCAAAACCTACAAGGACAAACTGGTCTGAAGAAATACCCAACCCCACAACTGCTAAGGTGGCTGCAAAAATGGTAAAATTTAAATTTCAAAGTGCTTGTTCATTTTTTACCTTGATTGTTATGTTTTACTAACAAATTACCATTGATGATGATTAGTAGGAGCTCTACGAGCTAAGAAAAGAAGGCAAGTTCATCCTTGCGGACAAAAGGGATGAATTGACAGTTAATCTAGATACTCTAGAGCATCTTTTCCATGTTAGGGCCACCAAAGTTGGTGTCCTTTTAAGATCCTTTTTTGGATCATCAGAGAAATGCAAGTCTACCAAGAAAGGATGACTATCACAAGAGTTGGTGTAAGACATGATTGCAAAGGGAATAGAGGACATTATGAGATAGTATTAGGCTTCTTAGTCTCAACCTCCTTAGACAGTACATTAGCAACTTAGGACAAAGTGTGTTACCTTTCAATCTGTGTAACCTAGGGTTCAGAATATCATGATTTACTTAATGTGATAATCATAAGGACTTTATAATTTGCATGAAATAAATAAACATCCAGCATCTATCACTTATTCAATCTTCAAGAAACCTTGACAAACATAGGAAGTAAATACATGTAATCATAAGTACAACCATGTACCTTGATGGTGATCCATGCAAATCATACATTAATTCACTGAGTATATTATCCAAGCAAATAAGAAAACCAATCAATTAACTTTTGTTGCATGTATATACATCCTAAAGTGCCACAAATCATATAATAACATTAAACGCTACTCAAGTCCTAATCTAGAGTTTAGGTTTCCTTATTATCCTGTTATCATTAGGATTATTCTTGAACCCCCAATTCCTAAGTTCATTGATTTAATGACATAAAAAGATCTAGTTCATATTATGTTTAGACATGATTATAAAACTATCATGTTATGATATTAGGACCACTTAAAGCAGATTAGGCACATTAAACAAGCAGAGTAGGGAGCCAATTTCGCGCAAGCAGATTAGGCAAGCAGATTAGGTCGGCACATAAAGAACCAATTTCGCGCCTGGGTAGGTCGACAGGTAGCTGGGCAAGCAGAGTAGGGAAAGGTCGAGCTGGTTGAGTACGTGGGAGGAGACCGGCAAGCTCCATAACCAGCGGTAGTGACTCCGACAAGCAGGGAGCGTCAGGCGGCGACAGGCAGGCAGGCGGCCAGGCGGCGGCAGGCAGGCAGGCGGAGGAGAAGGAGCAGCATCACAGGAGAAGGGGGTGCGGCGGAGAAGGTGGCGCCGGAGTAGCAGTGGCGGCACGGAGGCGCTGTCGTGGAGAGGAAGGAGCAGAGAAAAAGGGAAATCGACGGCGACAGAAGAAAAAAGGGCTCGCAATGAAACAGAAGAAAGGGGAAGAGTCGGGCATCGCGGGTTATAAAGTTCCAAAATAGCGTCGGTTTTTTAAAACAACCGACGCCTAAACATCTTTAGCGTCGGTTGTTTGCAACAACTGACGTCCAATTGGACGACATTTTCATGAAAATGTTTGGCAGGAACCACCTTCAACGTCGGTTATCCGTGTATAACTGACGCTGAAAGTGACACTTTCCGCGCAAATTTTCATCGCACATAGGCGTCAGTTTTTTACGTATATAACCGACGCTGACAATGACACTATTTTTTTTTATCAAAATATGGATTTCGCGGGCGACTTTAAGCGTCGGTTTTTATAAACAACCGACGCTTAATACAAAGAGGTACTCGTGTCTGGCTGGTCTTCGAATATAGACGTCAGTTTGCTTAAACAACCGACGCCTTATATGTTAGGAGTCAGTTTTCCTTAATAACCGACACCCAGAAAAGTGACATTGAATGCTATTTCTGTAGTAGTGATCATACGATGTGGACCCCCCTATGGTAGAGGTGGTTGGGAGTAATCCCATGGACCCAACATCTAGAACTACTGGTGTAAGTCTTTTTGTGATATGATAGTCTTTCAGGTGAATTAATAATATGTTTATTATGTTTAGGCATATATAACACTATATACAAATTTGTAGGGCTTGAGGTAATGCCATCTTATATTACTAGAACATGGTTTCCATGTCATTGCACTAGGACACACTTATTCCCCTCTTCCAAATGACATAATTCATGGTGTTCTAATGCCTTCTAGTGTAGTGTGTGTCTATTAGGGTTGTCAAAAACACTTAGAAATAGATACCACTATCACATAGCCACCCCAAGCATGAGATGATAGGTGATGAAGAAGGTGGAGCAGTTGTGTTACCTAAAGTGAGAGTTGTCTATAGAGATGTATGTTAAATCTTCATTGTGTTTGTATTTTTAATTTTTTTCTACTTGTGTATATAATTGGAAATTCACATGAGAATATATATATATATATATATATATATATATATATATATATATATATATAATTACCTAAGAAACACACAATTTTTCCTCCACCTCCTCCTCCAGATATTCAATTACATGCTTAGATTGAAAAGGACCTATTTGACTCACTATGTCCTAAGTGCAAGGGGTTGGCACTATAGCTAAGTGAATTAGAAGAAGGTTCGACTATGATGGTTCATATTATGGAGGATAATACATTCCAAGCTCATGATACTAGTGTATTATTGCCAAATATTGTGGAGTTGTTTTCTTATGCTTGGTTGAATAAAACTGTGATATAACTTTAGACCTGGTTAGAACTTATGGCTAGATACCTCATGCTATATACATGAAAATATACGTTGATTTGTTTTCTTATATATTAATTCATACATATAAGTTTTTCAACTACTTATATAGGGTGTGTGGAGAGTTCTCACTAACCAACATGATATTTCTAGTTTCATCATTGATTAGCCATGTAGATAAAGACCCAAAATATGTTAGTGATTAATGTTGTACCGTATTCAAAATATTTGGTAATGCGAGAAAGTGTGTGACTATAGTTCCTTTCAATGTTGGGTAAGTTTTGAGAAATTTTCTTGTAATTTTGACTTATGAATTACATTTCATTATGGATTTAGAGTTTTCTTTTGTTTTGCCTTCTTTTCACTCAATATCAATCATTATGTGTTTTTGGTAATTATCCCTAAGATGCTAATTGTGTATTATCTAGATCCTTCTGGTGATAAATTAGACAGTGGGGAAAACGTAGTACAAAGGGCATTATTTGTGTGAGTACATTTTTATATTTGTCAGGATTTGTTAGTATTTGTAGCATTACATGACTATTTGCTAATCCAATTTAATGTGTTGCTTGAACATGTAGGGATATAAAAGAAATAAAAAAGGCCAAAGGAAAGATACATAAACAAAGAAATTATTAAGCTATAAAATGTTGAGGTAGTTTTTTGACTTCAATTCATATATATGAGCACTATGATTACTTTTATTTATTAATGTTTCACATAACTATAAATTTATAGTTCCTTATATAAAGTAAGAATTGGGCATGTGAATACTACATGATGCAGTATACGAACTTGATTGTCAAATAGGGAGAACTAGACATCCATTGTATACAAAAGGTAATCTATATAGTCTTGATCATCATAAGTATATAGTCTCAACTGATAATATGAATATATCAAACAAACTCTTGGATCATGTCATTATCTTTGCAACATTTTCAACATGACAAATCTCTATAACAACGAAGAGATAGATGAGATACTAGTAGAATGGGCACACCCCTATGTGAAGATAGTCAACTTTAAATTTAATTGATTTAAAATATGAGGTTCCTAAATTGTGATATCATATTTCTATATAATATGATGGTTATCACTTATTGTAACTTTTTTATTGGAAAGCATGGGATCTCATAATATTGATTTTTGTAAAGAAATGTAAAAATATGAACTAGCCAAAAAAACAATTAACAAAAACTAGAAAAAACTAAAAGTTGTAGGAGGAAATTATATACAAAAGAAACTACACAGTTGAGATGGATCAGATCGAATGTTACACCAAATAACTTTAGGTTATATATATATATATATATATATATATATATATATATATATATATATATATATATATATATATATATATATATATATATATATATATATATATATATGGTTTATATTCACTACCCATGTGGGTAAATAACTTTATTTACCCGTGGATCTATTTTGTAATTGAAAGGTACCTATTTGTAATGAGACAGACAACACTTGCAATGAGATGACCAAATTTGTAATACAAACACTCATTTTGTATTACATGTCTTATTGTAGTAAAATTGATATTTATGATAGTAGTTTACACTGTAATACAAAACGAGTGTTTCTATTACAAATTTGGTCATCTCAGTACAATCACTATATGTCTTATTACAAATATGTATCTTCCTATTACAAAATAGAAGCACGGGTAACTAAGGTTAGTTACCTGTGCAGGTAGTGAATGAATGACCATATATATATATATATATATATATATATATATATATATATATATATATATATATATATATATATATATATATATATATATATATATATATATATATATATATATATATATATATATATATATATATATATATATATATAGGTATATATATATATATGTATATATATGTGTATATATATGTGTATATATATGTATATATATGTGTATATATATACATATATATGTATATATATGTGTATATATATACATATATATGTATATATATTTATATATATATATATGTATATATATGTATATATATGTGTATATATATGTATATATATGTATATATATGTATATATATATATATTTATATATATGTGTGTGTGTATATATATATGTATATATATGTATATATACATATATATATATATATATATTTATATATACATATATATATATACATATACATATATATATATATATATATACATATATATATATGTATATATATGTATATACATACATATATATATATCCTTTTTTCATGAATTCTGTTCTTTGAAAATCTTGTATTAGACTTAAGGTTCTGTTTATATTATTATCTCTAATGTTTACACTTATCTTGCGATAAATATTAAAGATTAGTTTTTTATGACTAAGATTTCCTTGTAATATTCCTGACGTAGCATGTCTTCTATCATTAATTCTATTATCCATTAATACAACATTTATGGGTGAATCTATTCCTTCCCTAAAGGTTGCTTTTATCATCATTTGAATAGATCCTATGTGAATCCATCCTATTTTAGATCTATCTTTTATTTTTTCCATTTTTCTCATCAGGTCTTCTTTTCGAAGTAAAGGTATATTTATTCTATTTCTAGTGTATTCTATATGCATAGGCATTTTAGTTATTCCATAATAGAAAATATGTTTTCTTTGAGTAATCTTTTCAAAGAGAGATGTTCTAAATCCATCAGAATTTTCTAATCTTAATTTGATGTTTCTTATTCTATTGAATAATTTTCTATCTATTAATACTTCTTGTAAGAAATTTCCTGCTTCTTCCTGATATTCTTCTATTATTTCTTCTTCAGTCTGATTCTGTGTCTGAGAAATAATAGATCGATCCATCTGATTGTTCATCGTCTGTTATTTGAACAAATTCTTGAATATTTTCTATTTTAGAAAGTTCTTCCTCTATAATTTCTTCGAATTGTTTTTGGTTAATTTTCTTAGATTCTCTTTTTGGACATTCATTGGCATAGTGTCCTATTTCTTGGCATATAAAGCATTTACATTCTTTTGGTTTCTTTATATTTTTATTATAATTTTTCTTTCTTCCGTAATATTTTTGTTTTGGTTTAGGTTTAAATCCAAACATTTTCTCTTCTTAAATTTATATTTATTTCTTCTATTATACGTTATTGGCTCACATCCTATAGTTATTGGATGGGTTAATTATGAACAACAAAGTCCCTATTTTACCACTTTATTTGTTTTTCTACTTAGTGTAGCTTCAGCACACCATTCTTCTAATTGCATTTTTAGAAATTCTATTCGTCCTCCTAATGTGTCTGCTCTTTGTCCAATATATTGAGGGTATAATTGCATTGCTTTAAATCCCCAAGGATCAGGTACTTTTGTATAAAATAAATTTAGTAGACTTTTATTGGTAACATTTTCTCTATCCGTTCTATCATATATTTTATAGAAATATTCCTGAAATTTACATATATATTCATCTATTCGGCACATATCGCAGAATTTTAGGTTATATAGTAAAAAGGTAAATCTCTGTTTTTCTTTTTCTTTTTCTACATCTCTGTTTACATTCCATGTTTCTCCTAAAAATTCTCTTCATAATTCATTTTCATAGTTATTTACCACTTGAGCTAATGTGGTTGCTGCTCCTTTTACTGCTTCTTTATCGTTATTAGTTAATCCTTTCCACCAATCTACTACGATTCCTTGGAAGGTTAAATGACAAAATCTTGATGTTGTTTCAATATCATAACTTTGTGATGTTATTGATAAATATGTGGCTTTCGCCCATCTTGTTATAGCTTCGTCAATATTTCTGACACAATTTAGATTTAAATAAATTCCGTTTGCACTAATATATTCTTGATTCATATAATCAACTGGGGTTTCTAGAGTAGTATTACTTGGTCTTCTATCAGATGCCCAATTTATTCCTTAGTATCTATTCCTATTAGTAGGTTTTCTTCTAAAGCTAGTATCTGACCAGTATCTAGCTCCTGGTTGTTCTGGTGTTTCATTTCTACTGCCTTGTCCGCTAGGGACCGTTGTAGGAATAGGCATGGTTACTTGACTTCCAGAAGTCTCTTCCTGTATAGGTTTCATGTTTATAGTTCTGACTTTTTCCATTAATCTCACAATTTCTTGACTTAAACTATCTAGTTCTTCTGCTTCGACTTCTAAATATTTATTTTCTAATTGTTCAATTTTAAAGTCATATGTTTCTTCTATCTAAAGAGGGCATAAGCTTATTTCATTTCCACTTGTTTGGAATATATTTATTTTTGATATACATTCATTATTTTGTTTTTCATATAGATATTCCATTGTTCTCTGTAATTCTACTATCATTTCTTGAGTCTTTTGAAAAAATTTCTAATGGTTTTCATGGACTTGTACTTCTAATTTATACATATTATTCAATGTTTACTTCAAATTCTAAATCTAAAGCTTTGTATATGTTATTATCTAAATTTTCTTACTTGTTATATTCATACCTAATTTCATCTTCGTATTTTGGATTGTTACATGGCTCTGATACCACTTTTCGTTGGCAGAATTTTTTGATTCTGTTATCATGCTTCAAAAACATACTCGAACTGCCCTTATGGGTGTTGTATGCTTTTTTGGCTTTATGATTTTGTCTATGATTATTACTTATTTTAAACAAGGTTCTTAGTATCTTCTTTTTTAGTTCAAATTTTAGACAAATAAAAGTTCTTCGCATAATCAAGTTCATAGCATAAGAAACTAGCCTCTAGCAAGAAGATAATAATACTCTGAGTACCATAAAGAGCAAGATAGTCTGTATACCTGTGTTGACCATCTTACTTCCTTCTATCTTCAACGTCAGTCAATCTTCTCTTAACGATTTCTAAGAGAAGTAATCCTTAGACCTGGATGTTCCGGATCTCAAACTCCTTATCATCCTATAGCCTTCATGTCCCTTCGTCCTTATGCACCCTTTTCTTGATCGGATTTTTTGGACGCCGGCCTCTGGGATAGAATAAGGGAGAGATGAATCTTGACCGGTGAAGATAAAATGAATTGGGGGTGTAACGGGTTACACACAGATCTTCCTTCTCTATGATAGTACAAAATTTATTATCTCCAGTCTAAAGCCTATTTCTTACGCTATGGGAATTAGAATGTAAGAATCATATCAAGAACTGAGATAGAATCTGGAATGGAATTGGGAAATAGAGACGATGCTCTTTTATTGAACGGAAGACTTAGAGTATACACATATTCTATCGGGACTCTCTCCGACTACGAGTGCCCCTCCCTACTAGTCCTCGAGATCTTATATAGACGTTCTCTTGGTTACATTGATGCTTACATTCTTTTCTCTTTACATGTTTGTCTCACACTTGTCCGGTGGAAAATAATCTTCTTTTTGATGTCTTTCTTTGACGAACACTTGTGCATTCAAGAATACTTCTTCTTTCTAATACTTTCTTTCGTCATTGATGACGTATCGGATGTATTATTGCTTTTGTTCGTCATTGCTGACGTCTTTTTCATCTTCAGCGGCTAGTGCTATTGTGGTTGTCTCTTTCCATCTTGTCTTGGCACGCGTGACATATCCTTCCTTCGTGCTTTCTGAGCTGGCAATACACTTGTTGGCATCTGCAGCTTGACTTTATTTGTCCAGTTTCTATCCTTTTTAGAAACCTTTCTAGATTTATTTTTGTTGATATGTTAGTTTTTTCTTGTATTAGAAAGAACAATTAAATTGTCCGAGGCTTTGTGTAGCCAGCTTCGGTTTTCTTTGATTAATTTTTCTAATACTTGGCAAAGAACTTTTAGTCCCAGAGCTCTTCTGGTTTCAACAAATTCTTTGTTGACTTTTTTCCTTCAAATTCTTTTCGGTAACTTGCTTCTATTTCCTTGACGTATTTTGGGGAAGATACCCCGATTTGGATGCAATGTACTGGATTAAACTTCTTTAATTTTTCCCAATCTTCAGATGCTGAGAAAATCTTGATATAAATTTTACTAGTAGGTTTTACTAGTGGGCTATTGCTTTTAAATTCTCTGACTGCTTTGATAATTTCTTGGGGCAACCCTTGAATTTCTCCGAGGTCATGGCTCAAACATATTAAATTTTCTGGTCCAATTCTGAAACAGTCTTTAATAATTCTTGGATCAGCTCTTTTGTCAAAATTGATTCTGGGATAAATTCCAGTATGATCTGGAACACAAGTCTCTGTTGTTTTGAGATTGTAAACAATCTCTAATAGAGATTTGTATTCATTTTCATTTTTTGTTAAGAACTCCATGAGGTTCAATTGTAGGTCATAATCCTGCTCACTCTGAGATACCCTAAATTTAAATATTCTTTCGGGCATCAGTTTTATATTATCCGCTTTATTGCGTGATTCTTTCTCTGAAGAGGTTGTATTCTCTTCTCTTAGGCGGGAACTGTTTTTTGAGGAAATTACAGTTTGAAAACAGCTTCTTGCCATTTGGCTATCATCTTTCTCCGAAGAGATAATATTTTCAGCTGTAAAGCTGGTCTTGACAGTTTTAAAGCTGCTTTCTCTTGTCGTTAGGCTTGTATTTTTAGTAGTTTTTTGGCTACTGATTGAATCAGAAATTTTGAGGGATATACCAATTGGTTTTTTACCTATCGCTTTATCCATCCGTGTTGTTTCTGATCCTTTTTGCTATATTTCTCTCCTGAAGCCATTCAGATATGCAATTATTCCTACAATATCTTGTTTGCTTTCTTCTATATTGTCAATAATTTTATCCTGTTTTTTAATTATTTCAATTAATTCTACGTAATTGTCTTGTAATAGATTACAATTACGTTGTAATCGAGCTTCTAATTCTGCAAGTTTCTTTTTAATTTGCTCCTTTGTATTCTCTTGATAAAAAATCTGCAAGAAAGTTAGTTTCTCCTTTAATAACTTCTATGTCAAAAATATATTCTGTAAAAAATGTCTGTCATCTGCTTAGTTGTTTATATTCTGGTGTAGATGGTAGATTATTTTTAATGAAAGCTTTTACTTGGGTATTATCTACTCGTGCTAAGAATTTTTTAGGTAACAGGAAATAAGAGAACATCTTAATTCCCTTTTTTAATGCTAGTAATTCCTTCTCATTTGAGTGATACCTTTTTTCTATGTCGGTAAATGTTCTAGATGTATATCTGCATATTTTTTCTTTTTGTTCATCTTTTTTCTTTAAGACTGCTCCCCAAAATTCTTCAGAGGCGTCAGTTTCTATTATTAAATCGTCTCCTTCTAAAGGGAGGTCTAATCTGTTGACTCAAGGTCAATTAGGTCAATGTTGACTCACGTCTAAATTGACTAAACCCGTGTTTTGATGATGACTAACCATTCCACATATTGGTGTCTAATGCTTCTACTTGAGTGATTTCAGATTAGGTATAGACACACTCCAATTGCCCTAACTTGCACATCTCAAATTGGAGAAAAGACAAGTCAAAGTCATACAAGTGCACACTTTTGTAATATGATGTATATCCATTAGAATCATGTTGTAAATCACTTGTAATGATTGTATGACTTGTAATTAAGCTTAGAAAAATATCAGGAACACTTAGATTGAATTTTAGAGCACTTTTAATGCAACTTTGAAAATCAATTACAAGCACTTGTTCGGTCGAGTTTCCCACCCTGAAACTCGACCGATCAAACCTTGATCGATTTTCTGAAGATTGCATCGGTCGAGTTTTGCACTCACAGAACTCGACCGATTGGGTAGTAGGCCAGTTCCAGTTGGAATGGTCGGTCGAGTTTCCTCAGAACAAACTCGACCGATCATTTCAATATCGGGCTGCCTGCTACTTGATCGGTCGAGTTACACATATAGAAACTCGACCGAATGCATTGTACAGAAAAGTGCAGAAAAGTGTTTCTAGCCATTGTGGAGTTGCAACAAGTGAAAATAGATTCGTTGCAAGCCACAAAACAGCTAGTTTTCATTCACAAGTGTTCCCAAAGGCTAAGAGGCATCCCCAGCTATAAATATGACCCCTTGGGCTTCATTCCAAGGTTGAGCATTCATTGCAAACTCTTTATGAGGTCCCTATTAAATAGTTGAGTGCTTCC